>JARHVA010002008.1:1995000-2425000 GCA_037957365.1 Torreya grandis
CACACATACCATAGAAAGGTCTTATCAAGATCATCACTCTCCCCAATAAGTAATCTAAATGAAAAATTGGGATAATATTTTGGTAAGAATATAGAATAGCCTAGTATATCATTAATATGTCATCTTGTTGAGGGCATGTCCTTAGACCATTGATCAGCATTATAAATCATAATATGGGTTGGAAATATCATGGAGTGAACTACTTTTGGTGCCATACAAGTATGCCTTTCAACTACCTTTTAGGATAAATACCAAAGTTTGGGGCCCAAATTCATATAAAAAGTATGGATTTTTTCTTGAAGATCATGCAAAATGCATAATTTCTTTTTCAAAATTATTGTTCTAATACCACTAATCTGGATTGGATCAATGTTTTAGTGTAAACACACTAAATTGTATAAACTTGATGTGTAATAGGTGGAAGATATTTAATTAAAAAAATTGTAGTAGTGTTTTATCTAAAATTGGATTAATGTGACACTAACCATTTAATTAGATATAACTAGTAAAATATAATCTAGACCATGAGTTGATAGAAACAAACACACAATATCATTTGACAATGATATTTTCAATAATCCAATTAAAAAATTGTAATGATAAATGCAAGGGGATAAAGAGAGAGTTAGCTTATTTGTTGCACTTCCCTAATTTGTGCAAGCTGATTGATTGATTGACAATTGTGTGAATTGACTACATATTGTTCATTTCCAAATATATTATAAGTCAATATCATCAGAAAGTGTCAATAATGGTAGTTGATCTTGACCCTATGGGTCGATCATGTCCTTACGACACATTAACTTCTGCCAACTTGTATGAGATTTTGGTCTTTAGACAATATCAACAAACTTAGGTTAGGAATGTCAGTTGATCATGACCCCTAGACCTTATTCAAAATTGAATTTTGACAACTATTTTGATAATGATGGACTGGGTCAGGAATGACATGTATAAGATCGGAATGAAAAATGATTCTGACCCTTATGGTTGTTCTTAACCTTCAACAATGAGGCTTTAAAACTTTCTCAAATGTTTTAGATGCTTAAAAATGTATTTTTCCACTTTTATAAACACTTTTCTCGCATGCATACACCTAAAATATCAAACACTAGTTTTATGCACAAATACTTGAAATATCAAATAAAGGGGGGAATCAGATAGTAGGATTGAGTTAGACTGACTCAATCCCTTTTTGAATACAAAGTGTTACACTAATTACCAATGCTCCAAAGAGGGATCATACTCAAATGTAGTTCTCTCACTTGCATGTGTGTATGAAAGGGTGGTATGAAAATCTGTATGCTCTTTATACTAGTTTTCCCTTGGCACAAGCATGAAAATGTAGCATAAATTTAGAACACAACCCTATCTATTCAATATAAGCAATGTATAACTTTGTATAGCCTTTGAAATGGGAGAGTGTTTATTTTAATTCTTCTAGTAACTTTGTTTATATAGTAATCTCTTAGAGTTTGATTAGCACATAATAAACCTAAAATACCTTAAAGGAGACTCAAAAGTGGTGGTTAGAAAGAGGCAAGATGTCAAAAGATAAATTAAAATATCAAATGTCAAGATCATCAAGGGATTAGGATATAGAACTTTTCCTATATCCTAACCAAGGCTCAAAATAACCACAAAACGTCAAAAGGGTTTAGAGATATCTATTTTAAAATCTATTTTAGGCAAAGAGAAGAAGAAAAATAGGTCATAAGGTCATATAAAATCATAAATTAAAAAGGGGAGACTTAAAATACATGTACTATTAAGTGTTTAATTATTAGTTAATGGGTATGTGCACAAAGTTGGGGGATAATTCCGTGGACATTTCCAATAACACGTGCATGTTATAAACATAATGTGTATGCATTTTTGGTAAAATATAAAGAATGCATACACGTTATTTTACCATTTAAAATGCGTACATGTTATAGGAATGTGTAGGTGTTATGATAACATATACGCATTCTTATACTTATAAGGAATGCATATGCATTCCTTAAAACATAAAAATAAAAAAATGTAGATCGCCACTTCATTTCTTCCTCTCCCATTCATGTTTTTCTTCTCTGTCATTCACGTTCTACTTCCCATTTGTATTTTGCTCCCATCAGCATGAAAATTGTTGGTTTTGTTCCCATCAACAATGGAAATTATTGGTTTTGTTCCCACATTCACAAAATTGATGATGCATCATGATAAATAGGTAAGTGATAGTAAATTATATCAATTTTTGTCAATTTTTTATTTTATGCATAGTTTAATTTGTAATTATTTTGCAATAAGTCAGGATGCTAACCCTCTGCCTAACCCCCCTAACCCTCTGCCTAACCCTCTTATAGTTCTACTAGATCCCTTGGGTAGTTAGGAGGATATAGTTTCACACATAATGGAAAACAAAATTAAAATTGATCAGATAATTAGGAGAATGAGGGGGGATACTTTTACTAACACCCATTGCAACTATCTGACCAATACCCTAGAGTTATTATTAGGTAAATTTGACTTGATAACAAGCCAAATTCATAGATGGAGCTCATATAAGGATAAACGTAGGGTTTATTATGCTAAAAAATTGCTAGCATATGAGGTGAAGAAGAAAGAAATAACAAAATAACAAATATGTGCCTTATTCCTCGACCCAGCCACTAATGTACCATTTCCAGTAACGACTAAACGTTTCCCAATCCATAGATGCCAACACAATTTGATTAAAGCCAATTTTTGGGAGAGATGGTGGATGGTGTTTGATTATTCACCATGTACAACCATGAGGTCCCATTTTTTTTTTTGAGGAAACTCTACTGTGAGTTTATCCTCAATGAGATTTTAAATTATTTTAACTATGGTGAGTTTCAAGGCTGAGGGAAATTCTCTGCACAAGATCGACCAAGTGAAAATTGTACACCTAAATAGCTTGTAAGGATCCCTACCCAAAATCCACTTCATCCAAAAATTCCCTCTATGGTGAAGGAGGTTTTGGAGATCAACACCTTGCATGTGCTTAGTGCACTTACTGATACACTCATTCATCATATAAGTAGGTTTTCAGAGACAGATGCTCGATATAATCCACCTAGTGGGTATACCCCACCCCATCCATGTAGATCTTGTGGTGATATATAAATTAGACCTTAAGATGATGGTGGTGGTGCTACAGGGGGCTTAGAGGATATGGTCTTGACTAATGAGTTGTTGGCACACACATTTGGTTTGGATACATTGGTCTCTACACGCATGCAAGTATATTTTGTATAAATTTCATGTTAAAATTTTAAGTTATATTTTCAAATTAAAAATGTGGCACACACATTTGGTTTGGATACGTTGGTCTCTACATGCATGCAAGTATATTTTGTATAAATTTCATGTTAAAATTTTAAGTTATATTTTCAAATTAAAAAGGTAAAAATTAAATTACACATTTAAATTGAATTTTTTGTGTGTGTGTGTGTGTGTGTGTGTGTGTGTGTGTGTGTGTGTGTGTGTGTGTGTGTGTGTGTGTGTGTGTGTGTGTGTGTGTGTGTGTGTGTGTTCTGGGAGGAAACGTTGCCTTCAACATCACAATTTTAATTTACTGAGCTAGGTAGTGGGCCAACCACTACTACATCCATTTGTGTCAATATGACACCATATACATTTATAGAGGTAAATTTTTTAGTGAATCTTATATGCTCTAGATGTACATTCATACACCTTAATTGCATCATTGGTAGATTTTATGTAAGAAAATATAAAATACCTAATATAATTTTGTTGGACTTTTTATTGTTTGATGTACTAACATGGATTGACGTAGTGTTATAAACTCATCCTCCATCTCAACTTTTTTGCTTTTAGTTCAACTGTTAAACTATGTTTTCAATAACCAAAATCCCTCACTTCTAAAGAAGATTATTCACTCACTCTTATCTCTATAATATTTAAGTTTATTTTTTGTATGTTTCTTTAGATTTTGATGAGACCTATTTTATAAGGTTATAGACACTCTTAAAAGGCTTGTATATATGTCCCTCATATAATCAACCTATCACTCTAGGTTTATTAAATATTAAAACTCAGTTTACAAACTTCTTAACAAACACCTATACAGGTTACTTGTCTTATCACAATGACTATTTCTAAGGGTTTTTTTTATCACACCAATACTCAGTTGGAATAATAAGTAATGATTGTATATAATCAAATTAATCAAGGTGTTAACATGATCAAAATTTCAAAACAAATCAACTTAGACAACATAGATCATAGGATTGTCCTCAACTATACCAAGTCATTACCTTAAGACAATTAGGCCTAAAGACCTTAATAAAGTCAAAATCTAAAATACACCTTAGAAAAGACATACAAGCATCCAAACTAGTGTATATAGTTGTATCAAGGATGTTTCAACACCTAACTTGCATTCAATGACTCAATTTCATAAAATTCACTCATAAATCCTCCCTCATTGTCTTAAAGATACAAGGTTTCTAGTTTACATGAAACTCTAATTTCAATAAATGTGATTGTAAGGATCTATTAGATCCAAAACCTTTGGAATCAACTTCTAAGCTTGTTTATATAACTATTCCCAAGTTTTTTGTGAAATTTCAAGGATTTAAATAGAAGTTATATTCCCTTTTGTGAAGGTTACCTTGTAACTTGGGTTTCTTATAGAATACAAAACCCAAGAGCTTCTTATTGATAATTCATAGCCTATTTAGACTCTCTCAATGAATTAATACTTGTTTGATGTCCTTAACAACTTACTACAACTCTTCCTATACTCATTTTGAATCCATATACAAAGTTCCATGTGTGATGAGACCTTTGTATCCTGTTACATACGAAGAATTACAAAGTATTTATAGAATGAAGGGTTTCAAATTAGTATAACATGAAATCTCATTCAAAAATACTTGGATTCTATTGATCTCGATATAATAAATGTAATTCAATTGATCTAATAAAGAATTTCATTTTATTCATAATTAAATAAATCATTTTTATATTATAGACCCCTATTCTCTCATGGTAGATTGTTCATCAGTCATCCAATGATGCAAAGTTGGTCTTTTATACTTTTTCCTTCATCTTGTGCATCCTTGATATGATAGATTCGAACTATTCATGTTGTTGAAGACTTCTCCACGTTTATGATATGTTAATTTAGGTTGTTATTCCTCTAACAGACCTGTCTCAAATTAGAAAAACTAATCTTTGAAGACTTATCAAGTCATTTAAGACCTTTAAATGAGTAAGAAAGATATATATGACCTTAACTAAACTAAGGAGACTCCTATCCACACATCAGACCTTTTAGAACCTATTTGATAAATTAATTATTACAATTTAAGGAAATATTCACTCAAATATATTTGAAAATTCAAATAACAAGTATTGGAGGGAAAACACTCCAAGACCTCTAAATGACCTAAGACACACACTAAATGCCTCATTCAAGGCATATTGATACCTATAAATCCTTCTAAGACTAACTATAGGACCATATATACAATTGTGTAGGATGTTCTTGCATCAAGAGGTGTATGAGATGCATCATTGCCTTGGATGTCTTATCATTCTCCCTCATGAAACTGACATTTCTTACCTTTAGTGTGATGTTACAAGTCACATTGCACATATCCACTTGTCACATTCATGCTTCCCATGACATCATTAGATATTTTCATATCTTATGCAAGACTAAGTTTGCTATCAAATTGTTTAATCAATGAATTGCCCAAGTTATTAATTATTAGATTGCTTGTTTAGCTGATGATTAGGGTGGACACTCCATCATTACAAGTCAAGATAAACTCAAGCATTATTATTGCAATGTCATCTGCAAAAGCACTCACAGAGGTACATATTCACTTGTCATTTTCAATTGTAATTTCATACTTTTGTTTTAATAATTTTACTACATACTTGTCAAATATAACTTATATGCATGAATGTCTTATGTATGCGATGCTATCATATGACATTTAATAGTCTAATTTAGATTACTATTGCAGTAGCGCCTCATCTTTCTTCATCATTTGACATGTCTGTTCATGTAGATAAACTTGGCATTGACCCATTTAATAATTATGAGGGTAGTTAAATTTGACATGGGAAAATGTGAAATTATTTTTCATAGTTCAGGGGATAGAGTGTTTTGGTTTGAAATTTAATTTTTAATTAATGAATATTAATCAATTAATTAATTTTAAAAAAATCAAAATATAATTTTAAAAAAAAATGAACTCAAAACTTAGCCATTAAAATTAAGTTTCTGCTAATTTTTTAAAATTTATGAAAATTGTGACAACACACCTCCAACTACTGAACATGAGATATGTGCCTTCCTTGGTCACATAAGTTATTATCGTAAGTTTATTCATAGTTATAATAACATAGAAACTCTGTTAAAAGAATTGCTCGAATAAAATGGCTTGTTCCTCTAAACCAAATGGCATCAATAGGCATTTGAGACATTGAAGGAGAAATTGGTGACTACACCCATCCTCCAATTCCCAGAATGGATGACACCATTTCATGTACACGTCGATTCTTTCAACATGGTAGTGGGTGTTATCCTTACACAACCTAGCAAAGGGATCTAGACCATCCCATATATTTTCCTAGTTGCAAGTTAACATCGACAAAAAGGAATTACTCTATTATAGGTAAGGAAGCCTTATCTATGGTATATGCACTTTAAACATTTCAATAATACTTGTTAGCCACTCATTTCACCTTATTTACAGATCACGAGGCACTCAAGTACTTTGTGAATAAACTAGTGTTATATGGACAAATCTATCAGTGGATTGTTCTCTTCTAGGAGTTTAAATTCTCCGTGATCATAAAATTGAGTAAAGTGAATTTTAGTCCCAACCACCTCTTTTGTGTTGAGTACAGTAAACCAACACATGCCATAGAGGATGATTTACCTGATGTACAGCTTTTTCAAGTTATATGTATGCTCGAAGAATTAGAGGACATAATTACTTTTCTTTCAACAAGTTTCACACTAAACCATATTAGTATCTAAGGGAAAAATTAACTAGTTGTATATGATACACCTTTCCAACTTATTGGCAGAGATCTATACAAACTTGGCAGGGATGAATGGTTATGCAGGTGTGTCATGCAACATGAGTGCATGAAAGTCCTTTATGAATTCCATGAGGGAATCACTAGAGGAAATTATGTTGGCGATACAAAAACATGAAAGGTTTTCCTAGTTGGATTATGGTGGCCCACCTTATCCAAGAATGATAAAGCTTATGCATACCAATTTGATATCTATCAACGAGTAGGAAAACCAAACAATAGGGATGTTATTCCTCTTCATCCAATTCTTGCTCATGAACCTTATGAAAAATGGGATATTGATTTTTTCAGGCAGATTACCCTTTTTTCATGATGAACTCATGTGAGATATATCATTATTGCCACTAATTATCTCACACACTGGGCTGAATTAGTGACCACACATGATTGTACTACTGCAATCACCACCAAGTTCCTTTAGGAAAATATCATCACCAGATATGGATGCCCTTTAATTTTAAAAACTTATCATGGCACTCACTTCCTTAATGACAAGATACACATCTTCTTATTCAAGTTCATGATTGTGAACCATAAGACAACTCCATACCACCCTTAAGCTAATAGTGTTGCTAAAGATTTTAACAAGATCATGGGCCATACATTGATAAAGATTTACAATATTAGTTGCATTGACTAGGACAATTAATTTTTTAAAGTATTATGGGTATATCAAACCATATACAAATGATTGAACGAGACTAATCCTTTTTATATTGTATTTGTCATTCAAGCATTTCTACCAATGGAGTTCCTTATTCCTTATTTATGTATTATGCACATTGGCTGACTAGATGATGAATAATCTCTAAAAGTGTACTTTAACATTTTATTATAGTTAGATGAAGCACACTTTATTACAAATTGGAGTTAAGGAGTTTAAAAATAGAAGCAAAAATCTTGGCATGATAGACATCTAAAAATAAATCTTTTTCTCTGAGTATACACGTCTTGGTCTATGATTCCAAGTTTGCATGCTACTCTAGTAAACTTCAAGTACATTGAGATGGTTTGTTCATCATTCATATCTTCCATCCCATAGGTGCATGCAAGTTAAGGTGGTTAGATGGCCAATTTATTCCATGTCATTTTGATGGTAGTCAATTTCACCTTATCATTCCATGTAATATTTCAACTATTGTCAATAACGCATGTGCCACTAGATTAATTTATGATTTTTGTTTTGTTATCCAATAAAGAATCACATTATTTATGTGCCTCTTTTTAGGTTTATTTCAACACATGGTTCTCTTTTTTTTCATTTTGGTCATGCATATGGAGGACCACGATAATATTTTAGTGCAGGGTAGATTTCAATATGAATAAAGTAAAGCTAGGGCATGTAAAGTAAAAGCTGGAAGGAATCACACATAGAAGAGACGTGCAGGTGAAAAATAACATGTGTGATGGTGCACAAGTAAAATCATGGTATAAATCAACACACGTGATGGGCGTGCAAGTGAAAATACATAAGGTTAATAAGGCACATACAAGGTGGTGCATGACTATAAGCATGAAAAATGGAAAACAGAGGAAAAATTGATACGAATGGGTTAGGAAGGAAAAGGCAGTTATTGCCTTCGAGAATAGAAATTTAAATATTTTTACATCTAGCACGCACTATGATAAAATTGTTAGGATGGGATAGGTGTGTTAAATTGACAAAGTGTTAAGAATAATGGTAAGCATGCCAAATGGACATCATGGCATGCCATTTAAGAACATTAATGAGTGAAGTAATGGATGAAGCCATGGGAGAGTAAATGTATGCAAGTTCTCAAGATTATATAAAGTTATAACTTCCTTAATTTAACAATTTACTATTGAAATTTTATGAATTTATAGAGATCGAGTGAAGTGTTGGAAATATTGTCATTGATGTAAAAAGGTTTAGTATTATTGGTGATAAAGGCCCCATTGCATTTAATGTTTTTTATCTTGGCTAATATGAGTTAATACTTATTTAATATTAATGAATATATTTTTGGTTGCATATGAGACAAAATAAGGGCCCATGGAGAAGTCGAAGAGTCACGGGATAAAGACAAAAGAATGATGGGATGCATTTTTCCATGAAGAGTCATCTTGGGGAATACCAAGAGTCACCAAGTGAAGACAAAAGAGGAAGGGCAATTTCTCATGAAGGGATAGTTTAAGGAATACGAAAAGTCACCAAAGATAAGGACAAAAGTGGGAAGGACGTTTTTGGTCATGAAGGGTCACTACATGACTTTTCAAATGCTTGGATATGAAGGGTCATCCAAGATTGGTGCCATTTTCCATGAGGATTGAAAGGTCACAAAGGGGGAAGGCCAAAGGTCATTTGGAAAGATATAAATAAAGGCTTAAGAAGCCATTTGTAATATGGAAGTGAGAGGTTGATTTGATATTGTAATATCTAGCTTAGAAGAGCAATTGTGAGAGATGAATATGATTTGTATTTGTTATATCTAGCTTAGAAGAGCAAAAGTGAGAGAGAGGAAGGAGATGTTGTATTGATCTATCATTTGTTGAGATAGCAACATTGAGAGATAGGTGTGTGGTATACACAAAGGGTTTGGTGCTCCTATGGGTTGGTGCTCACGAATTGTTGTCGGGTTGGTGCTCGGTAAAGGGGTTGGTGCTCTTGTGGGTTGGTGCTCATGAATAGGTGCTAGGTTGGTGCTTGGCAAAGGGGTTTGAAGCTCCTGTGGGTTGGTGCTCACGAATTGTTGTTGAGGTTTTTACCTGGAAAAGGGGTATGGTGCTCCTATGGGGTTGTTCTCATGAATATATTTGAGATTGATTCTCTGTGGTTTTTTCCACATTGGGTTTACACATTATATTTGGTGTCTCTCTCTATGTTGTGTGATGTTTATTGTTTGAGTTTTATTGCATATCTTGAATTTTTGATTAAGTGGAATTTGATAAAGGAAAGTTTTATAAGATATATAATATATTGATTCACCCCCCCTCTCAGTATATTATGTGCTTAACAATTAGTATCAGGGCAGGTTCCTTTTTGAAAAGTTTTACAGCTTGAAGGTAGATCGAGAAAGCACGATGGCTGGGTCACATGAAGGATTTTCTACAAATAAGGCACCTTTGTTTGATGGGATGAATTATGCTTTTTGGAGCATGAGAATGAAGGTTTATTTGATGGCCCTTGGATTCGACATATGGAAATCAGTGGTGGAGGAATATGAAGAGCCACAGACATCTACAATTACTCCAACAGAAAAGAAGGCAAGTGAATGTAATGCTAAAACTTTAAATGCTATTTTATGTGGTTTATGTGAATCTAAATTTGTTAAAGTTATGTAATGTAAATCTGCTCATAAAACTTGGGTGAAACTTGAGAATATTTAAAAAGGTGATGGAAAGGTTCAGCAAGCTAAGTTGCAGACTTTTAGAAGGTAGTTTGAAAGTTTGAAGATGGAAGAAGAAGAAGATATAGCAAGTTATCTCTTATGAGTTAATCAGATAGTAAATTAGATTCAAGGTCTTGGAGAAACATTGGAAGAGTCAATGATGGTGTAAAAGGTTTTGAGATCTCTACCAATGAGATATGATGCAAAGGTTTCAGCAATCGAGGAGATGAAGAATTTAGCCAAGCTAAAAATGGATGAATTTCATGGTATTCTCATGGCATATGAGATGCGGACAGAACAAGATAAACCCTCAAAGAGAGAAGTAGCTTTCAAGACATCAAAGAAGGAGAAAGCTAAGATTCAAGAATCAAGTGATAGTTCCAGTGATGATGAAGATGACAACGAAGCACTTTTCATTCGTAGGCCAAAAAGAGGAACAGGTAAATATCAAGAAAAATTACCTTTTAAATGTTTTAATTGTGGGAAGATTGGACATTTTTCAGCTAGATGCCCAGATAAAGTTAAAGATGATGAAGAAGAAAAGCCTACATACAAGAAGAATTTCAAAGGCAAATCTAAGAAGGGATTCAAGAAGAAGAGCATGTATTCTAAATATCCTAGCTCAAGCAAAGATAGTGGAGTCAGCGATTCAGAAGAAGAGATTTTATTCAGCGATTCAGAAGAAGAAAAGATTTTATTCATGGCCATACATGATGATGATCAAGAAGAAGAAGAGGAAGCTGAAGTAGATATGGAAGGAGAACTCAATTGTGCCCTAGAAGAGTTAGAAGATGTTCAGAAGAAGAATCAAAGATTAAAGCGCCAGATCAAGAAAAATAAACAAGAGTCAAAGGAAATGATTGAAGATCTACAAGCACACTTTGAAGAAGCCAAGAAGAATGAAGAAGATCTCAAAGCACAATTGGAAATAGAAAGAAAAGATTGTGAAAGGTATGTTATTAAAATTGCCTTTTTAAAAGAAGATATTCAAAAAGTAGTCAGTGATAAAGTAGTCAGTGATTCAAAATTTGAAGATAGCACTAACATGCTGAATAAGATATTGGAAAGTCGAAAAGCATATTCAGATAAAATAGGGATCGGATTTGAAAAGAAAAAGAGCTATGCTAAAGCTCTTACACAAGAGGAAACAAAAAGGGGAGAAGTGAAGAATACAGAGGACATTCCAAATAGAGAAGGCTGGAAGGAACAAGACTACAAAAGGCAATCAGGTCAGAGATATACAGACAGGGCTTATTTTTATGGCTATTGTTTTTATTGTAATGGATATGGTCACAAGAAATTAGAATGTAGAAAAAGAGCTAATAATTTTAGAAATAATGAAAGTCAAGTAGAGACAAGCAGAAGCCACAACTCTTTTGCTCCTCTATCAAGCTTTGATGAAGAGACCATAATATGCTACAAATGCAACAACTACGGACACATAGCTCAGTATTGTAGAAGCGTATTCGAGTCAGTCAAGAAGGATCAGAGGTTCAAAGCTCCATTCATCAAGAAGAAGAATCAGAGTGTCAAAGATCCATTCATCAAGAAGAAGGTTCAAACATGTACATGGCAGAAGAAACAACATGAAGATTCTATGATGGTGCAGACAATCTCTACATGTGGGAGGTAAAGATCAGCCTTGGTTAATTGATAGCGGATGTTCGAGGCATATGACAGGTGATAAAAGTAAGTTCATTTCTCTAAAGAAGATTAATGGTGGTACAGTGAGGTTTGGAGATAAAACCACTACCAAGATAGCTGGAAAAGGTACTTTGAGTTTGAATTATGGTAGAACTAAGACTTAAAATGTTTTGTATGTAAAAGGTCTTAAGCATAATCTGTTGAGTGTTAGTCAAATTTGAGATCAAGGATACACATTAAGGTTTCATGCTGAAGGTTGTGAGATTAGAAGAAAAGATTCAAATGAGTTGATTGCAGATGCTTAAATTACATGGAAAATGTGTATGTATTGTCAGATATCTTCTCAAAGGCACGATCAAAGGATACATTCAATGATCAACGAGAGGAGTTGGGAGTAATTTCTATTACTTCCTGCCATTGATGTTCAGCATTAAGCGAGGGGTAGCTAAGTGTTAGCTCCAGCTAGGCCCTTTGCCATTGATGTCAAAGGGGAAGAATAACAGGTACAGGTACATGTGCAAAAAATAGGTACAAGGAAAAGGTACAGGTTGCTATAGTAAAGGGGAGTTACTATATATTTTTAGATGACGGTATGTGTAGGTGACAGGATGTGGTAGTTTTAGGATTGAGGTTGCCATCAATGACAAAGGGGGAGATTGTTGGAAATATTGTCATTGATGTCAAAAGATTTAGTATTATTGGTGATAAAGGCCCCATTGCATTTAATGTTGTTTATCTTGGCTAATATGAGTTAATATTTATTTAATATTAACGAATATATTTTTGGTTGCATATGAGACAAACTAAGGGCCCATGGAGAAATCGAAGAGTCACGGGATAAAGACAAAAGAAGGATGGGATGCATTTTTCCATGAAGAGTCATCTTGGGGAATACCAAGAGTCACCAACTGAAGACAAAAGAGGAAGGGCGAATTTCTCATGAAGGGACACTTTAAGAAATATGAAAAGTCACCAAAGATAAAGACAAAAGTGGGAAGGACGTTTTTGGTCATGAAGGGTCACTACATGACTTTCAAACGCTTGGATATGAAGGGTCATCCACGATTGGTGCCATTTTCCATGAGGATTGAAAGGTCACAAAGGGGGAAGGCCAAAGGTCATTTGGAAAGCTATAAATAAAGGCTAGAGAAGCCATTTGTAATATGGAAGTGAGAGGTTGATTTGACATTGTAATATCTAGCTTAGAAGAGCAATTGTGAGAGATGAATATGAATTGTATTTATTATATCTACCTTAGAAGAGCAAAAGTCAGAGAGAGGAAGGAGATGTTGTATTGATCTATCATTTGTTGAGATAGCAACATTGAGAGATAGGTGTGTGGTATACACAAAGGGTTTGGTGCTCCTGTGGGTTGGTGCTCATGAATTATTGTTGGTTTGGTGCTCAGCAAAGGGGTTGGTGCTCACGAATAGGTGCTAGGTTGGTGCTCAGCAAAGTGGTTTGAAGCTCCTGTGGGTTGGTGCTCACAAATTGTAGCTAAGGTTTGTACTTGGCAAAGGGGTATGGTGCTCCTATGGGGTTTTTCTCACGAATATATTTGAGATTTATTCTCCGTGGTTTTTCCCACATTGGGTTTCCACGTTATATCTAGTGTCTCTCTCTGTCTTGTGTGATGTTTATTGTTTGAGTTTTATTACATATCTTGAATGTTTGATTAAGTGGAATTTGATAAAGGAAAGTTTTATAAGATATATAATATACTGATTCACCCCCCTCTCAGTATATTTCATGCTTAACATGAAGTAGTTTTAGGCCATTAGAAGGAGTGTTCATCAAATCTAGTGACAAATTCGAATCTAAGAAGTGAGATGATGATCATGAATGAAGAAAAGAGTGGAATTTTGATTGTATAAATGTTTTGGAAAGAGTTGTAGGTTATAGGTATTAACATCTACCATTAGAGGATGTTGAAGCAATAAGATTGAGAAGGTTCAAAGTAGAAAACATGTATTCATTTAGGAGAGTCAAATAGTTGCACCTCAACCTTTAGGCTTCTCAGAAGGTGATGCAACCAAAGTATAAGATCTAGAGAAGTGAACATTTACCACTCATTCACGAAGAGGAAGGTATGAGAGAGTAGGACATCCTATTTTCATCCAAGAAGAAGCCCCTAGTGATTCCAGTGCACAAGTAGAAAACATGGCATAACAAGTAATAGAGACTTATATCTAGAAGGAACCAACAATGGCACATGAGGGGGGAAGAAGTCTACAACAAAAACTTGACCCTTTATTTTGATTGAATTAATTTAATACCATGAATCATTCTTATGTGGTGAAAATTGGGAGTCCAAGGTGTCATATTATCAAATGCTTGACTACAACCACCATCAACCTAGAAATAAGGGAGACTTGCATCACAATTATGGAGTTGAGTGATATAATATAAGAAATGAGGTCACCTATGACCTCACAATATTCAATCGATTGAATGATGTTGAGGTGTTCTAATTATTTCACTTGGCTTATTTTGGGAAGCCTATGGATGTGGTGATATTTTTTGTCTCACGCATCTATGAGGATTATTTATACTTTATAGTGCACAGGATGCAAATCATTGGCCAACAAGTTATCAAAGTAACAAGGTTACAATGTTTGGGCATTGAAATTAATGTGGATTTGGAGGACTATGAGGTAATTGAGAAGGCAATGACCATGCTAAAATATAAAGAGGGCCACATAATGTACATTTCTAGCCTCTGAAATCCTACCATTTCGGTAACTTTACACTTGGTGATGACCAAGCTTAGGGACAAAGATAGATAAAATTAGGGAAACATAGCACACCTCTATGTGGAAAACTAGATGGCCAAGAAGCAAAAGTACAATTATGCCCTATATTTTATTGAGAAGATTGTGTAGGATGATGAGAAGGCTCACCACCTTAAAAATCATATTTCTTTAGGGTGTGATTATTTTTTTCTAGTGTTTGATGAGATTGGCACTCTATAATATGGTGTCAAAGAGCTCATGTGGGTGTACCCATCAAAGAACAAGTCCCCTACAAAATGGTTCTAATAGTTCACCTATCTAGGCACCATCTCCCCTTCCTACAAGCTAAAAATTAAAATATGTTTGAAAGGGTCAAGGAAGCATTTGAAATGAATGGTGCATCCCCAAAGAGTTGATGGTGCAGATGGAAACTCAAGCTCAATTTACTATGGTACAACATTATTCATTTCTTCACATTTGGATGGATCCCATAGATAACTTGTCTAGGTGACTAACACTACAATATGCTTTTACTACCAAGTACTTTAAAAAATTTGTGAAACACATTGCTGATTTGAGCAAGGTGTCTATTCACATTAATAAAATTGATGATGAAACTCATACTCTTAGGCAATTTTATATCTACCTCAGAAAGAAGGCATATTGAGAGAAGAAAAAAATGAATATTGATGATATCAACATACACCATATTTTCATTGGGATACACATTCATGTGTTGTATTATATGCTTGACCCTAAGAAGAAGGCTTTAGGAAACCAGAAGGCCCCTAGAGAAACCCTTCCCCTCCCACCAATTTCAGCAACACAAATAAGGTATCATAGACAAGAGAAGAGGCCAAGGCATGATGTCATTAGAAGTGCACCAAAAGAGAAACCTAAAAGGCAAAAGATGGCCCCATCACCTCCAAAATACAAAGGCATGTTTGCAAGGCAAGAACAAGAGGCCCTAGATACCACCCAACAAACTGCTATTCCTTTGAGACAAGAGCATTCTGCACCAAGTCTTAAAGTATCTGAACAAAGGGTGATGACTCCTAAGGCATTGCTTGACAAGGAACCCAAAGAAGCCACCTTTGAGTTAAAGGAGGAAACTCTAGAGTAAAAAGAAGAGAATGTCCTTGATGATGCATAAATGGACATTAAAATTACTACTGGTTAAGAGGGGGTAGACAAAGGCGTAACCCTAGGCACCAATGAATAGGATGTTAGCCTAAGTGACCAACATATTGATCTGGATGTTGAGATCTTCAAGCACGATCCAAACAAGGGAAAGGGGCCTACTAAAGAATCAGAGCAACAAGGTAATAAGGGTGATACCCTCTCCATTCATGGCTATCTCCAATAAAATGTCCCCAAATAAAAATTATATATGTGGGAATATTTACCCAAGGAGGACTATTTCAATCAAACTCAGAGCAAGATTTCTTTTTACATGGATATTTTCAATGAGGAACGTTGTTTTGAGCTTTCATCAGCCAACATGGATCTAGTGCCTAAAGGAGTGGATCTTCTTGAAGCATTTTGGGTGGATCCCCAATAGTGTTCACCAACCCAAGCAGATGCAACCCTCATTAAGTTAGCTCTCGTGATCACAAGGAAAAATTCTCTATAAGGCTATGATGTTATCCAGATTCAGTGAAAGCATCAAAAGATTATTTCCTTGTACCAACATGAATGCACCAAAAGAATAGGGCTTCAATAAGAATTAGATGAGCTCAAGTGCTAGTAGGAAGTGACAATGGCATCTCAAATAAAGACTCTAAAACTCTACATGTCAATTTTGAAACAAGATATAACACTTGCCAATGGGATGCCCCTTATAAGAGAACCTATTGATAAGCTGGAGACCCTAGTGAATATTTTGTTACAAAAATTCAAAGACCAGGTGAACCCCTATTGCAAGTGGACTTGGGCTATGGATTAATTTTTAGAATTTGTAGAAGTATGTAAGAGATATTTATCCTAGGTGGGTGCCATAGTTCTCATATTTTATGGGTTTTTTTATCAAGTTGGCATGACCTACTAATTTTTTGGAAGATAGGCTTTAGTTAGAAGAACACCAACATGGACAACTAGTCGAGAATGCACTAACAATAAAGGATAGAGCACAATGTGCCAAAACATTCCAAGATGTGGAACACTCAAAAATAATATTAGCGCTCATTGCTAAGAGCTCAATACCAATTTTAAAGAATTCTAAAAATAGGTTTTAATAGAGGTCAAATCACTTGAGGACATCCACAAGGATGCTACTTCTTCACTTGAGATTTTGATAACTCAAGTGGGTGGATTTCTAGATCAACCCGAGGAGATAAAATGTCTAAAGAGTGAAGTTGAAGAAATTACCTCTAAGCTAAAGACTACCTTAAACCACTGGGATAAAGTCAAACATTAGGTTGAGTAGGATGGTGTATAGTCCAAGTAAACTATTGACTTAGTATGGGGTGAGATGTTGGACCCTAAATTTTGTACCAATTCATTCTAAGTACTTTTTTAAAGATGGCATGGGAGAAATTGGTGTGGAAGTAAACCTAGACATGGAAGTAAGCCAAGGCACAGAAGGCCTTGGTGCTGAAGAAGTAAGTCATAAAGAACAAAGATGTAGAAAACATGGAGGAATCAAGGACGCAACCTTATAAAATCCCACCTTTCCCTTTTGTTTAAGAGATTTGTGAGAATTAGTGTTGTTATGTTCTTAGAATATTGAACAATTGACACTTAGATGATTCATGGTAAACATGTATGAACTTATGTACTACATTGTGGACTTAATGTTAAAAGCACAATCTTTATAAGTTGATTTAATTGTTTTATATTATGTTTATGCAACAGATTTCATACTATTTAGAAATGGTTCATGAATATTTTTTATGTGTGAAAATGTTCTAGTGTAAACTTATGAATGAGCTCATTTATATATAATTAACTAAGAATAAGAAAAGTATTGGTTTGCACTCAGAACTATAGTGAATAAGAAGTTATTGAAGCGAATGATTTCACAACTAATATAACTGTGACTTAATACTCTATCTACGCCTCAGGTGAGTGTGCTAATCATTAACATAATATGTTGGTGTAGTGATTTTCTAAGTGTTTGGGTACATGCATAGTGCAAAATCTAGGATGTGTGTAAAAAATACATAGTAAACCCAGTCAAGAAATCCATGTTGATAGATTCACATAGATTGGATAGAAGTGATAAAGGTGTGTAAAGTCCCATCTTCCTATTTTTGGATTTTATGATGAAATAAGGAATAAGAAAAATTATGGGGCACTCCATGTCCATGTGCAAGTGTATCCAACAAAAGTGTAATTGCAATGTGGTTAGAATCCTTTTCATGCTAAATTATCTCAATGTATTGGCATAGTGCATATTTTGAATACGTCTTTGGCGAGGTGTGGCACTAGGAACACAAATATGCTTGATATTGTAGAGAGGTTGGTTGTATATATAAAACTCCCTAAATTTTTTACCTTGCATAAGGCCGGTGTAGGATTTTTTAAAGTCTTGTTCAATTGAGTAAAGGGATGCCCAATCTGCAAAGTTGTTATCATGTGTGTCTAATACTATGATGAGGAGGTGAACTGGTGGTTTTCTAAGGCAATGTGTAACCTTGTTATCCTTCCTCTTCTTGTGCTTTCTAAAGGTAAGTCATCCACTTTATGTTGTGTGCATTCTCTAACTTTATTTATGTTTATAAAAACTAAAGTGGTTTATGATCAAAATTAATAGTTGTCTCCTTTCCCAAGATGATGTGGTGCCATTTCTCAACTCATTTCACAATAGTGTATAAATATTTTTCATAGGTGGAGTATCTTTGAATCATGTCATTAAACATCTCTTAGTGTTATGTGTCTAGATGTCCATGTTGCATGAGTACTACACTAAGTGCATAGTCAAATACATCAATGTAAATTTTGAAGTATTTTACAATGTTAGGCATTATGAGTTCATGATTTGCATAGAGCCATTTCATAAAATCCTCAAAAATTTATATGAGATTGTGTAAATTTCAAAAAAATTGAATCACTTTGATCTTATTTGGATCTACATGAATTCCTACGTAATCAATGATGTAGACCTGGTAATGGATCTATATGACACCAAAATTACACTTTATTAAATTGGCTTGCAACTTGTGTTGTCATAATGTTTCTAAGACACCTAAATATGTCTTACACATGCTCCTCCTAAGTTTTTTTTAAGATGAGGATGTCATCCAAGTAAACGATGATGAAGGACTTGAGGAAAGGCTTGAGTATATCATCTATGAAGCACATGAATGTTGTTTTCACATTGGTAAAATATAAAGACATAACAAACCATTCATATATCCCTCATATGTCTTAAATTTGTGCTCAGGATGGATCAAAAATTGGCGGTAACCTTTTACTTCAGGTTGATATTAGTGAATTATTGTGCTCCTCAAAGCTAGTACAAAAGGTCATTAATGTGTGAAAATGGGTACTAATTATTCATCATGATTTTTTAAGTGTATGATAGTTTACGTAGAGACACCAAAACCCATCATTATTGGTACCAGACTCTCGTAAGGATACAATCTACGCTTGATCTTACCTTCATTGAGGAGATCTTGTATATTTTCCTGGATTTCATTATTCTCCAAAACTAATCTATGATACATAGGGATATTTGGAAGAGGGAATCCTAGAACCAACTTAGTGTGGTATTTTAATACACAATGTGTTGAAATATCTTCAGGCTCTAAAAACAATCCATTGTGTTGCTTTAGCAACCTATATAGTTATTACTATTGTGATGTTGATTGCACGGTGTTAACTTCTTATTTTCTTTCCCACACAAATTTCTTAGGATGGACCATAAGAAACATGAACTTTTACATGTACAAGACAAGTTTGTGGCATTTTCTAGTAGAGACCAAGGTGAATTGGGTCATTGAATCTTACTCTAATAGGTTGAAGAAGTGATTTTTGTGCATACAATCTACCATTGTGGTTTGGATTGATATGTATCATCTCATTCATACAAATATAGTCTCCCCAACAAGATGTTGCAAACCTCTAAATTTAAAATGTTACAAGTGATTTTGTCCTTTATAGGCTTGAAATTTTATTGGATGGTGTAATATAGACGGACCTATATATCCTTCCCTTATTAAAGCCATACCAAGGAGTATGGATTAGAATACATAGTAATGGCAAGGCCTAGACACTAGGTTGTGCCATATGTGATGTTGTTCTCATGACTTCCATTGTCAGCGATTCCTTAAAGAACCTAACCCTTCACCCAGACTTTGGTTTGGAATAGGTATTCTCACTCCTTAAAGGTGTTTATGGCAATAGTTTTAATGCTCAAATAAGTGGCATATGGATCAGTGTTGTTTGTCTACACATGACTAGATTTAGATTACACAAGCAAGGATTGTTGCATGTATCATTTAGACTCATCATGGGTGTGTGAGAAATGTTGAAGGGACCACTTTTCATTGGATTTATTCTTACATTTTTATGAATTATAAGGTGTAATAACCTTAGATTTTTTACAGCCTTATTAGCCCACTTTTCTTTGTAAAAAGTATTCCAATTTAATGTATGAGGCTGAGATAAGGAGTTGTGTGTGGGATGGCTCTTATACAAAGCATTGGAAGAAGAGGTGAGACATTGATTCATATTTGTCTTGGCATTGTTCTTAGTGACATTTCAATAATCTTAATTTAGTGTGTCAGAAGTCAAAAATGCTATCTTCATTTGGATATAAGGTAAAATTCCATTGATGTACTTCAACACCATAAGTTGTTTAATCAAGATCTTGCATAAGCATGTGGTGCAGTCATGGAACTCATTGGTATATTATTCCAATAATTTATCTTTATGTTGGTTTAATTGGTGGACCTTATGTAATCATCCTCAAAGTGGCATAGAGGATAGTACTCCTCTTTTAGTGTGTCGATAAAAGTATTCCAAGACTCAATTAGAATGTAATATTACATGCATTGTGCATTGAAAGTCTCATACCAATAAACCATTGGAATAGATGTCTTCAACATGGAAAAGGTGTTCCTCTCAGTATCATTGAATTGATTGACTAATAAGTTTGACTTGAGCTATAAAATCTATGCATCTAATGTTGTAGCATTGATTTTAACTTCAAACATGGGAATGTTAAGATTGACTTTTACTTTGAACGGGGTTTATTGTTGGAATTATTTTCAATCAAGGTATAATAGAGATGTCAAAGGCATTGGATTGAGATGCATTATCAAATCATGGAAATGGCCAAAGCATTTTATGCATCATGTTTCTAGGGGATCCATAATGAGCTTTTGGACATTTTGTGTTACCTCAAGTTTCTTCTCAGCATAATCCATCTTACACTTTCTATGGTATTCTTATTGGTAGGATAAAATAGATCCAAATAATAATCCTTCCTTCTCTCATTGAAAAAAAATAAAAATACAAGATACACACACACACACACATCTTGTATATGTGTATGTATGTATGTATTCATATTAAATATATATAGTGTACACACACACACACACATATCTTGTATTGGGTGTGTACATACACACACATATTGTGTGTGTGTGTGTACATATAGACATATATAAATACATAGATACATACATATATGCACACACACACACACACACACACACACACACACACACACACATAGAGAGAGAGAGAGAGAGAGAAAGACAGAGAGCATAAAAAATGTCAATAAGATCCTAATTCGAACCAATGATCCATGTGCATAAAATGACACTAAAAACATTGAAGTAATAATTCTTGTACCAAAATTAGGTGTCTATATGTACATGTATGATTTTTTCTATATATAAATCTTGGACATGCCCCCAAGACCTGACTAATAGCCCCCATATTTGATTAAGATAATGTTGTGATCAAATGTGAAATCCCCATAGATAAAATTGTGGCACCTCAATGCCAATCCCAAGCCCACACATTTTTTCATGGTGCCCTAAGATGAGTCATCAAACACCACACCTAGACGAGGATCCTCAGATCCAATTATCATATAACAATTCATGGTGCATCCCTACCAATCAAGGCACCCACAAAAATTTGAAGTTCCTTCCTACTAATGGTGGTATGCCAAGGCAGTCATTGTACCATTTACAAATTACTGACTAACATGTGATTGATTGTCTTGTATGTAAACATATGATGTAAGAACATTCATTTCATCATAGTATGCTTTATATATTATATTATTTTAATATTTACTAAAAGATCATCCAATTCATTGTCAAATAATAAAATACATTAATTAGTATTTTCATGTTTTATATTATCATCACCAAGTCATTAAATAGAAGATTAATATTAATTACTTATCCAATAAACTTAATTAATTAACACCTTAACTCAAGTCTTAACCATGATTTAACCCCTTATTAATTCCAAATTTTGAGTATTTCAATTAACTCCACCAAATAATATGTCAAAATTATATATGTTTACAGTGAAATGAACTTTATAGATTAATTGTGGCAATGTATTTGACATTTAGAAAGATATAAACATGCTAATAAAACTCACTTGCATGATTAAAAAAATAAATTTTCCAACCAATAGGAAGAGGGATACCAAAAGGATATGTTTGGAATAATGATCCATTTATCTTTTCTGAGTAGTGGTTTAAGAGCTTCATTTCTTTCTGGCATAATTTTATGGTGATACAATCTTTCTAGATAGTTTGTTGATAGCTTAATTTTTGATATGGTGGCACTGTTAAAAGGTGATAGTGCAAATGCACGCTCATAAGTGACATGAAGTTAACCTATAAAATTGATGATGATCAAAGAAGCTTGTCTAGCTTCCACTCTAAAAAATCCAAACCATCATGTCATTCTAGACAAAATTGCAAACATAACCAAAATAATTTGACAACTACGTTCACCTAGTTTTCACCTCCAAAAACCTTGCTCAATTTTTTGATCTTTCTTTGTGATCCCCTACAAATCAAAATTCTTCTTTTTATACATATTTGAAAACTTAAGGAAAACAATATATGTTATAGGGTATGTGTTAAACAAGAGAATAGTAGAACTATCTTGATATTTTTCAACACCTTAGATAATATCAATATCAAAAAAATAAATCCCAATGATTGGAGAAGCTCCAATAGCATGCAAACCAATGTTGAGTGGTATGTGTCTAAAATTAAACTATCTAGAATGTTTGATTACCTCTTATATGCTTGCAACTACGCTTTATATTCATGTGTGTGTGTGTGTGTGTGTGTGTGTGTGTGTGTGTGTGTGTGTGTGTGTGTGTGTGTGTGTGTGTGTGTGTGTGTGTGTCCAAATGAACTACAATGCATGTGCACTTATAGACATAGTCATAATGCAAAAAATGTAAGACAAGAAGACAAGTGTACTCTAGCCACAAGAGACCACACAAAATTTGTATGATAGTGCATTAATAGTCCATAATTTTGGTAATGTTAGGGTACATTTTGGACAAGATGCTTAGATTAGCGATATATCAGAGGAACAAAAATACGGTAGGCAGAAGGGATTGAGATAAGGATTAAAGACCATTGGAAGTCAACAAAACATGCTAATAACACCTTATTTGGACAATTAATCAACAAGTATACAAACATCATAAAATAATGTAATTTAATGACAAATAAGGTGTTGACAGAAGGGTCAGGGACCATTGGATGTCGATAAAACACATTAATAACATCGAATTAGGACCAATAATCGATAAGTACGCAAACATCCTAAAATAATGTAATTTAATGACTAATAAATGCCTAGGGGCATTTTTAGGTGTCTATAGTCCAAACAATCTTTTAAATATTAATATAAAAACATTGACTCTTTATTAATCATCATATTGTTCACCCAACTTAACATTTTAGGTACACTTCAAGAACATTTACATTGTTAATACAAAAATATGAAATTCTTAAATTAATTATTTTATGACTAATATGTATCGATATACACTCCATGTTTAATCTCAAAGTCACATCTTTATAACAAGAAAACTCAATCACAATTTGATTACATTAATGCGAAATCTCAATGACACGCCTTTACAACAAGAAAATTCAATCACAAATTTGATCACATTGATGTAAACTCTCAATGCCACACCTTTACAATAAAAAAACTAAATCACATATATCACATGCCACTTTTCACTTTCCACCAGAAAACTAGCAAATTACAGGTACACTTGCAGATGAAGGGAAAGCACAAGATACATAGAATTTATATTGAGAAAGCACGTGGCACTTACACAAACACACAAAAAAATGGTTTTATAGTTAGAGCAACAGTCAATTTTCAACTTCATGCCACCCTTCTTATATCCAACACAAGAAGTCATAAGAAGGCGTGAAGAAGAGGATAATAAGAATCTAAGTAAACAAAGACAGAATCTTAAATTGAAGATGATGATAATGATGAGCAATCTTGTGAAGATAGTGTCGACAAAGAGATGAAAAAAATCATTGCTTGCATCTACAGATATATATCAGTGTCCAGCCAAGTTCCCCATTGAGAAAAACTATGTTCCTCAAGGGTCTCCCTCTTTTCCCATTTCTTTAGAATGAAATGTTTCTTTCATTACAGAGACAAGGGATCTTCAGAATTTAGGGGTTGAGAATCTTAGAAAGAATGCAGATTTGACAGTCGTTGCATCATTCAAACCCCCTTACAATTCCCAATATTAATACTACCTTGTGCCCTTATACACTTATACAAGGTGCACGATGAATTTTGCATCAATATTTCACAACAATATTCTGTCGTTAAAACTATAGTTACCCCTACAAATTTAAATTGCAGTACCCTATCAATCAGTTACTTCCCTCTTCAAGTCAGTAGTTATTGTTACAAAGGAAAGCATGCACGAGTTTTCAGAGACCTTATTTGGGTTCTTGCATTCCTGATAAAGAGATTGTAGCTATGTACCTCCTATCCCACTTGTCTCCTCAAACCATCCCAATGTCCGTAATTTACTTAGTAATATACCTCGTTCTAGATAGCAAAGAAAGCCCAATACAATTATTCAACAGCAAAGAAAGCCCAATACAATTATTCAAGATAGCAAAGAAAGCCCAATACAATTATTCAACAGCCTTCAGTAATTTAGTCAATTAAGAAACCAATGGACCAGTTTGTGCTACTTAAGATGACAGTGACAGATAAACAATCTGAAACAGCTTTGCAACCAATGACAGCTGAGTCATCTGTTGAGCAGATCTTATCCCTGACCTTAGTGGTCTAGACCCTGATGAACTGGCTTCTGAGTAAAAAGAGCAATCTTTATCTATGATACAGTTCACACCTTCCACTTTGTGATAGTACAGACTGGAAGAGTCCTTTCGTTCCAGTACTCAATCGGTAGAACAATTAAATGTTATGCACAGAGACTTCATTAACACACAAACATGATTCGTTCAAATGCAATTTGCAAATATGATACGGTTGAAGGAAAAGCTGCAAATGTACTCAAGTAGAAGCAGGACAAATGTTTTGGTGGGAGAGATTGAAAGAGAGTACATGTTGTGTGTAATAAAAAATAGAAGCAAATTAATGGAAAGTTTCAAGCTGATCCACTGAAATGGATGGAGGTACATCAGTTTATCTTGCAGGGAAAAGTAAAGGTGAATCAGATAGTTGATCAATCCATATAGAAGGTGGTTTACTAGTTAGCCATCTTGGATGTTGAAGTAGATGAATAGTTGTCAATGGTCATGGCATAATCACTTATGCAATGCCTCTAGTGTTGAGGAACAAAGGTAAATAACTCAGACATTGCAAGCCAAGGCATGATTACGCTCATTAAAAAATTAAAATATCTGATAATTGATTTGTTTTAAAAAGCTACATATATGATACAATAACAGACTACAAAGGTAACTTCAAAGAGAGGAGGAAAATCCAAACCTTAGCAGCATGGAAAAGGTATATCTGTAATATATCCACACCGACAATGCGTACCAAGTCAGCTTCCTGATCTAAAAGAGCATCAAATAAACTCCCCGATCCACAACCTAAATCAACCTGATAAGAAGCAAGAAAGTAGACATAAATAAAAAACACAAGTCCAGAACGAAGTTAAAAAACAATATTCAATATAGAAGTATACCAAGGACTTTGCGTGATGCTCTTTTATAAGACGTAATGCATATCCTATTCTCTGTTTAGATAGAGGTGGACTGAACAAAGCTCGCTCCATCCTCTGTTCTGGAGGCTCTTGTAACTTCAAAAGCTTTACAGTGAACTCTAAAGATGCTCCTGAAATGTAAATGAACCATAAATCACAAGATTCAACTATGCAGAGAAGCAAAATAAATGGAAACTAATCGATATGCTACCTGAAGATAAATGGGAAAATTTCCCAGCATCCTCGCCAGCAGCAGCCAATATCTTATTCATCGAAGGCAAAGATGCGCGGAAGGTTTTAGTCTCATTAACAGATAGATGAGCTACACACGCCTCTAGCTGGGGAATTACAGCACCTATCCCAAATTCAAATTCAAAGTTTTCTTTGCATTCCAAGCATTCGCTTACAGATTCATTTAATAAGCAAACACTGTAAGAGATGAATGCTATAGTGCCAGATGCATTATTGGAGATGCATAAGGTAGAAAATGGCAGCTCCAGTGAAGAGAATTCCTTGTTTAAATCTATCATCGAAAGATGATCACCCTTCTCTACACTTACAGGCTCGTTTCCAAAAGTGGCTCCAATAACATGCAGAGCTTTCAAGGCAACACTTTGGAAAGCATCACTCTTGTTTCTATATAAATTCTCGGAAGTGAACTGAGTGATAACCTCTCCTTCCTTATTCAGTATTTTGACACTGCACCTGTGTCCACCAGTCTGGATACTAGCATTTGAAGGAGAGCTTTCAATTTTCTTCCTATGTTTCGAATTCAGATGTTCTTCTTTGGAATCATTCTGTGATGATGTCTCAACCATGGAAGAGAAAACAGGTTCAGATAAGTTGTAATAGTTATAGCAGTCAGTTAGAAGGTCTCGGGGTAGCATTCCATGCCAGTTGGAACGTGTTGTAAATATGGTTGGTAATTCTGCCACTAAAATCGCATCTCTAGAGATTTTGTATAAACCTCTAGGATTTTGAGAGAGCAACACCCTGTAGAATTGATACAATCATACATGAGTAGAGATAACCAAATATCTATGTTTATCCACAGTTAATAGGACAAAATCCCAAAATTACAGAATGAGTGAATATGTACAGCTTCGCTTAGCATTGATAATTGTGGCCTACATCCTCACAAAGAGATATGAACGCCATCAATACTAAATAGTACAGGAAATACAGCGAAAGGTAAAATGGTAATAACACAATTTTGTATGCCTATCAAGAAAAAAAAACATTTATGGGTTATCCAAAAAGCTCTGAGCATTCACTTATTGCAAAGCAATAAAAACAAAAAATAACAGGACATTCCCACATCACAATATATGACAATATATTGTAACATATAAAGCCATACCACAAAGTAAAATTGGTATGAACAGAATATTAGAGACTTCCATAGTGCTTTCAAAATTCAAAACTAGTGTATCAAGCAAAAATCTTCATAATCATACTCAAATTAAAATACCTAAAATTTGTGAGAGATGGAAAAAAAAAAAAAAAAATCTGACCTGCCATAAATGTTAAGGTTAAAATTCTCCCATGACAGAGCTCCTAATGACCCCCATTTAGATCCAACTAATGCTAGAATTGCATTTCCATGTATTTTTTGACCTGCCAAGCTAGATGCCCTTGTATTATATTCCAACTGAAAGGTACGAGGCTTCTTACTTTCAAGAGAGATCTCATTGAGATCTAGAACCAATGGTAAACAATCTGGAACTTGAAAGTACAATCTTGATTTTGATGGAGCCTTCTTAAAGTGTCCTACAACAAAGACAAGTCATGCAAAGTCCATATATCACGGTACAGTCAAATGCATTCTTAGGAGGCACAAATCGGAATACAAAAACAAATTAATAATATCTAATTAAAAATTGCTAGTGGAACTCTTCAACTTAACATTAAAATACATAGTTGGGTTAAATCCACATTGGTAATAATTGTGAAACAAGGATGGTTTATTAGGCACTACATTCACCAAAAGCTTTACCATTCCTAACCCCACTAAAGTGGTGAATTGCATTTACTATTCCTAACCCCACTAACAAATGTTTACCTAAAATGCACAAAAAAAAAATGCCATTTGGGTAATGACTGGTCACCAAAATCATTTGAATAATGACTAAAACATACACAAATAAAAATCCCACAAAAATTAATATTTAATTAATAATTATGTGTGTTCTCTTTCCTGTTTTGTACCGACTCAGAACTCATTCATTCACTTTATTAAAAAGAGGCCTACATGGCATACTCCAAGGCCCGGGCTAGGAAAAACCTTCTCAGAAAATGTAGTGCAAAGACGGTCCTTTAAAGCTTGCCATTTTCCCTCTTCAGTAAGATCGTGAGGGTTTTTTTCCTCTTGCTTGTCGGTGGTAGCATCCTCTGATGGCTGTATTCCCAGCTGCAAAAACATTTTGATACCATATAAATACGTACCATATTTCTTTTAGAAAATGAACATTGTTGTCTACAGGATACAGCTATCCAATTATAAAATCATGAAAGTTGCAGCATTGAAAGGAAAACACCAAACACACTGATAGATAATGAGGGCATTTGCAATTATAGAAATTCAATTCTGAGGTAAAAATCATAATGCATTTGTCATTAATATGCACATTGTTGCACAGAATCACATTCTTGTGAGTTTTCCTAGATTATATATTACAATACCCCATACACATTAAAATCAGTATATTGCATTGCGTATTGAATCCTATGCATTCACAACTGTAATATCCGACAAAAGTCCCATTTCCATTATGATTTAATAGGTACCCATACCCTATTCCAAATCTCTTATTTTAGCATAGGTTGGGAATGTCCTAAAAAAAGTAGAGCGATTGAGTTGAAACTTGAATGTATTCAGACTATTCAGATGCACCAATGAAATTTTTGAATGGCAAGAATCATGAGAGTGGATATGATTAAATTTTGTCACACGCCTTCAGCATGCCTTCACATTTTGAATACTTCTAATATGGAACTGGCAACTAGAACATATTAAAAAATTATGGAAAATGGTTGTAGATTTTGGTTTTACGTGGGTTTTACATCTAATTGCATTTGCTTTTATCCTTCATGGTTGTAGTTTTCTGTATATCTTGTGTGGGATGGAATTGTATCCTTCATGGCTGTAGTTTTATGTAGGTTGTGGGAAGTGGGTTTCAAAATCTGGCTTCAAATGCCCATGTTTCTTTCTTGTGTTTGTGGGTTTCGAACCCTGGCTTGAACCACCAAGGGATTTTATGTTTCTTGGTTGACACTGACTATTCTGAAATAAAAGAGAGAAATCAAGTAAAGCTAAATGATTACATGAAGCAGACAAGTAAGGAAAGGCACCTACACACATCCATCTCTGCATGAAACCCAATAGGTTGTGGATAATCCCATCCACTGCAATAAGATGTAGTGAAGCAAATATCACTTCAAAATAGTGGTTTACAGGACACACGTCTATTTTGAAAAGGTGGAATTTGAACTGTGTTCCAATGTAGACCAAACAAAAACAGAAGATTATACTGCACATACATCACCTTTGCAAGGCGTCTTTGACTATGAGAACAAACCCGCTATTTAACATTGTTGCACATTAGAAAGTGCACAGAGCCGGTGCGTTAAACTGAACACACCGGCTGTTTACTTTCAGCATTTATGATATTCAAATAAAAATGTGTGGATGTAACATATTCTCGTCCTTAATTTTGCAGCTGCTCTAAAGTTTCTTTTTTCTCAATGCTGTTAGAAGTACTGCAATACATATAATGTAGGGTGACACTCATGCATACAAGGCCTCCTCATTAGAGATCGAAGCCAAGCTGGGAAGAAATGTTAAGGGTTGAGAAAAAGGTTGCAGAAGCTGCCATTTTGAAGAGTGAGGCAGATATGCATAGCTAGACTGAGGTGAAGTGAAGGACTCCAATAAGAATGACAGGCCATCAGCACAAACCAGCAATGAGACGTGCCTGTAATCTGAGATTCAGGCACTACCCTGTCTCTCATGTTCAAATATAAAGACCGCCTCCTCTTTGCAGATAACCCTCATTTATTTCCTAATTTATATATCACTAAAGCAGGATTGCATTTTATGGCAAGATTGCATTGAGAATATGTTAGTACTTAAAGGAAAATGTTGCTGAGGTATTACCCACATACGATAACATATGATGTAGAGCAGAGAACAGGTGTATATATTTCAATGCCAATGGGTTTGATGTTTATGGAACCTCTCTGAAATCTACTTTGTGCATGTAATTTAAGAATTTTCTATTAAAAGCCTCAATATGTTGGGTATGTCTCATATCAGAGATATGTTTTTACTGTAAATTATCAACACCAGGTGGGCGGATTTACCATCCACAGGGAAAAATAAAAAATGCTAAACTCCCTAATTCTCCTTTGGAGCTTCTCCTCTTACATTATCTTCTTGTTTCAATAGCTCAAAAGTTAGTTCATGGCTTTTAACTAACGAGCTGTTATTCAAAAACATATTGTGAGCCTTTTCCTTTATTAATATGTTGGACCTCTAAATTCTCATAGGGTCCTCGTGGAATTACCTCTAGGGCCTGTCTAATGACTTTTTAGATTCTTTCATTTCGACAATTATGTTTTATCTTTAGTGATTAGTTTGTGTGCATCCTCTACCTCAGCTCATTCAGTTAGGTGATTTCAGATGGGAGTAGTGAAAATCTATGATGGATTGGATAAGAGATTCATTTTTTATAGAGCATAGAACGAAGCTATATCATCCAATGTCAGTGGGTTTGATGTTTATATAATCTTTGTGATCCACTTTTCTTTTTTAATCTCAGCATTTCTATTAAAAGCCTTGAGATGTTGGGTATGACTCTATCAAAGATATGTTATACTTTTAATGCTTGGTTTTGGTACACCCCCTCCCCCAAATAGTTCAATTAGGCAACACTAGTCAGTTTAATTACATGATGTCAGATGGGAGGAGTGAAAATCTATAATTGATTAGATAAGACATTCATATATATTTTTAGCATAGAAAGAGGCTTTATCATTCATAGTCAATGGGTTTGATCATTGATGTTTATGGAACCTCTGTGATCCACTTTGCCCTTTTATTCTTAACAAATTCTCTTGAAAGCCTCTAGATGTTGGGTATGACTCTACCAGATGTTATAGTTTTAATGCTTAGTTTTTGTGGGTATGACTCTACAAGATGTTATAGTTTTAATGTTTGGTTTTTGTACATCCCCTCCCTTAGACAGTTCAATTAGCTAACACCAGAAATGAGCTAGGCCTATCATGGACCAGATCCAAAGAAGCCCTTGCTCAGGGCCAACAAGGGCTAGATCTATAACATGTCATAAATTAGATATGTTATGTCCTATATAGCAGTTTCCATAGCTTCCAATTCACTTATGTGATTTCAGATTGGAGTAGTTAAGGTCTATGATGGAGGGAATAAGATATGATTTAGAGCAGACAGTGAGGTTGCATCATCCATTTTAGGTTTGATGGTTTTCTAAGCCTATGTGTGATCTGCTTTGCTCTTTTGGTAGAAGCAATTTCTATTGGAAGCATCCACATGTTGGGTATTACTGAACCAAATATATGTTCTAGTTTTATGTTTTAGTTTTAATACTTGATTTCAGTACATCCCCTTTATCAAATGGTTCAATTAGGTAATCCCAGGAAAAAGTTAAGGCCTATGATGGATCAGATCCAGATATGCCCTTGCCCATGGCCAACAAGGGCTAAATCTATAATGTCTCAAAATTTGGTACGACCTACTTTGGTTGACTTAAAATTCTCGGCTTATTTTTTGGCTTGTCCTATTAGCACCCTTTCTTATTTCAATGCTTGAGTGTCCTTGTTTTTTTCTATTTTGTACGAGTAATTTAAATGTATGGCAGTATGTATCTATGCATGCACAATCCAATGCATATTGGGAGGTGACCCTAATTGCACAAATGCAAACCTTGTGTATAAAAACAATAGAATTCTCAAAACCCGATGATAGTTTGTGTTGCATCGACATCTCTACATTGAATAATAATCACACTAGGGATTTATATGGCTAATTTCGCTTATCAGCTAATATTTGACAAAATTTTGGAAGAAAAAAATATTCTCCAAAGTTTTAATATAAAATTCACATAAAGCTATCAGATCCACCCAGCATAACTATTGAGAGCTAAATATAAATGTATTGGGTTCCCTCATCATTTGGCTATAACATAGTTTTTCAATGACAGACTTGCTAACAATCCTGTAAGTCATGCCTACCATTTTAAACCAGTAAAATATTTTCCAACCCTTAAAATTATAGGGACCCAAATTGAGAAGCCTTCATGAGTATAAGTGAAAATGAAATTGTCATCAAAAGCATGAACAAATGCAACATAATCCGATGCCAAAGAAGGGAAAAAAAAACAAACATTTAAAGTGTTTACAAAATTAACCAATCAATGGGAGCCATGAAAGAGCCAACAGATTTAAAATTTTATACAAAAAGACAACAATGAAATGAATAAAAAATCAAGTGTTAGATCATGACTTATCATCATACCTTTTCCAAGGCCAATTCAGCAGCATGTTGTTCTGCATCCTTCTTTCTAGGGAAGACATCTGAAGTCACTGGGATCTCATCAATCTTCAAACAGCATTGATATTTGTCACATCTGGGATGTTGGGCATTCTCTTGTCCAACAACCACCTCTATTGTGATATATTGTGCCTTGGAACCATAATTCTTGTTGATGATAGACTTGGGATGGATAGTAGACATCTGAGTATACACTGCTGTAAGTACATTGAAATACCCAATAGAAAATAACAATACCTATATAGAAGAAATAGTGAGAATAAGTTTGACAACAGCATTATCATGTTACAGAACCAGGGGTTATGTTTAGCAATACTCCAGAAAGATGTCATGGAGAATAATCTTGACAAGAACATGGTTATGTTACGAAACAAATTGTTATCTTGAACAGAACTCTGCAAAAGGTTGTCATGGCTCGTGACAAATGTGTTGGTGAAAATTTTGGAAAACACACAGCATATGGAAGAGTACACTATAAAATACGCTTTCCTCTTTTTTTTTTCTTTTTTAAAAGTTCAATGGATAATGAAAATACAATATATTATTTTTATTTATTCTATTTTTTTAATTTTATTTATAGAAAAATCAAGGTTCTCTGAAATTTTTAGAGTTGACTGTTTTAATATAGGACGAAATTTTTATAACCTTTTGATAATGTGAAGTAGGCTCTCACCCTAATCTGTGAAGTAAGTTGAGAGTAGAACCCACAATCAAAACCATTGTTACATGGAACCAAAACTAAGTTATATATAACATGTTATTTTATTTCAAACAATAACAAATTAAAGTAAAAAAATTGAAAAATTAACCTTACTCAATACAAATTAGAAGAGAAAAAAATTAACAAAACCCAATTTATTAATAGATAAATATATATTAATAACATTTTCAATTTTTTTTTTTTTTAATATAAATAAAATAAAAGAATTGTTAAAATGAAAGGGATCATTTTTATCATAGAATCTACAAAGTTACTAGAGTATTTGCTTTGATCTAATTTACCTTATTTTCAGTGTTTGTTTTGATCTACTTTATGCAATCTTGAGTCCTTATTTTTTATCCAGTCTTTACACTCTCTCTGTCTTTGCTTTGATATGACAAAAATATAAATATATAGAAGATATTTATGCATAGTTTGCGGGTTCTTACCTTGATCCATGAGTGTAATAGCTCAACCTTTTACACAAGTTATACTAATATGATATGACAAAAATATAAATATATAGAAAATATTTATGCATAGTAACGGGTTCTTACCTTAATCCGTAAATGTAATACATCAACTTTTAATTTAATCGAATGACTACAATAAATAATTTATACAACACGCAATGTCCAATCTAACCATTAAAATAAATAATTTATACAAACCTAATAACCAATAAAACCATATTATTTATTTTTATGTATTTGTTTTTATTTTGTTTTGAGATAATACACCCTTTTTAGATATGAATCTTTTCTTTTAAAAAAATAATTTTTTTCCTTTTTAAATATACCTATCCTTTCTGAAAATTAATAAATTTTTTAACTTTATTTTAAATATAGTGGGACTTCCACCCCACTTCATTAGATTTATAATTAAACCTTAACAATCTATTTGTATCTTTAAAGGTTCATTTACACCCTTACATTTTTAGAAAGGCATTATGTTTTAAAGATCTATTATTTTTATCTAAAAAAATTAGTCTATAATATTGAAAAATTTAAAAATTGTGTAAATAAATAAAATTTAATAAGAATATTTTAAAATAAATATATATATATATAATGTTTTATATAAAAAAATAAAAAAAATTATATATGTAAAATATGCTAATGCAAAATATGATCTCATTCTAAAAATAAATTAAGTATATTTTAAAATGATTAATATATTTTACCTTCTAATATATATATTATATAACTTTTAACATAAGTTATATGAGTATATAAACTTTTCTTAATTGTATAAGAACTTTAATAAAAATGAGGAGTCTATTTAATTTTACTTTTTAACTAGTTTTTACATCTTTTTAGGACTCAAATACATTGGCTAAGATACTCAATTTCTTAAGTATGTCTATACATGGAATGTCTATGCATGTCTCCATTAATATCCAACCACATAATTAAGGCTAAAATGTGGATTTTCATTTCCATGTATTTTCATTAGAGTTCAGCCTTTATAATTAATTTTTGTCAATCTTCTTATACCATTTACATGTATTTTAACATATTTGAAAAAGGTGTTACGTCCCCTCCACTTAGTCAACTAGATTGAGTGGTGGATGGTGTCATGCACATTGCTACCTTTTTCATACAGTATGAAAAAAAGTGGTGTGAATATGTAAGAGAGATGACATTGCTTTGGCCAAGGAGTTTCTTTGTATCTCCTCTCAAATTGATCTCGACCTTTTTTATACTTAGTTACAGTCTTTGGCCACTCATCTCGAACATAAACTCAACCTTACAGAATGTCATGAGGCCAAAGGAGCCCAAATTCATGCTTTCTTTCATTGGCTTGAGATCAGAGACAATCTCGAAGGAGTTTTATAAATCCTAGTGATCCAAATAAGCTAGGGAGCATACTAAATCCATTAAAGTTTCTCACAATCAACTCATTGAGCCTCCAAAGATCTTAAATGCCTTCTTGGACCATTATAAATTAGTATTTCAAGCTCATATGGATTCTCTCAAAAGAGCTCAAGTTTTGTAGGAATGTTTGGATGTTTTTATGCAAATTCTTAGCTTGTCTGCTCAAAAGCTCCATGATGCACCATTTTTGCTTGATGAACTTCATGCAACACTCCTCTAAATGGCTAATAACAATGTCTCGAGCCTTGATGGCTTTCATTATGAATTATACAAAACCACTTGTTAGTTTATTATCCACCAAACTTGCTTTAGGTTTACAAAGAAGCTTTATAGACGAATTCCATAGGAAAGCTCATCAACCAAGGCAATATTAAGTTAATTAATTAAGCAAGGGGTAATGGAATGGAGGCCCATCATTTCATGTTGAATTTTTCCTACAAGATCCTAGCTAAAGCTCTTGAGCTCTATTTGCACCACCTTATTCTTGCAATTTTTATAACAAAGTAAAGGGGTTTCATTAAGAGCAAATATATTAGGGACAAACAAAATTTGTTTGGGTAGTCATGGAATGGGCTCACACCTCTAGAAAACATGTTTTGTTTCTCAAACTTCACTTTGAGAAGGCTTGTGATTATATTGAGTGGCCTTTCATCTTAGGCATGCTTAAACATTTAGAGTTTGGATGCTTCTTTATATATGTTATTCAAACCCTCTTTTTGTGCATGTCTTTAACTATCTTACTATTATAAGCTACAAGTCTAAAAGGTTTGGTCTTTTCCTTTCTACTAGATAGGGTTTCATGCTTTCTCCTTGTCTTTTTGTCTTGGCTCTAGAGGCCTTTGGTTATCTCTAAGCACACAGAATAGAGAAAGGTCTTATCAAGTTCATCACTCTCCCTAATAAGTAATCTAGATGAAAAACTAGGATAATCTTTTGGTCAAAATATAGAATAGCCTAGAGTATATCACTAGTATGTCACCTTGTTGAGGGCATGTCCCTAGACCATTGATCGGAATTATAAATCGTAATTGTTGACACTTGGATTTGCACCCCTGAGGAGATGCCTAATTCTCCTCATCCAATTGGCACCATGGAGGCATTTCTCTTGCTATGGGTGACAATATTTAGAAATGAATCTCTAAATAAGGGACTAACTCCCCTTGATGCACCTTTAAATCTCTCTCTCTCTCTAACCTAGTAACTTGGAGATGAAAAGGGATTAAGAAAAATAACTAAAATAACAGAAGGGTGATGCACCCATGTATAATGTCCTCTCACTTGATTGAAACCACTACTTAAAGATAAACAAGGTGTTTCTCAAACAAGACTCACAACTTAAGATCCATTGTTGCATCAATGTTTCATATGCTAGATTCAAGAAGGTATGTGATTCTTAGGAAGGGAATGAATGATTCCAAAGAGGGATACAATCATTAAATACTTTTAGGATATCTTTACACTTAGAAAATAATACTAGCAAAGACCTGTAACAATCTCCTTTCTGCAAATTGGTAGACCATCAAGAGTATAAGCTAAAAAAGGCAATCCTTTCACTAGACTACACCAACAAGATTCAAGTTATTACTCAATATTACAGCATATGAGTGTCAATAACACTTGTATATTTCTTCAAGAATTATTCAAGTATAAATTTGGCTAGAGTTTCCCCATTAACCAATGGAGGCTGCTCCAAAATCTAAGAGAATGCATATTTATAGCTTTTGAGAGGAGTAAGCAAAGGAAGTCCAAATGTCACTTGTACATGTGTCATTTCGAGAAAATTAGTTACATTTGCATGTGTAAGATAGGTGGGGTGAACTATGCCATGTCATAGAGGTCTACTTGTCCAAAACAAGTCATAAAAATAGTGAAAAGTGGCACAAAACCTGTAAATTTGGCGCAAGAATTTATTTTTATGATTTACCTTTCAAAACTATTTTTATCTCTGCATATGGTCAGGTATGATGGTTGATATGAGAAATAGGGGTTATAAGAAAGTCCTCACATTCATTGGATTGATCCCTGAATATCCCCATTCTTGTGGACATGTAAAATCATCTTTGGTAGTTTCAAATTGGCTCTTTTCCATGCACCTTATACACTTGGCACTCAAAAACTCCCAATTTTATAGAATGATCCATGAAAAATAGGTCATGACACTTTTCAAAGGTGATACTATCATCATTTTCAAGAAAAACCTTTAAAAGGCTTCGCTAATTGCTTTTCACCACTTTGTCCAAGTTTTCACTAGTCGGCTCACTGGACTGGCTGAAAGTGAGGGCCTATTTTGGGAACTTAGAGGTTTATTCATGAGATGAGATGAATTTTGTGAGTTATCTCAAGTGTAAATATTCTTCCCAAAGTTTTTTTCATCTCCTAATTCCTCCTGTAGCCTAATGGTCAAAATAAACTTTGTTTTCCTCTTATTCATATAGTTCCATATAAAAAAATCACATTTTTAGTATCCTATTAGAGTCCTATACAACCTTCTATTGGTTTTATGTCCATTCCCTTTCATCTAGATACCTCATTTTCTTCCTTTCTCCAATCAGGTCTTTATAAGGGTTTTGCAAGGGTTTTGAGTGACCTGGACTCTTAACCTTTGTTCATAAAGGTCAGACATTGAACCTCCTTAAAAATTATATTGAGGGATATTAAAGGACCTTTTATAACTAATCCAAATGTCTTTGGGTCCCATGAAAACATCCATGAAAGATATGAGTTATGGAAGTTGACCTTTGAATGGCTTTCATGCTTCTTGTGAGGGTTTCAGTATGTCTGGAGTTAGAGATGGATTTTTACGGAGTTTACTTGCCAAAAAAAAAATATTCCTCACATCTGTATCTGACCTACCAACATGTTGAAATCATTTGGAGATCTCAAAATGGGAATGACCCCTGTTTTGGAACAAGAACTATGCCTTGTCATCAGGTCTATTTGTACTTTGTGAACCAAAAGATGATAATTCTAAATTTTAATGCATTATTTTAGAATTAACACATCACATTTATGCCCCTAGTCATTATACAAAACATTATAGTGATTTAATAAAGTTAGAACTTGAAGTGACATTCCATTTGTGGTTGAGTTTGCATGTTTTCCTACTAAGTTTGCCAAAAAACCTCCTTGTCCAAACTATCTCATTGGTATTCCAACATTATAGGCTGGTTTATCATATACTTATATGTTTTCCCCAGATATTCCAACCTCTCCAATTGATTATACTGCCCTTTGGTTCACTATCCAACACTTCTCCCAAAAATTGCCATTCTTGTGCATGCAAGAAGTGACCTACCTCTAAGACAAAATAGAGGGTATTAGGACTATTTGTTTGGGAAAATTAAATGACTTGGAATCTCAAAAATTTACTAATTACCAATTTTACCAAATTATTTTTTTAGATTCTTTGTCTAAGGGGTCTAACCAACTCAATTTTGTCAAAAAGGGGTCAAAAACCCTGTTTCCTGCATGTTTTTGTTCAAATTTGCCTTTAGCTGCTACCTCCATGCAATTTACATGCTCAAATGCTACTAAATTTTTTTTCACATCTTCATTTTAAGATAATTTATCTTTGGGAACAATATTTAACCCCTTTGTTAGTGTAAACCCCTTGTTCTTCTTTGTTCCATGGCCTCCAAACCTGCCTATACGGGCTGTGACATGTTTTGCATGGGTGAAAAGGTCTTTTGGGAATGTAAGTGTATTTTAGGCATGGTATAACTTTCATTTTATGTTAATGAAACTATCTTAATCATTTTAAACCCTCTCATCTTAGTCTCCATGATTAGCACTAGGCTAGTCCTTCACCATTCACCCTTGTCCCTATCTACTAGGACTGAGACAATACCTTGTAACACATTAAGTTTGATTGAGATTCATGGAAATGTAGGTTAGATGTTTGACTTGATCCATTTCATATGCATAATATTCCACTTCACTCACCTATTATTCTAAGCCTCCTGCAGGTTCTCATAACATGACTATGAACACACTCTCTCATTAGGACTAAGACACCTACCTACAGGCCTGTAGGTTTCTAGGGCAAGTTTTTACCCTCCAAAAGGTGTGAAATTTCCTTTTTTATCATGTTATCACTCCATTATCATCATTATATCTACTTAAATTCTCCAATTGAGCTCTAAGGACCTCATTTTACCCCTGACTGAGGCCAAACTCAAATACCAGGTTGTAGGTACATATTTTTTAGGCCTATAGGTCAGTGAAGATGAGTTTAGAGCATACAAGGATTGTCTAGGAGCTTCTAAGGTTACATTTGACTCCATGGTATTTACACTTTCCATAGGACCATTATGGATTCCTTAATCCCATCTCTTATTTGTAATCCATTGAAACCTTGCCTTCACTACCTACCCTACCCTATGTATGGACAGGGGATAGGCCTAAGAGGTCACTTGATATAGTCATCACCTATCCCATTGAATGACTGCTTGATGTTGTTTGTTATATCCTTTTGGATTTGATTCCTCCTACTATACATGTTATAACTTCCTCATATGATGCAAGTATCAACCTTCCCTTCAAAATCCTGTACACATTAATACACCCTTTTTAGTGCTTTTTAACCATTTTGGGAGGTCTCAAAACCTATGCGACTCTTGTCCTCTCAAGCTCAAACTTGGCATGATGGTTTCCCATGGATGGGACCAAAAGGTGGGGACAAGAGTATTTCTTAAAACCAAATATAGCTTCACCTTACAAAAATCATAAAGACCCTTGGGAGCTCTATTTGGTGTGTTTAGGGACTGAGAAACTAAACTCAGTCATCTCATTTGCTTGACAATTCATCTTTCCAATAGTCTTAATGAGGAGGCTAGGCTTGTCATGATGAATTCCACACATATAATTTGAGAATGGATCTCCAAAGGTCATTTCACATCTTCCATATTCCTCTGTCCCCTGTAGGTGACCTCCTGCAAGTTGGATGAGATGGAAAGGCAATGAGGAGAAATAATGGAGTGCATAGTTTGACCTTATAAGAAGACTTGTGCTACTAAAACATGTCCATGACATCCAAAAGAGATATAAAATCATGAAACTTGCTCATTTTGGTGTCGATAACTACCTAATAGCATCTATAGGTGCATAATTCGGAGAAACATGCAACAAAAGGGGCTAAAGTGGAAAACAAGTCTATAAAAGGCTTTCTTGTATGCTTGGTGCCTTTCAAACCAAATTAAGGATGGAGAACCTGAAATAACACCTTGGAAATCAAGTGGATACCTCTATAAAACATGAAAAATATTAGACCAAAACAAGAAAATGAAGAAGAATGCAAATGGTGACCCCCTCTTCAATGCAATTTCTCAAAAAACTACCTGGATTGTTAATGATTGTTCATAAAGGAGTAGTCACCAAAACACAAAATCCTATTATGAAAATGAACTATATTCAGAGTAAAATCCACTTGTAGAAGTGTCAACACCTAAATCTGGCCACCGATAACCTCCAATCAGGCTTTTGGCTAATTTCCACCTAGAATGCACAATTCAGTCTAAAAACATTAAAACACGCTAAATGATGTAAAACTGACATATTCAAGTGCTGATTTTGGCCAAGGTATTCCTAAATGGGTTAATGCAATTTATGGGCCATCTAACATTGATCAATGCATTTCAAGTCAAAATGCCAAATTTACCCCTGGGTGCTCTGGATTGATCTTTCCTATAAAATCTTTTGCACAAGACATGTGCCATTGTTATTTGTTGTTGATAACATATTAAATGGGAATATGGTTCCAACACATCTGACATCACCTTCTAATTTCAATCCAATCAAATTTTGGACCAATAACAAGGCATTATGATCAATTTGAGTAATTTGTGCACAAAGTGCTTAATCACGCTTAAGAGATAATTAATCCAAGTTAGGGCCTCATCAAGAATTCCATGAAAACTTGCTGAATACTTGTTATTGGAAATGAATATTGAATATCTGCATCATCAAGTGACCTCATTTCTTGGAAAGACATCCCTAGACCATAAATGCCACAAATATCAGGATTCATACCTCCCATGCCTCATCAATGCCTTTTATGATGCCCTCCATGCCTCTTAATTGCCTCTTCTTCCAATTCCATGTTGAGGATAATTGCAAACTTAATTTTAAAAATTGAATTAATCCTCAACCACACATCTCAATCTTGAGATGGATAATTGAGGTTGATTCTGATCAAATCCAAAAATCTATAAATATGAGGCCTCACACCATCATTTCTAAGTCTTGAGAATGGAAAGTTATAATGCAGGATTGGTTTTAAAAGCTTCAAGAAACTAGTGTTACCATGCCAAATTGATCCCAAGCCAAGCCAAGCCACAAGCTAAAGGTGCCAAGGAGAGATGGAGGTAGCCAAGCTTCCATTGCCAAGGACTTCATGAGCACAAACCAAGCAAGCCACTACTACAAAGGCATTTGGAGAATCTAAAGAAGGTGAAGGAAATCTTGTATTTGATTCATTGCTTTTTAGTTATGTTTGTAATTTGATTTTGTTAACTAATCTCTCCCTAGTGTCTAGGCCTAGAGATGTTATGCCATTAGTGTGGTTGTTTCATTTTAGAACTAACACCATACTAACCTTCCTCTCTGGAGTCAAATTCCTAAAGCACATAATGGCACACCCGATGGGACTAGATGCATCCTACACCTAAAGGAGATCCTTTTGTAAATCTAAAATATTTATTTGAGCCTTTAAAACTCTTGAAAATTGATTTTCTAACTTTATTTTTCCATTTTTAGTTTCCATGGTTTTTACATAGTAACCGATGTCGATAGAAATACCAACATCGATTACCTAATCTAGCTGACGTTGGTCAGCAAAATCGACATCGGCCAGATCTTAGTAGCTGTAACTGACATCGATGGTAATAACCGACGTCAATCACTATGTTTTTCCAAAAACACAAACCCAAGAGCTACTTTTCCAAAGTTTTTTTTTCAAACTCAAAAGGGCTTCAAAGGTAAAGGACATGCTATCAATTTTGCTGCAAGACCAAGTTGGATATTTGCTCAAAACATGTTTAAATTGTTTTTGCATGCTTAAAAATTGATTAGGAACCTTGTTTTTGGTGTTTAACAAAGAATTTAAGTATTTTTGGTGAATGTTTTTTAAATTTTACACCTAAGACCAAGGGATCAAATGAACACCACCAAACATTTCATTTGGGTTTAAAATTGAACACACTTGTCAATTTTTGTTTGCAATAGTTGTTTAATCAAATGTTGTTTGGAAAAAAGAGGAAAGTTGCATGTATGCTCTTCCATTTGTCCCCTATAGGGAACCCTTGGAATCAAAAGCACCATTCCTATTGCAAGTAGCCTAGTCCAAGGCTTAAAAAGAAAGTCGTCTAAAGCACTCCCCAAAAACTTGTCAAATTTTGGGTGACCTTGAAAATGACCCTAAAGTCTTTCTACTTTCATGCTTTTTTTTATTATTATGCATCTTGGCTTACGAGGAGGACTTCATCACCTCCTACATGTTTTATAGGGAAGCTTTGACCCAAGGTTTCATCTCTCAGCATTGACTTCATTTGGATCATTTGGAGTTACACACGAGACGTAGTGGCACTTTGGACATCGCACTACACTAAGTGAACAACATGTAGTGGTTGCAAAAAGGACTAGACCTTTTTGCAACAAGCCAAGTGATACGGACCCAAAATCCATGCTTTTCTTTTGCATTGTTTGACGTGAAAGTCATTGTGTAATTGATTCCCCTAGATCATTTGAAAACTTGTTAGATTTTAGATAAATGCCCACTTATCGTGGAAGTATTGTTGGTGCAAGGTTCACCTCAAAGTCCATGTCATAGTACTATCATTTGAGAGAAGGTGGGGCATAAAAACCCTACTATATAATGTGTATTTACTTTTGGATGAACATTTAAATCTTCTCAAATGATGTATATTGATAGATTCTAACAATACCAAGTAACCTTGTCAGTTTAGGATCTCAGGGCAATTAATTAGTTGGTCTTGTCTTAGTTTAAAGTCTTGTTTGGAGTCAAAACTTGGTGTAAACAAATAATCCAAAACCAAACACATAATCAAAATTGTCCTTTGAACAAAGAGGTGTTATGCTACCTGCATGAGATCATCAATTTGTCTTGTTCAAAGTTCATCAAAAGCTTGAGAGTCATATCATCCACTTTGGCACAGTTGTGCTGCCCAATTGAGTCTAGACCTTTACCAAAGTTGTTTAAGTCCTTCACTTATAATCCAAATTTGAAATTACACCTTTACAAGTTCATAGGTTTGATGTGTTAAGTGGGTTCGCCATTTACACTAAACTTGAGGGAACTTAGGTTTAATTTCCAATTTGGGTTGAAGGTCGTTTAAGACTCATAATCATTATCATCACTTGAATAAACTTAAGCCATTTTATGCTAAACACTTGCACTTTAATTCTATACACCACAACATTTTGAGTCAAGAAAAGTAGTGTTATGTTGATAGAATGGTGGAAAATGTCTTTGCCTTAGAGATTTTTTGAAACAAACTTTTTTATCACACTTTTTGGGTAGTATAGCATCGTTACACTGCCCAAAACATTTTGAACATTATTTCGTAGACCCTTTTGCATAGATTTCCAAATTTGTTCCTACATCTTCAGACCAATTCGAGTGTACTTTTGTGATCTTTTGTCTAAAACGGTTATATTGTTCACCTTTGCTAGCCTACTTGTCAAAAGAACCCAGTTTTATACCATTATTTATGAGAAAATAAACTATTGCTAAAGTGCCTTTTTTTTCATACCTTATTCCTAGTTGATCAAGTTCATGACCAACAATCAAATGCCTAGTGTTTGTTAGAAGTGTTTCAAATCCGTTAGATTAAAACTTTCGTCTATTTTCAAATTCTAGCTTTTGATGTTGTTTGGCCAAAAGTCGAAGCACATGCCTTGTTTGAGCCTAACTTTTGATGCTACATTTGGCCAAAAGACCTAGCAGCTTTTAAATTCCTAGATTAGACTGATTTGAAACACTTCGACCTTAGAGTTTGGCATTTCAATTTTTTGATCCATTTACTTGCTTGTCTTTGTGTGAACAGTGAAACATTAGATAATTTATGCTAGCTTGTTTCCTCACAAACCTTTGCATAAACCTGTTGATCCTTTTGGCAAATCTAGACCAAGTTGAAACATCATTTGTTTTAAACATTATCCTTTTAAGAGTTTATAGAACTCTTTGACCTTTTATTGCAAAGCATTGATTATGGATCCCAACATGTATTCCTACACTCGTAGTGGACTCATGTACAATCTGGGGATTAGTAATGTAGTTGCGTAGGAAGAAATGGTGTAAGACCCCTACGTAGATAATATTTCTTATAGACGGATACTTATCCCTTTTATAATACTCAATCAAGGGCACAAAGCCAAGATCTATTAGCTAACTATCTGGTTAACACACCACCTTATTCAAAATAGGACCAAGATCAAACTATGCAATATCTAGCTACAATGGCTTCCACGTATGATCCATTTTTGTTTAACATTTTTAGAAAATAAAGATGAGATTTTGGTTAGAGCCATAGAGGTAGGGGCCAAGTTTCCAACAGACTTCCCCCATGAAAATTTACCAAGTCTAATAAGAATGCCTCATAATATCATTTACAATCAACAGGTTTCTTCTATCAATCCTATGGCTCTAGTCTAAACAACGTATCAAGACCCCAATAAATCCAATCGAGGCAAAAATATCATGGAAGATAACTTTAACCAAATGCAAATAGCATACCTTACCTGAAATTAGCACGTGATTTCGATCAAATGAACATGGTAAGTAAGCCTCTCATTGACCTAGTACCTTCAACAGGAGTGTTGTTAGACTTAACTGGACAAGAGAATCTGAGTACCGACCCATTCGTACAAACTACTCTGATAGATAACTTGATACATATTCCAGTTAGTGAAGAAGTGTCTTCAGACTCTACATTGAATAATAAGCCAAATGTAATAGATAATGTGCAAACAATGTCTAATCCTGATCAAAGTGGTACTCAACTAGTTGCTTCCTCGAGTGTATAACCTACAGGTTTAGGTAATCAAAAAACAACTAATATCACACCTTAATGACAGAATGTGATGAATCCTACTCCTCCTCAAAAAGTAATGAGTAGTATTCCACATCAATAGACACAATATAGTGTATCAATGTAATAGAGGACAAATACATTGCCACCTCATCATGGGCAACTAATATACCACCTCGCCAGGTAACGACAAACATACCTCTCATTCACAGACTAATATGCCAATTCAAAACCAAGCAATGACTAGTCAATAATGTGTAAATATTGGTCAGTAATAGATGCCAAATTTGCAACCTACTTTTACTTCCTCATAGGGATTTTTGCAACAAGGAGGTCTCCATGTTTCTCAAGTACCTACTAAACAACTGATGGTTAAAAATGTGCCACAAATTTAGAGGTAGGGTCTTGGTCAAATTTTCCCACTCAACAGCAAGGTTTGATTAGTCAACAACATGTTCCTTTTCAACCATAGTAGGCATAGTATAGTTATATCCCCCCATCCCAACCACAAAATCCTCTAAGTCAAACCTTTATTGCCAACCCAAACCAAAATATTATGCAACCAAATGTGCAATTTCCAGTACATCCTAATCCACGTATGCATATTTTTGGTCCATTCCCCAACCAAGCTAATATACCTCAATAGGTGTCTCCATCATACCTTGGTCAAAGTGTCCCACTTGTGACCTCCCTGCCATTTACCCAAACCAACATTCTCCCTCAAACCAATATTCCTTCCAGTTTCCTATCCCAAGAATTGCAACATATGAAGGATGTAATTGTTGCTATTCAAGTAGGGAAACAAACTAAAAAGTTCAAATTGGATGACATGTGTTCTTATCCATTCAACACGGAGTATCTACAGATACCATTACCTCCAGGATACGAACCACTGAAATTCAACAAATACAAAGGGAAAGGTGACCCTAAGGCTCATTTGACCGAATTCTTTGTCGCATGTCAACTAGTGGCATATAACGACATATACCTTTTGATTTTGTTTCCAAGGAGCTTGGGTAGACAAACCTTGGAGTAGTTTTTAGAGTTATCCAAGAATTCAGAAATAGACTTTGATGATCTTTCTGATAAGTTTATGCAGCACTTTTTCTATAATCTCGAGCATGAGATTTCATTAGTAGACCTGACACAAGCAAAGCAAAAAGCTAGGGAGAGTTTTGCAAGTTATTTATAGTAATGGAAAGCCCTTGTAAGCTATTTCACCCATAGTTTCCTAGATAAATAATTAGCAGCTGTGTTTACTAAAAATTTTCATAGTGAGATAGCCTATCATCAAGAACTGCAATGTGCGCATATGTTCAAAGAGATCATTGATAAAGGTTTGTTGATTGAATGAGCGCTCATCAATAAGGGAGTCATCAATCTCACTTCAACTAATCAAAATCAAGGTACCAATTAGTGAAATGACCAACATCCCATCCAAGCACAAGCATCGCAACTGGCACAGGCCAATAATCATGAAAGACTGAAGCAATTCAACTATAATAAGAATGTTGTGGGAAATGGAGTAATCGAATCTCATCATATCCAAAATATGAAGACATCATCTTCACCACATTTTCAACTTAATCCTACCTAGAAAACTCTCTAACCAATACCACAAGTGCAATAACTAAAACCTTCACAATAAATACAACAGTCGTTACCATTGCAAACCCCTCCTCCTAGGAGAATCGTGCCTACACGTCGTGTCTTTAGTGACCTAGGAGAACCTATTGAGTTTGTATTTAACAAGCTTGCTTCTTCTAATATGATTATTTGGCCTATACCAAAGCATTATCTACAAGACATTCCTTACCCTGATTGGTACCGTGAAAATGAATTTTGTGACTATCATCGGGTCAATGGGCATAATTTACGAAGATGTGTCCAAATCAAGAATTTAATTGAGAATATGTTGGAGAACGGGGAAATAACATTGGATAATGGTGATTTCACTTCCAATCAAAGTCTTGGTATTTATCAAAACCCTTTTCCCCAACATAACAATCGGTAACAACAAAATAATCAGCAACAACAACAGCCAGTGCATCAATAAAATCAAAAGTATCAAAATTAAAGTCTGAGCCAACAAACTTGATAAAATTAGTAGCATTATCTACAATGACAAAATAATGGACAAAACTAAGGTTATAACGATGACAACCAACAAACCTACCATGCAGTTGCACATGACTACAACAGGGTTGTAGGACATATTACAGGGGGTAGCATTAATACCATCTTTATTAATCTTAGACCAAGTACTACTTAGCCTAGACCATTGCTAAACAACAGTATTCAACCAAATCACATGGATAATCCTTCTTTGATGTAGGAGTGCATGAAAGCAAACAAACAAACTAGGACTTCCTCTTTTAGATTTTATAGTGACAACTCGTTATTGCCACGTGACCATATGCAAGTGCACTGGTAATCAAGACTTGTCTTATCTAGTCCCACATTATTTCCAGTAACAGTTAGCAATAATGGTCCAGTATTTAATCCTAATTGTGTAATCACAACTCAAAGGTCAAATATTACTATCTCAAGCCCACAACCATCCACCACTTTACCTATCATCCAATCAATCATTTAGTCTCAGAATAAACCATTCACTACTGACCACGACAAGAAGTTTGATATTGTGAAATAATTTTAGAAGATGTCAACACAAATTTCTATTTTATATTTTGTACAAATGTCAATAATCCATAAGAACATCTTGAATGAGTACTTGATCCAATCCATTGTTGCTAGTGACACATCCCTTGATAAATTCCAAGCTTTGGTTGGACACCTAGCTCTAGCCCAACAAGTCACATTCAACCAAAGCAATATCTCTTCCCTTGGCCCATTCCATAACAATCCATTATACATAGAAGTTTATATTAGACAACATAAAGTAAAACGTGTCCTTATAGGTAATGGATCTAGCCTTAACATAGTTTCTTTCAAACTCATCAAGCTTCTTGGGTACACAATGACAAATCTCCAGCCAAAAACAATAACTATCAAAGCCTATGATAATCAAGAAAGAGAATCACAAGGCACCATCAGTTTGATAGCTATCATTAGGCCTTTGACCCATGATACACTTTTCCATGTGCTTGATCTTGAGCTATCATGCAACATACTTATAAGCAAGCCTTGGTTACATGATATTCATGTAGTCTCATCAACACTGCACCAATGTATCAAGTTTTCCCACTCAGGGATGGAGGTGACTATTTCAGGAGATTTACGCCCATATGAACACTAAAAGCATCTTGAGGCTGAGTTTCAAAGTTATAATTATCAATACAACATGAATCCAAGTTCCAAGCAGGATAAAGGAAAGGCTATACTTATTGATCCTTCACCAGATAATTACATAGATCCTAATACCTTGAATTCCCTTTCCCACATGCTGCCTCCTGAAGCTTCCAATCATTTCACCATTTCAAATAATGGATTGAGAGAATATGTGACCCATGATACATTTCATATTACCGATCTTCCTCAGAATCTGAAAACCTTTGGGTGACCTAAAGTCACCCCACATAGGCATTGGAAATAAAAGAACAAAGATAAGGGATCTATCACATTTGTACCAGCATATGGGTTAGAACCTGACCCTCTTGAAGGAGATGAATCATGGTTATACAATGACAACCAGGCTGATTTTTATAAATATGCAAAGTATCCTATTCCCAATAGGATCATGAAGCATCAAAATTATGAAGGAAGAATCCTCGAATCGAATCAATAAGGAACCATCGAGCCAATTTTCATGACTAAGTATGACAAACCTTATGGACTTGGATTTAAACTGCTTGGGGATGACCCCACATATCTTATTCAAACTCTGTCACCAAAGACTAGTGATGATGATACCGATATTGAAGTAGAGTCTGATCATAGCCTTACTTTTGATAACCTAGTTAAAACCAACTTATTTGATAATAATGCCATTTGTACCCTTACCCTGGTCATTCATCGCAACCCTTTGCCATTATATTATCCTCAATTGATAGATTAGGGCCAACAAGAATCCAGTCTGTCGATTGATGAGTTATAGAATGATGAGGCATTTTGTGATTTCTTAGGCCTTAGAGACAACGTTCCATTGGGAGATCACAAATCAGGATTCTCAATCACATTAGATCCTGTAGCCTATTTTGGAGAGCGAGTAAACACCCTTAGCCAAAAAAAAGTAAAACACTGAGGTCCTAAAGTGAAAACCTCTTTGAGGTGTTTTTTGAATAGGGAAAAAGTAAAGATAAAGTCTAGTCTAGTGGTGAAAACCTGTCTGAGGCACCATTAGAGGGGGTGTTCATTCTTCTTCAAATTTAGACCAAAAGATCACCAATGATGAACTTGCCTATGGATTTGAGTTTAGTTTTGAGCAACAATAAGTATTTGATCAAATTCTTCAAGAATTTTTGACTATTTTTATCACATGGCCAGATCTCCCATTAGGGGATTCAGATTCATCATGCCTAGGAGAATTTAAAGAGCAAGTCGTAATAGAGGACCCTGACATAATACAACAATTCAAGTCATTGCCTACTATCCTAGAAGATGGTTCGACCCTTCTAGTTGAAGATACCACATAGGTAAACATTAGGACTTCATCAGACCTAAAATGGATAAAATTAGGCACGTCCCTCACTGAGGAGGAGTGTGATGTCTTTACAGCCCTATTAAGAGAATTTGTAGATATTGTTGCATGGATGTACTCTAACATGCCAAGTTTAGACTCTGCCTTGGTTCTACACCACCTTATGGTTAATCCTAATGCCAAACTAGAAAAACAAAAGTCATGTAAGAAACATCCTCACATTACTATATTGGTAAAGAAAGAGTTGTAAAAACTCTTAGAAGCAGGATGTATCTGATCCATTGACTACTCAGAATGGATCTCAAATGTAGTACCTATTAGTAAAAAGATTGAAGGAATCAGAATTTGTACTAATTTTTGAGACATCAACAAAGCTTATCCTAAAGATGATTTTCCATTTCCTAATATCGACATGATCATTGACTCTATGGTGGGTTATGAAATGCTTTCACTCATGGATGGCTTCTCAAGATACAATCAGATCAGAATCACACTAGAAGAATAACATAAAACAACATTCACCACTCTATTGAAAACATTTTGTTATCAAGTAATGCCATTTGTCCTTAGGAATGTAGGAGCCACATATCAAAGGGCCATGACTATCATATTCCATGATATGATGCATGATATTTTCGAAGACTATGTCAATGACATATTAGGAAAATCCAAAACCAAGGCCGACCATCCAGCAATGTTGCGTAATATATTTGGAAGACTATGAGAGTACAAAGTCAAACTCAATCCAAATAAATGTGTGTTTAGTGTAACTTTAGATAAATTACTTGGCTTCATTGTATCTCATAGAGGTATTGAAGTCAATCTAGCTAAAGTCTATGCTATAGCCAAGATGCTACCACCAACCAATTTAAAGCAACTTCGTAGTTTGCAGAGTAAGATCCAATCAATCAGATGCTTCATCTCTTAGTTAGCAGACAAGTGCCATCCATTTACACATCTTTTGAAGAAAGGAGTTACATTTCATTGGGATGATCATTTCCAAGTGGCTTTTCAATATCTCAAAGACTATCTTGTCAATCTACCTATTTTATTACCTCCTATGCCAGGAAAGCCATTTTTGTTATACCTATCAGCTACTGATCATGCCCTGGGGCAAAAAAAGATAGACCGTGGGGGTGCCAAAAAAAGATAGACCGTGGGGGCCCCTATCTTTCACTATTATTGACAATGAATTTTTATTTTGTTCTTGAATACTTACTTAGGGTGGTTTATTTATTATTATTGATGTGTGGTTATTTACAATCCTTGCATGAAGATGGACCTCTATTGAGTTTACTCAGTATGTGGGGTGTGTTATCATTTCATTATTGAAAATTAGGTAGTCTATTTTGTTACTAATGTTATGTTGAGGTTGGACATTAATTTTTCAAAACTCTTTTGGGGATTTTTGGGCTGGTTATTAAGTTTTTAGTACATCAAAACTTGTTATGGTTATGCATGTTGTTAATACCCAACATATTGTGATTGCTAGTGTTAGGGTGGTTTTTTCCATGAGTGGCCTTCATACCTCAACCATTGAACATGTGGTTGTTGCTAATACTTTGAACAATATTGATATGGAGGTGGTAATAAATTAAAAACATGAAATTTAAAGTATCTATGGGCAACATGATAAGAAAAATAAAAATGGAATAACAAATGGCCAACATGCATATTTGAATCTATGTGTGTTGATGGCCAAATTTCTCTTTGAAATAAAACACTCTTGTCTCCATATTCATTTTCTTGAGTCTAATTTTTATCTAATGAATCCATATGTATGTGGTCCTCATTTTCCAAAACATCTTTACATTGACATTTACCCTTTGTTCTGTAGCAACGAAAGCAATATATACTGAAAAATTTTCAGGTCAGTCACCTTTAAAAATTTATCTCTCCCTAAAAAAATTCCTCAATTATTATCTCATAGTTATAAAAAGGGATATTTTTTTACAATTAATTTTAGTACTAATGATGAGATAATAGAACCATATGAACTGCATTTATTAGAAATAGGATCCATAAAAATAACAATTTTCATTGGTGCAATTCTTGTTGACACTTGGATTTGCACCCTTGAGGAGATGCCTAATTCTCCTCATCCAAGTGGCACCATGGAGACATTTATCTTGATATGGGTGACAATGTTGAGAAATGAATCTCTAGATGAGGGGTTAGCTCCCCTTGATACACTCTTTAAATTTCTTTTATACCTATCAATTGTAGATGAAAAGGGATAAAAAAAGCAACTATTTAAACCAAATATGGTGATTCACCAATATGTATTATCCTACTACTTGAACTACTTAAAGACAAATAAGGATGTTTCACACAAACTCACAACATAAAAGGTATTATCACATCAGTATTTCATAAGTTAGATTCAAGAAGGTACTTGATACTTAGTAGGGTGATGAATGATTCCACAAAGAGAATACAACCTATACCACTTCTAATACACTTGTACACTTAGTAAAGAATACTAAAAAAGACTTGAAATAACATCCCTTTTGCACATTGGTAAGTGAATATAGATTGAAATTCTAGAAAATTAACTCTTTCACTAGAGATTATCAACAAGATTCAAACCTATACTAAATAGTACAATATTTGAATGGAAAAATCACTTGTGTATTTCTTCAACAGTCTTTAAAATACAAATTCATCCTGAGTTTCCCCATCAACCAATAGAGGCTGCTCAAAAGAGCCAAGAGAATGCATATTTATAGCTTTGAGAGTGGGAACAAGCAAAGGAAGTCCAAAGGTCACTTGGACATGTGTCACCTTGAAATAATCAGTTACATTTCATGTGGGAGAGATGTGGCGTGATATATGCCATGTCATAGAGGTCTACTTGCCCAAAACAAGTCATAAGAATGGTGAAAAGTGGCATAAAACTTGTAATTTTGGCATAGGAAATTACATTCATGATTTACCATCAAAAAATTTATTATCTATACATATGGTTAGTTCTGATGGTTGGTATAAGAAAGAGAGTTATAAACAAGTCCCCACATGCATTGGATGATCCCTGACCATCCCTATTCTTGTGGACATGGAAAATCATCCCTGGTAGTTTAAAAATGGCTCTTTTCCATTCACCTTATATACTTGGCATTAAAAAACTTCCAATTTTCTAAACTAATCCATGAAAAAAAGGTCATGACACTTATCAAAGGTGCTCCTATCATCATTTCTAACAAAAAACCTTTAAAAGGGTTCCCTAGTTGCTTTTCACCACTTTCCCTAAGTGTTCACTAGTTGGTTCACTGGACTGGCTAAAAGTGACGCCCTAGTTTGAACACTTATAAACTTTTTCATGGGACAAAATTACTATAGGGAGTTATAATAGGTATTTAACCTCCCATCAAACTTGGTTTCATCTTCTGAAACATCATAAGCCCTGAAACATACAAAAAAGGGTGAGGAAAACACTATTCTACTCACTATCCATATAGTTCTATAAAAAAAAATCACATGTGTAGGATCCTCTAAGAGTCCTATGCAACCTATAGGTGGTTTCATGAACATAAAAATGGCTTTCTCCAGTCGGGTCCTTGTGAGGTTTTTACAAGGGTTTTAGAGGTTTTCAGTCTTAGATTTTGATCATAAAAATGGCACATTAGAAAACCCTACTAATTCCACTTGTGTCTTTTAAAGTACCCTATCCATCATCACTAAACATATTAGCTTGTCATTCAAAATATTATGAGAGGTATGAGTGTCCAAAGTTGACCTTCAAGTCACTTTTATGCTTCTCGTGAGGGTCTGATCACCCTTTAGGCCAAAAATGGCTTCCTATGGAGTTAATTTACCAAATAAAATATTTATCATCTCATAATATACCCCATAAACCCTTTACAACACCTGTAATGGATCAATAAATGCCAAAAATGGAATGACCCCTGGTTTGGGACAAGGCCTGGACCTTGCCAATGAGCTAGTTTGCATTTTTGAGCCAAATGACCCTCCATTTAAAATTAAAAATCATTAAATAATATTGAACACATCATTATCACTCCCATGGAAGTAATTAAATTCACTATAATTTTTTTATAAGCATATGATTTGGAGTAACTTTTATTTAGGGGCTAGATTTACATGTTTCCTTGTCAGGCCTACCTACAGATATCCTTGTCCAAACCACCATGTTGGCATCCCAACCCTACAAGATGGTTTTTCATGTTCCTCCATGTGTCCCAAAACTATACAAACCTCATTGACTAATTAAATTGAGTACAATCCCTACATTCTTCACTTTTGCCAAAAACTGCCATTCTTGTGCATGAAAGGATTGCCCCTACTCTGAGACAAAACAAAGAGTATATGCCCTATTATCCTATGTAAATTGAATAGTTTTTGAGAGATCCACAAGTTCATAATAACTAAATTTACCAAATGTTCTTTTTAGATTCATTGTATAAGGGGTTTAACCATCTCAACTTTGTCAAAAAATGGGTCAAAAACCTTGGTTTTTTCATGTTTTTGCTCAAATCTCCATGTAACTGCTACCTCTCACAATTTTCATTCTCAAATTCTGTTAAATTTTTTTTATCATCTTCAATTCAATCTCATGGATCTTTTGGAATCATCTTAAACATTTTGTGTTATTGCAAACCCTTTGTTTCACCTTTGTTCCAAGGTCTCCAAACCTGCCTGTATAGACTGAGACATACATTGTAGCACATTAGGCTTGGTTGATGATCATGGAAATTTAGGTTAGAGATTTTATTTTATACATTTAATATGCATAAGATTACACCTCACTTACCTATTATCCCAATCCTCCTACACTCTCTCATGACATGATTATGGTCACATTCCCTACAGGATTGAGACATATACCTACAGGCCTATAGGTTTCTAAGGTACATTTTTTGACCTCAAAATGTATGAAATTACTTATTTTATCCTATTATCACTCAATTATCATCATTACATCTTCTTAAATTCTCCAATTGATCTTTAAAATCCTCCATTACCCCTGACTGAGACCAACCTCCAATATTAGGCTATAGGTGCATGGATTGAATGTCTTTTAGGCCTGTAGGTTGTTTTAGGATCATTTGGAGCATATAAGGATTTTATAGGACATGATAAGGATGTATTTATATAAATGGTATTCACACTTGATATAGTATCATCTTGGAGTCCTTAATACCATATCTTTATGCAATCCATTGAAACATTGCATTCACTACCTATCTTGCCCTGTGTACAGACAGGGGATAGGCCTAAGAGGTCATTTTATGAAACCACTTCTTCTCCCATGATATAAGTGTTTTAAGTTTATTTTTTATGTGTTTTTAATTTTTTACCTACTTTAACATTTTTATAACTTCCTCATATGATTCAAGTATCAACCTTCCATTCAAAATCTTGTAGACATTACTGCCCTTTTTCAGTTCTTTTTAGCCATTTTGGGAGGTCTCAAAACCTATGTGACTCTTGTCCTCTCAAGCTCAAAATTGTCATGATGGTTTACATGGATGGGAATAGAAAGTGGGCATAAGAGGATTTATCAATACTCAATATAGCTTCACCTTATGAAAACAAAAAGGACTCTTGGGAGCTATATTTGGTGTGTTTAGGCTCTGAGAAATTAAACTCAGGCATCTCATTGATTTGCAATATCACCTTCTCTTTATGCCCTTGGTGAATTAATTATTTTTTTCCATATGAAAAACACTTCATATAACTTTGAGAGAAGACCCCTACACCATCACCATTCGTTTGAGACTCCCCTATTCCCTATCCATGGCCTCCTATAGGTTGGACTGAGTTGGAATGGGTAGTGAGGAGAAATAATGAAGAAGTGCATAGTTTAGACCTTATTAGAAGGATTATGCTACTAAATCATGTCCATTACATCTAAAAGAGATAGAACATTATCTAATTTACTCATTTTGGCATGGATAACTACTCAAAATCATCTGTAGGTGCACTCCTTTTGAGAAGAAGGTAGTATACTGACCCAAAGTGAAATACAAACCTAGATAAGGTTTCATTACATTATTTATGCCTTTCAAACCAAATGAGGAATTTATAACCTAAAATAACACCTTTAAAGTCATGTGGACACCTCTGAAAAACATCAAATCATCATACCAAAACAAGAAAATGAAGATGAGTGCAAATAGTGACCCATCTCATAGTTGCAGACCCAAACAAGGTTGCTTAGAGTGTTAACATTGGTTCATGAAGGATAAGTCACAAAAATGAAATTTATTTTTATGGATGTGAAGAGGACTTAGAGCACTATTCACCTATATAATCACTCCCTTCCATTCCACCTGTATGGTCTATACCATATGCTTGAAGTTTCATCTTTTTTGCTTGCCAAGACAAGAAGAAAGGAAAAGAAGTAAGAGATGAAATTTTATGATTTTTTTTCTGAAACCAAACATGGAAATGGATGTTGGGGGCTGAAGAGACACCATGTTGATGTTTCCACCTAAAAATGAGATGATCTATTTTGTACAAGTGCCATAAAGAACCTAAAAACAAGGGGAAACTGACCCTTTTTGAATATAACTAATTCTTGGACTGTCATAAACCAGATTTTGACATTATCTGACCCCTCCCACATTTAATCCTGTCTTAGTGACAATTTGGTCACTTTAGCCATCTATACAAGTCCTCCTTTTTAGCTCAAAGTGGGCCCACAAGGTAATTTTTTGTATATTAAACATAATAAGAGTAATTAAATAAAATAAAGATGTCTTAAATCATATTCAAAACAATATTATGACCAAACTAACATAATTCATGTCTTTTACCAGGTTTGACCCTATTTGACCAAGGTTGACCATTATTAACTTGACTAGTATAAAGGGCTAGACTTGAACTAAGACAAGGCTAGGCATAAGTGGAACATTTGGATCAAAATGACACCCCTATAGGACATGAATAAACTTTTACAAAGTTTTAAAAATTAGGGGGTTGACTTAAATTTGACCAAAGGTCAAATTTGGTCAACACTTTTGGAAATTCTTGGGGTAAACATGCCTGTCTATGTTTTGAGACTAGTAGCCTTATCCAACTAAGGGCCAATAGAGTCAATGGATTATTGAAGATTACTAACAAGGATATGCCAAAACAAAACACAAATAAACACACCACACAAACAACAACAAGACCAAGCAAAGACACCACAAAAAAAAACAAAGACAAACTCACACTTGTGCATAAGCACTTGGGTAACACAAGGAAAATAAAAGACTATGTACAAGGGAAGAGGAGAACCGTAGTAGCAATGTTTGATGTGTATCCCATTGACTAGGATATGAATATCCTCTCCATCCAAATTTGAGAGTTTGAAAGCATTGTGTGGCTTGTATTGAGTGATCACTATGGGCCACTCCACAAAGCATCAAACTTTGTGTGTTTTCCAAGTTTGGCCCTATCTTCATCCCATTTTAGGACCATGTCTCCTTCTTTAAAAATCCTTGTCATGGACTTCTTGTCAAAATACTTTTTTTTTCCTCTTGGTTAGTAGTCATAGTTTGCATAGCTTCATTTCTTGTCTCCTCAAGCTCCATTAACTCACATAACCTGACTTCCATGCTCTCATTCTCCATTAATTACATATGATAAGTGAGGTCTAAGGCTGGTAACTCAAGTGAGATAGGTAGTCTAGATTCCATTCCATAGATAAGTGTGAATGGTGAGTTCCCAAGCACTTTTTTTGGGGTGATCCTATCAGCCCAAAGGGTTGTCTTTAACTTGGTATGCCAAGTCATTTTATTCTCCTCCATTATTCTCTTTATAATCCTAATTAGGTTCTTGTTTGTGGACTCAGCTAGTCCATTCCCTTGGGGGTAGTAGTTGGAAGACGTACTAAGATAGATACCATGCTTTAAATCCCATTCACTTTTTCTTGTTCTTAGGAAAGCCAAGGCATTATCTGAGATTATGATTGAAGTATCTCCAAAAATTATTACTATACCTTCATAGAAGTCAAGGACTAAACTTTCATTAGCCTCATTAAGAGATAAAACATTCACCCATCTTGTAATGTAATCTGTGGTAGTCCACACCCACTTGTGACCAGCACTAGGAGGATTGATTAGGCCTATAAAGTCCAAACCCCATTGCATGAAAGGTTGCTCAACTTGGATTGGATGAAGAGGTAGGGCAGAAAGCTTTTGTTTTCCATAAAAAAGATCACACTTTTGGCATTATCTTACCCAATCATGAGTGTCTTTGAACAAATTAGGGAAAAAGTATCCAACCCTCATTATCTTGGCAACTGTGGTTCTATGAGCAAAGTGACCACTAGTTGGTCCATCATGAAACTCAAATAGTAATTTTTCAATCTTATTTTAATCAATTCACCTCAAGAGTACACATAAAAATTATTTCTTAAATATCACACCATTAACAAGTACATAAGGAATAGATTGCAATCTAAAATACCTTCTTATAGCTTTATCAAGACCTTGTGGACACTCATTGATTTGAAGGAAATGAATCATGTCTTGTGTCCAACCTCTCATGGATGAAGGTACAACTAAAATAAGATCATCATGGAGTGCCCAAAAAACCTCTCCTTGTTCCCTCAAATCTGAAGTAAGGTGTTCACATAGCCCTTTACCTTTTACTAATTTGATTATCTTGATGTCAACATCATATTCCATCACCTTGGTGATCCAACCTACCATTTTCTGATTCAAATCCTTGCTCAAGAGAAAATATTTGAAACTAGGATGAGGTACAAGTATATGAATCTTATTGGTTGATATCATGTACCTAAACTTCTTTAGGCTCTTAATAATTGAAAGCACTTGTTTCTCAACATAAGTATACTTTACCTCATACCCCTCCAGACCTTGGCTAAAAAAGGCAATAGGTTATTCCAAATTCTCATCATTTACTTGGGTAAACATGGTATAATTCACCTCTTCATTCCCAAAAGTGTATAAATTTAAGTCCTTGGAGAAGTTTGGACTTGCAAGAATAGGGGCTTGGGTAGTGGCTTGTTTGATCTCTTCAAAACTTTATTTTTTCCTTGTTGTCCAAGTGAACATCTCATCCTTCCTTAGCATAGATGTTATAGGTTTGACCAAATTATATAATTTAGGAATGAATCTCCTAATAAAATTTATCTTACCAAAGAATCTTTGTAAACCCTTTTTATGTTTAGGCAAAGATAATGCCAAGATGGAATTCACCCTTTCTTGATCAATGGATAAGCCCTTCTTGGAGACAATATGTCCTAGGAGTTTAACTTCATGGAAAAAAACCACACACTTATTTGGTTTTAGAGAGACTCCAAACACTCTACACCTTTCAAAAATCTACCTTAGGTGCTTCAAATTAGCCTTTGCTTCCTTAGAGAAAACTGCCACATCATCAAGATATACCAATACAATGTCATTGATTAGTCCTTGAAAAGCCATATCCATTGCATGTTTAAAATTAGCCCCAACATTTGACAATCCAAAAGGCATCTTCTTATATGCATATGTGCCCCATTTGGTGGTAAAGGTTGTCTTGTATTGGTCACTTTCTTTAACCAAAATCTGATTATAACTGGAATACCCATCTAAAAGAGAAAAACTCTCACTACCTACCACAACTTGTAGGATTTTCTCCATGGAAGGAAGGAGATAATGATCTCTCAAAGAGACTCTATTCATGTACCTAAATCCCACACACAACCTGATTTCCCAATTCTTCTTCCTAATAGGGACTAAATTGGCTAACCAAGAGGAATGCTTGATGGGAAAGATGATTCTAGACTCAATCAACTTGGTGAGTTCTTTCTTCATGAGGAGTTCAATCTCAGGATTGACTGGCCTTTGCCTTTGCTTAATGGTCTTAGAATTTTCATCTAATTCTATGGTGTTTTGAGCTAAGATAGGATTAAAACCCTTCAAGTCACTATACTCCCATGCAAAAATATCACTAAACTCCCTACATAGCTCAATGAAATCATGCTTCTCTTGACTAGTGCATACCTTCCTAAGTACAAGTAGCTTATCTTTAAATATCTCTACCCTTTCATAGTTCTCTTGCTTAGTGGGCATACTTACCTTTTCCTTCTTGAGCTAGTCATCCTCATTGAATATGCTCTCAAAAGTCACTAAGCCTTTAGGAAGCTTGTTAGACTTCAATTGGACAATCTGCCCTCCATATTGTTGTTATTGCTTAGACTAATTTTTGGTAGAGAATGCAGCTTATTATTGTAGGAAGAGGGCTATTTTTTTGTCACTCTCAAAGACCTACCAATTGGTGACATTATCTGGTATAGAAGGTCTCACAATCACCTTTAGATGAGGTTAGTTCTTGTCTTTTCTTCTACCCTTTGGAACATCAAACTGAGCTCTAATAGATGCAACCTATCAGCATGTTTATTGTCCTACCTTGGTATATAAGTGATGTTGAAATCTTGAAAATCCTTCATAAGATCCTAAAATCTATGCTTATAATATTTGAGTAAGGAATTATTGTTCAAATTTTGCCCTCTATCTTGTTTCACAATAAGCTCACTATCCCCATACTCTTTTAGTACCTTAATTCCTATTTTTATAGCCCATTAAAGACCATGGATAATGGCCTCATACTCTAACACATTACAGGAGCCTGAGAACTAAAATCTAAAGGTTGAATAATATCTCTCCTTGGAAGGTGAAACCAACATAGCTCCACCACATACCCCAATCTGCTTTTATACCCATCAAATAAGAGCTACCATTAGCCATTCACATATTCACTTGACTTCATCAAATTGGGCATGAAATATTCCTTCTCATGCATATAATAAACTCCAAGACCAAATTCCTCAATAAACTTGTAAGGATCATGTTCATAGTGCTCATCTCCTCACTCATCTAGGAACGAATTAGAAACTCCCTCAAGGGAAGATGATGGAGATTGGTCAATGTGAAGCTCCTCTTCATCAATGATGGCATAGTTAAAATTTTCCACCTTAGGTAAGTATGGTTCCAAGTGATATTTTTGAATATTTTGAAACTCAATATTTAATCTAACGCCATACTTTGTCCTAAACACCATATAGGACCAATTAGATGTCAAATACCCACGTATTTTAGCTATAAAATATCTTGACAAGCAAAGGGAAAAGTATGGAGGTAAATATTCCACCACCAAATCATGAGGGATAGGAAAATTAGGAAAATCATGAAGTACAAAATTCACATTTTTTATGATCCCCAAGTCTTGGCTGGTGTTCCATCCAATTGTAAGACTCCCTTAGTCATTGTCTCATATTTAGGCCTAGTTTATCCGCTATAAATTTGGGCATAACTGAAGTACTATCCACACTATATATGATTCAATTATGAACCATGAAATCACCAATGATTAGAGATAGATAAAAATGAGGAGTCTTCTTATTCTTCTTTACTTGACCATCAATTGATTGAGTCCCATTTACTAAGACTACATTGTCATGTTTAGATGGGCCAGCTTGCTTACCCAATTCATGTAGCTCATTTTGAAGTATGTCTTTATGATCTAGAATTGTCAAGGAATACCATAATGAGATATTCATGTGAAGCTTATTCATCTGGTCCACCACATTGATGGAAAGATTACTCACCTTGGGGATTTCTTTATGAACATTGGCACCTTGTGACGTAGCTTATGGAGGTAGAGATGTAGGAGCTGGCCTAAATTTTTGAATCCTCTAATTTTATTTCACTTTAGGAGATTTATTATACCCATTTACCATAGGATATTATGTAGGGGTCAAAAAAGGTCCTTGATTGGTTCCTTGAGCTTAATCAACAACCCTCCTTTTTGATCTAGTGTTGGAAGCCACACTAGCATTGATATTGTTTGGATTTGCCAAGTGATTAATGGTACAAAAATCTCCCTCCAAGTGATTGATGAGATTAGAATTAGACTGAACTTGACCACCTTCCATACCATGTTTCATTGACTTCTCAAAACTTGGAACTTGTGGTACTTGATTTCCTTGTATTGTCATGGTTTGGTTTTGCATTTCATTTGCATAATCAACCTACTCTTGGCCTTGTTTAAAATATGGATAGCATGGTTGTTCTTGAACCAAGTTATTTGAGTGGGAAAAAAAGATTTTTAAAATTAAGGAACACTTCTATTATAGCTTTGATAAGGCCTATCTTGGGTGATTTGAGCTTGTCCTTGAGTATTTCCTTGAAAAGTAAGCTTATTGTCTTGTCCAACTTGATTACAGGATTGGTATGGCTTATAACTTTGGGCTTGTTGCCTATTGAGGGAAAATAATTAATTGGTAAAACTTTTTAACAAATATTTTTACCTCATGGATCTCATTGGAAGGGACTATAGAAGATTTTTCATGACTAGGCAAAGGGGTTGATGCAGACAATGCAACTTGACTAGAAGGTTGTAAATCAAGGAATAAAGGCATTGGAGGTCTAGGATCTATCTTCCTTGCTTGGTTAAGAAATTTTTATAAATTTATGGATATCTCATAGGTAGTAGGGAGTGTATCCCCCCCCCCATAAATTGAATCATCATGGTAACATCATTGTTTAATGTCTTTAGGTAATACAAAAATGCATAGTTTGGGGTAGGTCTCACAAGCACTGGGATCCTATCCCATGTTTTTTGGAACCTAGTATTAAAATATTGCATGAATTCATTAGGTACCCTCTTACTGGTGGTTAATTTATCAGCTAGAGATAGGTAGTCACTCTTCTCCCCAAACCTTTTAGTCAATAGGTCTCCTAGTTCATCCCATCAGCCAATAGAGTTTTGAGGTAAAGTACCATACCAATCCAAGACTTTACCTTTGAAGGAAAAAGATAAAAACATAATAGACACATTATCTTGGGTAATATTTTGTATGTTACAAATGCTGGATATATTTCTAATATGCTCAATGGCAGTAATAGGACCCTTCACACTAAAGGATGGAACACTCTTGAGGGCTGCTCCTAGAATTTGATCATATTGAGCAAGATTTAAGGGGGATGATCCGGTGAAGGCCACAAAAGGTTGATTCCTAGAAATTTTGGAATGATCAATATAGGTGTTAGGAATGGAATATAACACAAATTTAGAAGCTTTAAACATAAAACCTATTTTAGAAGGATGAGTGCTTACAAATCTAAACCTTTTGGTGGAATATGGAGGTAGTTGCACAAACTCAAAAGGTGTCTCTTTGGCATCAAACCTAGTTGTCACCTTTGCAATGGAAAAAAGGATTGATCATTAGCCAAAGACTTAAATTCTTTAATGGAATCACCAGGTACTAAATGTAGATATTTATTTTAGCTTCAACAATGCCAAGACTAGCACCAATCTTGGACAAGCTTCTAAGACTTAGAAATCCCACTAGGCATGCCAAAAACTATTGACTCTTGGATTTTCACCCTTGAGGAGATTCCTAATTCTCCTCATCCAAGTGGAACCATGGATACATTTCTCTTGTTATGGGTGAAATTGTTGAGAAATAAATCTCTAGATGAAGGGCTAGCTACCCTTGATACACTCTTTGAAGTTTTTATATACCTACCAATTGTAGATGAAAAGGGATAAAAAAGCAAATATTTACATCAAATATGGTGATGTAACAATATGTATTATCCTCATTCTTGATTTAAAATCCACTAGTTAAAGACAAACAAGGATGTTTCACACAAACTTACAACATAAAAGGTATTGTCACATCAGTATTTCATAAGTTAGATTCAAGAAGGTACTTGATACTTAGTAGGGTGATGAATTATTACAAAAATATAATACAACCTATAACACTTATAAGAAACTTGTATACTTAGTAAATAATACTAACAAATACTTGCAAAAATATCCCTTTTGCGCATTGGTAAGTGACCATAGATTGACATGCCAGAAAAGTAACTCTTTCACTAGACATTATCAACAAGATTCAAAAATATAATCAATGGTACACTATGTGAATGGAAAAATCACTTGTGTATTTATTCAAGAGTTTTTAAATACAAATTTGTCCTGAGTTTCCCCATCAACCAATGGATGTTGCTCAAAAGAGTCAAGTGAATGCATATTTAAAGCTTTGAGAGTAAGAACAAGCAAAGTAAGTCCAAAGGTCACTTGGACATGTGTCACCTTGAAATAATCATTTAAATTTTCATGTTAAAGAGAGATGGGGTGAGATATTCCATGTCATATAGGTCTAATTGTCCAAAACAAGTCATAAGAATGGTGAAAAGTCGCACAAAACCTGCAATTCTGGCATAGGAAACTACCTTCATGATTTACCTTCCAAAATTGCCTTATATATACATATGGTCAATTTGTATGGTTTTTATAAGCAAGAGGGGTTATAAAAAAGTCACCACATGAATTTTATTGATCCCTAACCATCCCTATTCTTGTTGACATGTAAAATCATCCCTGGCAGTTTCAAAATGGCTCTTTTCCATGCACCTTCTACACTTGAAATTCAAAATATCCTTATTTTACAAATTTATCAATGAAAAATATGTAATGACACATTTCAAAGGTTTTCTTATCATTATTTCCAATAAAAAACTTTTAAAAGGCTTCCCTAGTTGCTTTTCACCACTTTCCCTAAGTGTTCACTAGCTAGTTCACTCGACTGGTTGAAAGTAAATCCCTAATCTTAACACTTATAAATTTTTTAATGGGACAAAATTGCTATATATAGTTAGAATAAGTCTTGAACCTCCCATAAAACATGGTTTCATCTTCTAGAACATCATAAACCTTGAAAAATACAATAAAGGGTGAGAAAAACACTATTCTACCCACTATCCATACAGTTCCGTATAAAAAAATCATTTTCATTTATATGCTCAAATAACAAGCTTTCTCTAGTTAGGTCCTTATGAGGATTTTACAAGGGTTTTTAGGGTTTTCAGTCTTTGCATTTGTTCATAAAAATGGCACATTGGAAAAACCTAATAATTCCAATTATGTCTTCTTAATTACCCTCTCCATCATCCCTACACATATTATATTTTCATGAAAAATATTATGAGAGGTATGAGTGTCCAAAGTTGACCTTCAAGTCACTTCTATGCTTCTCGTTAGGGTCTGAGCACTCTTTAGGCCAAAAATGGATTCCTATTGAGTTGATTTTCCAAAAAAAAGTTTTATAATATCTAAATATACCACATAAACCCTATATAACACATATAATGTATCACTAAAGGCCAAAAATAGATATGACCCTTGGTTTGGGACAAGGTCTAGACCTTACCAATGAGCCAATTTGCATTTTTGAGCTACATGAAAATCCATTTGAACTTAACAAGTATTTAAAAAAATTTAACACATAATTCTAAATCCCATGTATTTCATTCAAGGCACAATAATTTTTGGATAATCCTATGACTTGGAGTGACTTTGCCTTAGGGGCTAGATTTGCATGTTTCCTTGTCAGTCCTAATTGCAGACCTCCTTGTCCAGACCACCCTGTTGGCATCCAAACCCTACAAGATGGTTTATCATGTAATTAAATGTGTCCCAAAACTTTAAAAACCTCATTTACTGATAAAATTGAGTGCAAGCCCTCCATTCTTCACTTTTCCCAAAAATTGCCATTCTTGTGCATGAAAAGACTGCCCCTGCTATAAGACAAAATAGAAGTATATTCCCTATGATCCTACAAAAAATTAATATTTTTGGAGCTCAAAAAGGTCATAATGACAAATTATACCAATTTTTTTTGTCATATTTCTTGTCTAAGGGGTCTAAGCATCTCAACTTTGTCAAAAAAGGGGTCAAAACCCTATTTTTTACATGTCTTTGCTCAAATCTCCATGTAGTTGCTACCTCCTCACAATTTTCATGCAAAAATGTTGTTAATTTTTTTTTATCATATTAATTTCAATATCATGTATCGTTTGGAATAATCTTATACCTTTTGTGTTATTGCAAACCCTTTGTTCCAAGGTCTCCAAACCTACATGTACGAACTGAGACATACCTTATAGCACATTAGGCTTGGTTTAGGATCATGGAAATGTAGGTTAGAGGTTTAATTTGATCCATTTCATATTAATAATATTCCACCTCACTTACCTATTATCCCAATCCTGCTTCACACTCTCATGACATGACTATGGTCACATTCCTTGCATGATTGAGACATACACCTACAGGCCTGTAGGTTTCTAAGGTAGGTTTTTTAACCTCAAAATGTATGCAATTCATTTTTTTATCCTATTAGAACTAAATTATCATCATTAAATCTACTTACATTCTCCACTTGAGCTTTAAAAACCTCCCTTGCCATTGACTAAGGCCAACCTCCAATACTAGGCTGTAGGTGCATGGATTGAATGTCTTTTAGGCCTAAAGGTTATTTTAGGATCATTTAGAGCATATAAGGAGTGTCTATGACATGATAAGGATGAATTTGAATCAATGGTATTCACACTTGCTATATTATCATCCTTGAATCCTTAATACCATCTCTTTATGCAATCCATTGAAACATTGCATTCACTACCTACCTTCCCCTATGTACAGACAGGGGATAGGCCTAAGAGGTCACTTTATGCAACCACTTCTTCTCTCATGATCTAAGTGTTTGAAGTTTATTTTTGAGGTGTTTTTAATTGTTTCCTATATATGCACATGTTTATAACTTCCTCATATGATGCAAGTATCAACCTTCCCTTCAAAATCATGTAGACATTACTGCCCCTTTTTAGTGCTTTTTAACCATTCTAGGAGGTCTCAAAACCTATGTGAATCTTGTGCTTTCAAGCTCAAAATTGGCATGATGGTTTCCCATGTATGGGAATACAACATGGGCATAATAGGATTTATCAAAACCAAATATAGCTTCACCTTATGAAAATAAAAAGGACCCTTGGGAGCTTTGTTTGGTGTGTTTAGGGACTGAGAAACTAAACTCATTCACCTCATTGATTTGAAATCTCACCTTATATTTATATCCTTGGTGAAGGAATTATGGTATTCCATATGAAAACCACTGCATATACTTTGAGAGAATACCCCTAGACCATCTCCATTCTTTTGAGACTCCCATGTTCCCTGTACATGGCCTCCTATAGGTTGGACTGAGTTAGAATGGGCAGTGAGGAGAAACAATGAAGAAGTGCATAATTTAGACCTTATGAGAAGGTGTATGCTACTAAAACATGTCCATGACATCCAAAATAGATATAACATTATCCAATTTCCCCATGTTGGCATGGAGAACTCCTCAAGACCATCTGTAGGTGCACTCCTTTTGAGAAGAAGGCAATATATTGACCCAAAGTGGAAGATAAGCCTAAAGAAGGATTCCTTTCATTCTTGATGCCTTTAAAACCAAATGAGGAATGTATAACCTGCAAGAACACCTTGAAAAACATGTGGACACCTCTGTGAAACATGAAATCATCTGACTAAAACAAGAAAATGAAGATGACTGCAAATAATGACCGCCTCATAGTTACAAACCCAAACAAGGTTGCTTGGACTGTTAACATTGGTTCATGAAGGATAATGTAAAAAAATGAAAGTTATTATTATGTATGTGAATAGGACTCAGAGCACTATCCACCTGTAGAAGCACTCCCTCCTATGCCACCTGTACGGTCCATGCCATATGCTTGAAGTTGCTTCTTTTTTACTTATCAAGACAAGAAGAAAGGAAAAGAAGCAAGAGATGAAAATTTATGCTTTTTTCTGAAACCAAACATGGAAATGGGTATTGGGAGCTAGAGAGACACCTTGCTAATGTTTCCACTTGAAAATGAGATTATATATTCTGTACAAGTGCTATAAAGACCCTAAAAACAAGGGGAAACTGACCCTTTTTGAATATAACTAATTCTTGGACTGTCATAAACCATATTTTGACATTATCTGACGCCTCCCACATTTAATCTTATCTTAGTGACAGTTTGGTCACTTTAGCCATCCATACAAGTCATCCTTTTTAGCTCAAAGTGGGCCCACAAGGTAATTTTTTGTATATTAAACATAATAAGAGTAATTAAATAAAATAAAGATGTCTTAAATCATATTCAAAATAATATTAGGACCAAACTAACATAATTCATGTCTTTTACCAGGTTTGACCCTATTTGACCAAGGTTGGCCATCTCTAACTTGACTAGTAGAAAGGGCTAGACTTGAACTAAGACTAGGCTAGACATAAGTGGGACATTTGGATCACAATGACATCCCTATAGGACATGGATAAACTTATACAAAGTTTTAAAAAGTAGGGGGTTGACTTAAATTTGACCAAAGGTCAAATTTGGTCAATAATTCCTCCATAATTCTCTTTTTTGGCTATAAATTTTCAAGGCAGGGGTCTAGGGGTGGTAATCCCCACTAGGGTCAAGGGGAAGCACCCCTTGTGGGGTTTGGGGGTAGCGCCTTAATCCAGATGCATTTTTACTTTTTCATAACCACCACATTTTTACTAAAAATGTTTTTTTCTTCAAATTTGGTAGTATCTAAAATACCCTAAAAATTAACTAACTCGATTATTTTCCACTAATTTACTCCACCAATAGCAATTCATATTTTTTAGGTGTGTTGGTCGTAACTATAGAACACATTTCCTAACATGTACACATAAGATCATTCATTGCATGCTTTTATTTTTTATCAATAATCATATGGTCAGTTGTAACTAATTTTTTTTCATGTTGTTTAATTCTAATTATTTGAGAAATAGCCTATATGTTGCATGTAGAAGTTATTGTAGGTTGGTTATCGATAAGTTCATGGAAAAAACCATGTAGATAACCCATATAAACTTATACAAGTTGAATTTTACCATTTTTTTCATGAAAAATACTCTATAATTTAATCACAAATTATATAGGTCATTTTTCCCTAATGGATGCAATTGTTCTCATAGAAGTGATTATAAGTCACGTTTCTTCACTAGTGTATATAGGATTTTATATAGGCATAAATTCTATGGGCTAATATTTAATACATAGAAGTGATTATCTTCTACAGATTGATCCATTTTACCAATAGTTTCAAATAAATTTTTTCATATTTCTTTTCTCCAATGGGTTCATGATTTTTTGTTGCTACAAATAGTCTTTATTTGTTAACAAGTATAGGTTAGTCTACACATATGAGCATCTTTATAGGAGTTTTCTCATTCATGTGTCTTACCTCTACTCTTGATGTGATAATTTATGCCTATAACATGTTATTATTGTTCTATAGTTCCTTGACCATAGCCTTTAGATCTATCATCTCTTATTTTACAATAGTCAACTTTGTACTCGTCCACCCTACATCAATACTTAAAACTGGTGCGAGATTGTTTGGCTTCAAAGCTTGTTGTTAAGGTAGGTGCTTTTGGTTTTTTCCTATCATATTTCTCCTCTTTCTCTCTCATGCATGATTTTATCTCCTCCCCTCTTGTTTCTTTGAGTTTATTGTATTTTTTTTATAAGCTTACATTGTATGACCCTTGTTGTGCTCTTTTGGGTTCCTCAGAGATTGTGGGTCCTTATCATCTTTTCACTCATTGCATGTCGACCTATGCACTGATATGGTCATGATTTTAAATTTAGAATCATATAAATACATAAATTCATTAGTGCATTTAAGGACATAAGTACAATGAACAAGCACAAGTACTCAATTTAAGCATTTAGAGTAGACATTTAAGAATATATGAAAATAATAAGAACATCTGCTATTTACTACTACTGCATTCCAAAATAAATCAAACATTTGTAGTGCCTAAAGTCATAATAGATTAGAGATTTCATCACATTATATTCCCTCGCTAAATTACTTATTATTGGCATGCTATTTTTGATATTGTGGAATGTTAAGGTCCCCAATAAGTAGTTGATGATTAAAAACCCTATTGAAACTAAGCAGAGTCCCCAAAATAAAGATATTCCTTATCTTCTACAGGTTCAGGGACCCTATTAGTATTCTAAAGATGGAGATAAATTTTCTAGCATTCATTGTGGGAATTTAGAAAGGTGAGAGAAGTTTTTAGATCCCCAGTCATGACAAAAAAGTCATAAAATTAGTTCCACATGTTTGATGTAGGGGCAGTAAGTTCATCTTTGTCACTCTTAGGATAAATATCGGGATCACTAAAATCATTGCTCACATCTTGAGGCTCTTCAACATCTCTTACTTTAGCTCTAGTTAGATTTGCAACTTGACCTCTTATGTTAGTTTCACCAATTTGATTGATTGCAACCTGATCATCCATTTTCCAATTTACATTAATGGCATCAGGTTACCCTTTATCTTGTTGAGAATCTCCTTGGGGTGCCAAATTTGTCTCTTGATATTGACCTCCTTGAAAATAAATCTCTTCCTTTGACATTTGTGATATAGTAATGTTTTATGATACCAAGGCTTGGTTTTGAGTATCATTGGGATCAAATGGATGCTAACCTAAATCTTGCATCAAGTTATTTTGAGGAGGTGTTGGAGCAATAGATCTTGAACTTGAAGATGCATTGGGATCAAGGGATGCATATGGTTTGGATGGAACTATGGCTCCTTGTGATTGATAAGGAGGTTTGTTTTCTCTAAAAGGTTGATAGGGAGACCTTTGATCTCTGAAACATTGATAGGAATTCTGATTCTATTATTGATAAGGCCTTCCTTGGTGTTGTTGTCTCTTGACTTGAACTATTTCAATCCTAAAAGATTATAACAAAATTATCAAATCTCCATCTATAGGTGACTAATTGGAAGGAGCTACAACTTGTGCTTTAGGAGATGGAATAGGAGATAAAGATGGGATTTGAGGAACTTGAGGGGGTGGGGTAGATTTTAATTCTAAGAATATAGGCATTGGAGGCCTTGGAGAAATCTTAGCAACTTGTATCAAGTTCTCAACTTTTATTGCAACCTCATAGGCATCTAAAAAATTATTACCACCCATGGATTGTATCATCACACTAATATCAAAATTAAAGGATTTTAGATAGTACAAAAAGGCATATTCTGGGGATGGTCTAACCAATATAGGTATCCTAGTCCATGTCTTTTAGAATCTGAGGTTGAAATTAGACATGAATTCATGGGGGTACTTTTTTATGGTAGTCAACTATTCAACTAAGGATAGGTGATCATATTTGTCTTAATTTTTTTTATCTAAGGCTATACCTAACTCATCCCAAGTAGAAATAGAAATCAAAGGAATATTTCTATACCACTGCAATGATTTTCCCATGAAAGGAAGCAACAAACAGTCTGATAACCATATTATCTTGAGTAATATTGTGAATATAATAAAGTTTGGAAACATCTTGAATGTGCTTAATAGTAGTTATTTTATCCCTTTGTCTTGAGAAAAAATGGATGCTCTTAAGGGAAGACACATGAATGTCCTCAATATGGGCCAAATTGAGGGGACTACCCCTATTTAATGGAGCAAACACATGACTCCTAATCACCATTTAGGAAAAGGGAATTTGGTTAATGGGTAAAATAACTTGGACTAAGACAATAAGATGACTAGAATATGTCTATTGCTTTGGAGGATAAGGTATTCTACTATTGAACCTTTCTCTTTTATAAGAACTAGAAGACTGTTTTATGAATTCAAATGGAATAACTTTACTTTCTGACCTTGTAGTAACCTTTAGCATGAGAATGTTATCTGTAACTCTATAACTTGAGGAATATTTAGCTTCTAATGATGGTGAATGTCTCCTACTACTATAAATTTTTCTTCTCAGCTCCAAACTTCAGATGTGCCAAAGGAAAGCGGTCTTATTGGGCATGCCAAAACTATTGATGTTCTAGATTGCACCCGAGCTGAATGAAGGATTGTTCAAGTCCTTTTATTCAAATCTATTCCAACATGGGACTGATCTTAGGTTGTGGGTATCCTAATAATGGTTTAAACCTTTAGAGAAGGTTGTCTTCCTTTTAGATCTATCAACTATACTAAACCTAAACTAGCACTTGCTTGGAAAAGGGAGAGAGATTTTTAAAATAACTTATGAAAGCATGTAAAAAGAGGTGATGCACCAATGATTTAATCACTCAAACTCACACAAGAAAAATTATAGAACACATTCAAGACTATATAAAATCACTCACATTAGTGTTTCATAAAAAGGCATGAACTAATTTATAATCTATTATTGGAGGGCAATTATCCACTTCTAAAATTGACTAATAGACCATAAATTGCACTTAGAATGACCTATGAGGACTGCTAAAGTAGATCATGAAGGTGAGAAAAATTAGATAGAAGCAAAGAAAGTATACATTCACTTAACCAATCAATGAACTCATAAGACACTTCAATTTAGCTATAAAATGGAAGAATTTGATCTTTTATTGCATCAAATAGGTGTTACAGTAGACATTTGGCAAAGTCTAGTCATAACAAAAAGAGGGATCCATTTCAATACTTAGAATCTAGTATTTATAGAAAAAGGAAAGAGAAAGAGAGAGAGATATATATTTTCATTGAAAGAGGCCTAACCACTTTCGATGGATTGGCATTCTCAAGGATGCTGACTCATGATCCTATCAAGAAAGAAGGTCCTCATAAAAGAATTAAATACTCCATCGATCTTTATCTAATCATTAGGTCTTCATCTCAGGACTCCATGCCATCTTATACTTAATCTGTTAATGAGGACAAAATATTCATGTCTTATAACCAATGGAACCATGTCACTTTATAGATTAAAAACTAATCACATTCACTAGTTTTCCTATAGCTTTCATGTCGAAGAGATGGAGTTCACTAGCTTTTCAATCTTAATTTGACAACAGTCACCAACCTATTGTCTATGTTAGGTCCTAAAACACCTATTATGTACTTATAGAGCTTTAATGACCCCTTTCAATCTTGAAATATACATTCCTATTCAATCTTAGGTCATCTTCAAACTTAGCTCCTTGCATTTTGCCTTGCGTTGGTTGAAAATGGCTTGTTGAATTTTGTTGAAAATGTCCTAGGGTCACCTTTGTATAATTAGTCATCAAAAACTAGATCGGATCCTTAACCTTTTTACTTCTCTCACACCATTGGATTCTTATTTTTTGGATAAACCCAAATCATTGATCTCATGCTAGTTAAATTCACTTGTGCCACTTATCATGTATGCATTTGCCCTCTGGATCTATTGACATTTTTGACTCCCACTTGTCATTGATATTGGATGAATGATTGATGGTACACATCTGTTCTACCTAGTCCCATTAACCTATCAATTGATGCTCATCACTGAATCTTCTATATGATCAAATGTGAATCATTGATCCTACCTTTTAAACTAGAATGGCTACTTTATGGAGCTTAAACTTGACATATGTACAAATGTTTCATTGACTTCTTAATCTTATGTATGTCATTATATATTTCTATAGATTTAACATAGACCATTTATTTGGATGCACGATTGAATGCAAATGGTTATTTGTCATGGTTTGAACTTTGATGTCTATGCATTTATGAATGCATATTTGAAAATACATGATCATTTTATGTGATTGAATTTGACCCTCGTGCACCCATCATTTGACATCTACATGAACATATTTGACATCCATGCGATCATCAATGTTTGATCCCTAATGGATGATTGTTGAGCTTTATTTGATGTTTACGTAACTGACATTACTCTGCTAGAGCATAAATTCCTCGGTCTATTTCTTTCGAACCTTTTATCTGTGGGATTTTTTCATTTGAACAATATTTGTGACCCTTTGGGACTTTTGTATTGGGATAATTTATTGAAAAATGACCCTTCAATAAAATTTTATCAAGATAATTTATAGAAGAATGACCCTTTAGATCTTTGTATAGGACACTTTGCCAAAAAATGACCCTTCAGGAAAATTGTATCAAGATAATTTCCCAAAAAATGACGGTTCAATAAAATTGTATAGGAAAATTTATCTAAAAAATGACCCTTCAGAAATTTGTATAGATACAATCTATTATAAAATGACCCTTTAGGAAAATTATTCAAACAATTTCTTGAAAAAATAAGTGCTTAGGCTTTTACTGCAGATAATTTTTCCACAAAAATTTGTCTTCAAGGTTTTTCTTTCGGATAAAATGTCTGAAACAATTTCTGACACTTAGCCAAAAAACCTGAAATAAATTTCTTGAAATAATGAACACTTAGTTAAATAAAATGTTGAGAAGAGTTTAGCTTTATCCCAATGAAAGCTGAAAGAATTCCCAAGTAAATACTTGGCTAAAAAAGGGTTTTGTACTTAACTTCTTTTAAAGCTTGTAGGATCTTATGAACTCTTGCTTGAACTATACCTTGATCTTTGAAGGATCAAATGAGTTTTCTACACCTGTGTAACCTCCCTTGATCCTCTTATCTACTTGGTTTCACCATCAAACCTACTCAAGAACCTTTTATTTGCTCTACAAACGTATCCCTTAGAAATTGGCAAGATACACTCTAAGTGAACTTAAAGTGTTTCAAAAGATTTGCACTCTACATGATCCCTTTGGACCACTCATTCCATCAAGAAATATGTTCAATCCTTGCTCGATACTTGATCCTTAAGACACTACACTCTATTCAACCAAGCCTAGTATGTGGGCCAAAAATGGCCAATCAAAAGAAATGTTAAGGGTTGATAAAAAGGTTGCAGAAGCTACCATTTTGAAGAGAGTGGCATATGGAGGAGAGGTAGATATGCATAGATAGACTGAGGTGAAGTGAGGGACTCCAATAAGAATGGCATGCCATCAACATAAACCAATAATGAGATGTGGTTGTGATCTGGGATTCAAACACTGTTCTATTTCTCATGTTCAAATATAAAGATTGCCTCCTCTTTGTAAATAACTCTCATTTATTTCTTAATTTATATATAACTAAAGTATAATTTCATTTTAAGGTAAGATTGCATTGAGAATATGTTAGTACTTAAAATAAAATTTTGCTGAGGTATTACCCACATACGATAACATATGATGTAAAGCAGATCACAGTTGTATATCTTTCATTGCCAATGGGTTTGATGTTTATGAAACCTCTATGAAATCTATTTTGTGCATGTAATTTAAGCATTTTATATTAAAAGCCTCAATATGTTGGATATGTCTCATATCAGAGATATGTTTTAGTTGTAAATTATCAACACCAAGTGTGCAGATTTACCATCCATAGGGAAAAATAAAAAATGTTAAACTCTCTAATTCTCCTTTAGAGCTTCTCCTTTCACATTATTTTCTTGTTCTAATAGCACAAAAGTTAGTTCATGGTTTGTTATTAATGAAATGATATTCAAAAGCATTCCATTGTGAACCTTTTCCCTTGTTAATATGTTGGATCTCTAAATTCTCATAGGGTCCTCTTGGAATTTTCTAGAGGGCCTATCTAATGATTTTTTAGATTCTTTAATTTCACCAATTATGTTTTATCTTTAGTGATTAGTTTTGTGTATGTCCTCTACCTCAACTCATTTATTTAGGTGATTTCAGATGGGAGTAGTGACAATATATTATGGGTTGGATAAGAGATTCATTTTTAGTAGAGCTTAAAATGAGGCTATATCATCCAATGTGAGTTGGTTCGATATTTATGGAATCTTTGTGATCTACTTTTCTTTTTTTAATCTCAACATTTATATTATATTCCTTGAGATGTTGGGTATGAATTTATTAGAGATATGTTATACTTTTAATGTTTGGTTTTGGTACACCCCTTCCTTCATATAGTTCAATTAGTTAATACCAGTCAGTTCAATTATGTGATGTCATATGGGAGGCGTGACAATCTATAATTGATCATATAAGACCATATATTTTTGAGCATAGAAAGAGGAATTATCATTCACAGTTAGTGGGTTTGATCATTGATGTTTATGGAATCTTTGTGATCCACTTTGCCCTTTTAATCTCAACAAATTTTAAAGCCTCCATATGTTGGGTATGACTCTACTAGATATTATAATTTTAATGCTTAGTTTTTGTGGGTATGACTACCAAATGTTATAGTTTTAATGATTGGTTTTTTTACATCCCTCCCTCAAAAAATTCAATTAGATAACACCATAAAGGAGCTAAGGCCTATCATAGACCAGATCCTAAGAAGCTCTTGCTCAAGTCCAACAAGGGCTAGATCTAGAATGTGTCACAACTCAAATGTGTTTTGGCCTATATAACAATTTCCATAGCTTCCAATTCACTTATGTGATTTTAGATTGTAGGAGTTAAGATTTATGATGGAGGGGATAAGATATGATTTAAAGTAGAGAGCGAGGTTACATCATCCATTGTAGGTTTGATGATTTTTGAAACCTATGTGTGATCTAATTTGCTCTTTTGGTAAAAGCAATTTCTATTGGAAGCATCCAGATGTTGGGTATTACTGAATCAAATATATGTTCTAGTTTTATGTTACAGTTTTATGTTTTAGTTTAAATACTTGATCCTAGTACATCCCCTTCATAAAACGATTCAATTAAGAAATTCCAGAAAGAAGTTAAGGCCTAGGGTTATGATGGATCAGATCCATATATGCCCTTGCCCATGGCCAATAAGGGCTAGATCTATAATGTGCCAAAATTTGGTATGACCTACTTTGGTTGACTTATTCTTGGCTTATTTTCTAGCTTGTCCTATTAACACCCTTTCTTATTTCAATGCTTGAGTGTCCTTTTTTTTTTTTCTATTTTGTACTAGTAATTTAAATGTATGGTAGTATGTGTCTATGCATACACAATCTAATGCCTATTGGGAAGTGACCCTAATTTCAATGAATAACATGGAACATATGCCAAAATTAGGTATTTATATGGGCTAATTTTGCTTATCAACTAATATTTGACAAAATATTTATAAATTACATGTCAATTTTTCAAAAGTTTGGGAGAAAAAATATTCTCCAAAGTTTTAATATAAAATTCACATACATTTATCAAATCCACCCTACATATATATTGAGAGCTAGATATAGATGTACTGGGTTTCCTAACCATTTGGCTATAACATAGTTTTTCAATGATAGAGACTTGCCAACAATCCTGTAAGCCATGCCTACCATTTTAAACCAGTAAAATATTTTCTAACACTTCAAATTATAGGGATCCAAATTGAGAAGCTTTCATGAGTATAAGTGAAAAATAAATTATCATCAAAATCATGAACGAATGAAACATAATCTGACACCAAAGAAGGGAAAAAAAAATTAAAGTGTTTATAGAATTAGCCAATCAATGGGAGCCATGAAAGAGCCAACAAATTTAAAATTTTATACAAAAATACAATAATGAAATGAAGAAAAAACAAGTGTTAGATCATGACTCATCATCATAACTTTTCCAAGGCCAATTCAACATCATGTTGTTCTGAATCCTTCTTTCTGTTGAAAACACCTGAAGTCACTAAGATTTCATCAAGCTTCAAACATAATTGAAATTTTTTAGGTCTGGGATGATGGACTTTATCCTATTAAAAAACCACCTATGTTGTGATATATTATGCCTTGGAACCATAATTCTTGTTGATGATAGACTTGGGATGGATAGGATACATTTGAGTATACATTGATGTAAGTACATTAAAATACCCAATGAAAAATAATAATACACATATAGAAGAAATAGTGAGAATAATCTTGAAAACAACATTATTATGTTATAGAATCAAGTGTTATCTTTAGCAATACTCCAAAAGGATGCCATGGAGAATAAGCTTGACAAGAACATATGGAAGAGTAGACTATAAAATATGATTGCCTTTTTTCCTATTTTTAAAGTTCTATGGATAATGAAAATATAACATATTATTTTTATTTATTTTTATTTTTTGGTTTTATTTATAGGGAAATCAAGGCTTTCTAATTATGCTTTTAGATTTGACTATTTTAACACAAGTCGAACTCCTTATAATCTTTAGGTAGTGTAAAGTAAGCTCTCATCATACATTACAAGGTAAGTTGCGAGTTGAACCCACAATCAAGATCACCATTACATAGTGCCAAGGCCAAGTGAAATATAATATATTCTTTTATCTCAAACAATAACAAATTAAGGTAAGAAAAATGAAAAATTAACCCTACTCAATATAAACAATTTAATCTAATTTACCTTATTTTCACGTCTTTGTTTTGATCTAGTCTTTACATTCTCTCTGTCTTTGTTGTGATTTGATTTATAAAATCTTTGAGACCTTGATTTACCCTATATTTTTATTAAAAATACATAAATTATATTAATATGATATGATAAAAATATAAATATATAGAAGATATTTATGCATAGTTTGCGGGTTCTTACCTTGATCCATGAGTGCAATAGCTTAAATTTTTACACAAGTTATACTAATATCATATGACAAAAATATAAATATGTAGAAGATACTTATGCATAATTTACAGGTTCTTACTTTGATTCATGAGTGTAATAACTCAACTTTTAATTTAATCAAAGGACTATAATGAGTAATTTATACAAGTAGTAATGTCCAATCTAACCATTAAACTAAATAATTCATACAAACCCAATGACTAATAAAACCCTATTATTTATTTATTTTTATTTTTGTATGTCTGTTTTTGAATATGTGAATATTTTCTTTAAAAAAATATTTTTTTTCTATTTAGAATGTATGAATCCTTCTTAAAAATTAGGAGATTTTTTAACTTTATTTTAAATATAGTAAGACCTCCACCCCCTTCATTAAGTTTATAATTAAACCTTGACAATTTACTTATATCTTTAAAGGTGTATTTACACCTTTAAATATTTTGAGAAGGCATTAATTTTTAAATATTTATTATTTTTATCTAAAGTTTTTAGTCAATATTAGAAAATTTAAAAATTATGTAAATAAAGAAAACTTATTAATAAAATTTTAAAATTAAATTAAATTAAATTTATTAATATAAAAATTTATTTTCTTTTTAAAAATGCTTTATATAAAAAATTAAAAATATGTTATACATAAAAAGTATGTTAATGTGAAACATAATCTCATTCTAGATGAGTATATTTTATAAATTATTAAGATGTTTTACCTTATAATATATATAATATAACTTTTCAATATAATTTATATGATGTATATAAACTTTTCTTGGTTGTATAAGAATAAGATAATAAAAATGAGAAGTCTATTTAATTTTACCTTTTAACTAGTTTTTACAACTTTTTAGGACTCAAATACATTGGCTAAGATACTCAATTTATTATGTCTATGCATGTATCCATTAATATTCAACCACATCATTAAGGCTAAAATGTGGATTCTCATTTCCAATTTCCATGTGTGTCCATTAGAGTTCAACCTTTATAATTAATGTTTATCAATCTTATTACACTATTTACACTTCAACATATTTGAAAAAGGTGTCACGTCCCTTCTACTTATCCAACTAGATTGAGTGGTGGAATGATATTGTCATGCATACCGATACTTTTCTCATACAGTATGGTAAAAAAGTGGAGAGAATATGTAAGAGATATGACAATTCTTTGCCCAAGGAGTTTCTTTGTATCTCCTCTCAAATTGATCTCAGCCCTTTTTATACTCAGTTATAGTCTTTGACCACTCATATCAAACATGAACTCAAACTTGTTGAATGTCATGAGGCCAAAGGATCCCAAATTCATGCTTTCCTTCATGGGCTTCAAATCAAAGACAATCTCAAAGGATTTTTATAAATCCTAGTGAGCCAAATAAGCTAGCAAGCATATTAAATCCATTAAAGTTTCTCACAATCAACTCATTGAGCCTCCAAAGATATTAAATGCCTTCTTGGACCATTATGAATTAGTATTTCAAGATCATATGGATTCTCTCAAAATAGCTCAATCTTTGTAGGAATGTTTGGATGTTTTTATGCAAATTCTTAGCTTGTCTACCCAAAAGCTTCATGATGTACCATTTGTGCTTGATGAGCTTCATGTAACACTCCTCCACATGGCTAATAACAAAGTCTCGAGCCTTGATGGATTTCATTGTGAATTTTACAAATCCACTTGGTAAATTATTATCTACCAAACTTAATCTAGGTTTACAAAGAAACTTAAGACCAATTCCATAAGAAAGCTCATCAACCAAGGTAATATTAAGTGTATTCATTAAGCAGGGGATACTGGAATGGAGGCCCATCACTTCATGTTGAATTTTTCCTACAAGATCCTAATTAAACTCTTGTGCTATATTTTCACCACCTTATTCATATAATTTGTATACCAAAGTAAAGGGGTTTCATTAAGTTCATATATATTAAGGACAAAAAAAAATTGTTTGGGAGGGCATGGAATGGGCTCACGCCTCTAGAAAACATGTTTTATTTCTCAAACCTAATTTTGAGAAGGCTTATGCTCATATTGAGTGGCCTTTCACCTTAGGCATGCTCAAATATTTAGATTTTGGATGCTTCTTTATCTCTATTATTCAAACCCTTTTTACGTATGACTTGCACTATCTTGCCATTATAAGCTAAAAGTATAAAAGGGTTGTTTTTTTCATTTCTAATAGATAGGGTTTCATGCTTTCTCCTTGTCTTTGTGTTTTGGCTCTGGAGGCCTTTGGCTAACTCAAAACACACATATCATAAAAAGGTCTTATCAAGATCATCACTCTCCCCAATAAGTAATCTAAATGAAAAATTGGGATAATATTTTGGTAAGAATATAGAATAGCCTAGTATGTCATTAATATGTCATCTTGTTGAGGGCATGTCTCTAGACCATTGATCAACATTATAAATCGTAATATGGGTTGGAAATATCATGGATTGAACTACTTTTGGTGCCATACAAGTATGCCTTTCAACAACCTTTTAGGATAAGTACCAAAGTTTGGGGCCCAAATTCCTATAAAAAGTATGGATTTTTCATTGAAGATCATGCAAAATGCATAATTTCTTTTTCAAAATTATTGTTCTAATATCACTAATCTGGATCGGATCAATGTTTTAGTGTAAACACACTAAATTGTATAAACTTGATGTGTAATAGGTGGAAGATATTTAATTAAAATAGTTGTAGTAGTGTTTTATCTAAAATTGGATTAATGTGACACTAACCGTTTAATTAGATATAACTAATAAAATATAATCTAGACCATGAGTTGATAGAAACAAACACACAATATGATTTGAAAATGATATTTTAAATAAGCCAATTAAAAAATTGTAATGATAAATGCAAGGGGATAAAGAGAGAGTTAGCTTATTTGTTACACTTCCCTAATCTGTGCAAGCTGATTGATTGATTGACAATTGTGTGAATTGACTACATATTGTTCATTTCCAAATATAGTATACGTCAATATCATCAAAAAGTGTCAATAATGGTAGTTGATCTTGACCCTATGGGTCGATCATGTCCTTACAACACATTAACTTCTGCCAAGTTGTATGAGATTTTGGTCTTTAGACAATATCAACAAACTTAGGTTAGGAATGTCAGTTGATCATGACCCCTAGACCTTATTCAAAATTGAATTTTGACAACTATTTTGATAATGATGGACTGGGTCAGGAATGACATGTATAAGATCAGAATGAAAAATGATTCTGACCCTTATGGTTGTTCCTAACCTTCAAAAATGAGGATTTAAAACTTTCTCAAATGTTTCAAATGCTTAAAAATGTATTTTTCCACTTTTATAAACAGTTTTTCTCACATGCATACATGTAAACTATCAAACACTAGTTTTATGCACAAACACTTGAAATATCAAATAAAGGGGGGAATCAGACAATAGGATTGAGTCAGACTGACTCAATCCCTTTTTAAATACAAAGTGTTACACTAATTACCAATGCTCCAAAGAGTGATCATACTCAAATGTAGTTCTCTCACTTGCATGTGTGTATGAAAGGGTGGTATGAAAATCTATATGCTCTTTATCCTAGTTTTCCCTTGGCACAAGCATGAAAATGTAGCATAAATATAGAACACAACCCTATCTATTCAATATAAGTAATGTATAACTTTGTAAAGCCTTTGAAATGGGAGAGTGTTTATTTTAATTCTTCTAGTAACTTTGTTTATATAGTAATCTCTTAGAGTTTGATTAGCACATAATAGACCTAAAATACCTTAAAGGAGACTCAAAAGTGGTGGTTAGAAAGAGGAAAGATGTCAAAAGATAAATTAAAATATCAAATGTCAAGATCAACGAGAAGGTGTTAGGATATAAAACTTTTCTTATATCCTAACCAAGGCTCAAAATAACCTCAAAACGTCAAAAGAGTTTAGAGATCTCTATTTTAAAATATATTTTAGGCAAAGAGAAGAAGAAAAATAGGTCATAAGGTCATATAAAATCATAAATTAAAAAGGGGAGACTTAAAATACACGTACTATTAAGTGTTTAATTATTAGTTAATGGGTATGTGCATGAAGTTGGGGGATAATTCCATGGACATTTCCAACAACACGTGCATGTTATAAACATAATGTGTATGCATTTTTGGTAAAGAGAAAGAATGCATACCTATTCTTTTAACCAATTAATATGCGTACATGTTATAGGAATGTGTACATGTTATAGGAACGCGTAGGTGTTATAAGAACATATACGCATTCTTATAATTATAAAGAATGCATATGCATTCCTTAAAACATAAAAACAAAAAAAATGTAGATAGCCACTTCATTTTTTCCTCTCCCATTCATGTTCTTCTCCTCTGTCATTCACGTTCTACATCCCATTTGCATTTTGCTCCCATCAGCATGAAAATTATTGGTTTTGTTCCCATCAACAATGGAAATTATTGGTTTTTCTCCCACATTCACAAAATTTATGATGCATCATGATAAATAGGTAAGTGATAGTAAATTAAATCAATTTTGTCAATTTTTTATTTTGTGCATAGTTTAATTTGTAATTTTTTTACAACAGGTCAGCATGCTAACCCTCTACCTAACCCTCCACCCAACCCTCTGCCCAACCCTCCTAACCCTCCACCTAACCCTCTTATAGTTCTACTCGATCCCCTGGGTAGTTAGGAGGATATAGTTGCACACATAATGGAAAACAAAATTAAAATTGATCAGATAATTAGGAGAATGAGGGGGGCTACTTTTACCAACACCCATTGCACCTATCTGACCAATACCCTAGAGTTATTATTAGGTCAATTTGACTTGATAACAAGTCAAATTCACAAATGGAGCTCATATAGGGATAAACATAGGGTTTATTATGCTAAAAAATTGTTAGCATATGAGGTGAAGAAGAAAGAAATAACAAAAGAATAAATATGTGCCTTATTCCTTGACCCAGCTGCTAATGCACCATTTCCAGTAATGACTAAATGCTTCCCAATCCATAGATGCCAACACAATTTGATTAAAGCCAATTTTTGGGAGAGATGGTGGATGGTGTTTGATTATTCACCATGTACAACCATGAGGTCCCATTTTATTTTTTGAGGAAACTCTATTGTGAGTTTATCCTCAATGAGATTTTAAATTATTTTGACTATGGTGAGTTTCAGGGCTGAGGGAAAGTCTCTGCACAGAATCGACCAGGTGAAAATTGTACACCTAAATAGCTTGTAAGGATCCCTACCCAAAATCCACTTCATCCAATCTGCAGTGAAGGAGGTTGTGGAGATCAACACTTTGCATGCGCTTAGTGCACTTACTGATACACTCATTCATCATATAAGTAGGTTTTTAGAGACAAATACTCAATATACTCCACCTAGTGGGTATACCACACCCCATCCATGTAGATCTTGTGGTGCTATATAAGCTAGACCTTAAGATGATGACAGTGGTGCTTCAGGGGGCTTGGAGGATATGGCCTTGACTAATGAGTTGTTGGCACACACATTTGGTTCGGATATGTTGGTCTCTACATGCATGCAAGTATCTTTTGTATAAATTTCATGTTAAAATTTCAAGTTATATTTTCAAATTAAATAGGTAAAAAATAAATTACACATTTAAATTGAATTTTGTGTGTGTGTGTGTGTGTGTGTGTGTGTGTGTGTGTGTGTGTGTGTTTTGGGAGGAGACGTTACCTTCAACATCACAATTTCAATTTACTGAGCTAGGTAGTGGGATAACCACTACTACATCTATCAGTTTCAGTATGATACCATATACATTTATAGAGGTAAATTTTTTAGTGAATCTTATATACTCTAGATGTACATTCATACACCTTAATTACATCATTGGTAGATTTTATGTAAGAAAATATAAAATACCTAATATAATTTTTTTGGGCTTTTTATTGTTTGATGTACTAACATGGATTGACGTAGTGTTATAAAATCATCCTCCATCTCAAATTTTTTGCTTTTAGTTAAACTGTCAAACTATGTTTTCAATAACCAAAATCCCTCACTTGTAAAGAAGACTGTCCACTCACTCTTATCTCTAAAATATTTAGGTTTATTTTTTGTATGTTTCTTTAGATTTTGATGAGACCTATTTTATAAGGTTCTAGACACTCTTAAAAGGCTTGTATATATGTCCCTCATATAATCAACCTATCACTCTAGGTTTCTTAAATATTAAAACTCAGTTTACAAACTTCTTAATAAACACCTATACAGGTTACCTGTCTTATCACAATGACTATTTCTAAGGGTTTTTTTATCATACCAATACTCAGTTGGAATAAAAAGTAATGATTGTCTATAAGCAAATTATTCAAGGTGTTAACATGATCAAAATTTCAAAACAAATCAACTTAGACAACATAGATCATAGGATTGTCCTCAACTATACCAAGTCATTACCTTAAGACAATTAGGCCTAAAGACCTTAATCAGGTCAAAATCTAAAATACACCTCAGAAAAGATATACAAGCATCTAAACTAGTGTATATAGTTGTATCAAGGATGTTTCAACACCTAACTTGAATTCAATGACTCAATTTCATAAAATTCACTCATAAATCCTCCCTCATTGTCTTATAGATACAAGGTTACAGGTTTACATGAAATTCCAATTTCAATAAATGTGATTGTAAGGATTTATTAGATCCAAAACCTTTGAAATCAACTTCTAACTTGTTTATCTAACTATTCCCAAGTTTTTTGTGAAATTTCAAGGATTTAAACAGAAGTTATATTCCCTTTTGTGAAGGTTACCTTGTAACTTGGGTTTCTTATAGAATACAAAATCCAAGAGCTTCTTATAGATAATTCATATCCTATTTAGACTCTCTCAATGAATTAATACTTGTTTGATGTCCTTAACAACTTACCACAACTCTTCCTATACTCATTTTGAAGCCATATACAAAGTTCCATGTGCATTGAGACCTTTGTACCCTGTTACATACGAAGAATAACAAAGTATTTATAGAATGAAGGGTTTCAAATTAGTATAACATGAAATCTCATTCAAAAATACTTGAATTTTATTGATCTCAATATAATACATGTAATTCAATTGATCTAAGAAAGAACTTCATTTTATTCATAATTAAATAAATCATTTTTATATTACAGACCCCTATTCTCTCATGGTAGACTGTTCATCAGTCATCCAATGATGCAAAGTTGGTCTTTTATACTTTTTCCATTATCTTGTGCATCCTTGATATGATAGATTCAAACTGTTCATGTTGTTGAAGACTTCTCCAAGTTTAGGATATGTTAATTTAGGTTCTTATTCCTCTAACAGACTTGTCTCAAATTAGAAAAACTGATCTTTGAAGACTTATCAAGTCATTTAAGACCTTTAAATAAGTAAGAAAGATAGATATGACCTTAACTAAACTAAGGAGACTCCTATCCACACATCAGACCTTTTAGAACCTATTCGATAAATTAATTATTACAATTTAAGGAAATATTCTCTCAAATACATTTGAAAATTCAAATAACAAGTATTGGAGGGAAAAAATCCAAGACCTCTAAATGACCTAATACACACACTAAATGCCTCATTCAAGGCGTATTGATACCTATAAACCCTTTTAAGACTAACTATAGGACCATATATACAATTGTGTAGGATGTTCTTGCATCAAGAGGTGTATGAGATGCAGCATTACCTTGGATTTCTTGTCATTCTCCCTCATGAAACTGACATTTCTTACCTTTAGTGTGATGTTACAAGTCACATTGCACATATCCACTTGTCACATTCATGTGTCCCATGACATCATTAGATATTTTCATATCTTATGCAAGACTAAGTTTGTTATCAAATTGTTTAATCAATGAATTTCCCAAGTTATTAATTATTATGTTATTTGTTTAGCTGATGATTAAGGTGGACACTCCATCATTACAAGTCAAGATAAACTCAATCAATATTGTTGCAATGTCATCTGCAAAAGCACTCATAGAGGTACATATTCACTTGTCATTTTCAATTGTAATTTCATACTTTTGTTTTAATAATTTTACTACATGTCAAATATAACTTATATGCATGAATGTATTATGTATGCAATGCTATCATATGACATTTAATAGTCTAATTTTGATGCAGGAGCATCCGCATTTAAATTCGATTTATTATATTTTCCCTCCCATATGCTTTTACTGAGGGGTAATTGTAAAGAAATAAATAAAAGTAAAGAGGTAAATGTGGGCTGTTGAGAAAATCAAGGAATGGTTGAAATGATTTTTCAACCTTAGCATATTGTTGTAATTAAAAACTGTATTTTGTTTTCAGCCCAAGTTGGCGTAGAAGTTAGAGGGGAGGTTGTTAAAAGCAAAATATAGCAAAAACAAGAAATATTAAATATAGAGGAGAAGAAAGAGGAGAAGAGGATGCAGAGAGGAAGAAGAGAAGAAGTACGTAGAAGAGAGAGGAAGAACATATAGATGGAGAACTCGTCCTCTCCATAAAGTAAAAAATAAATAAAATAAAGGTTGCAGGAAATCCAGGTCGAGCTTGAAGAAATTAATGAAGATGCAAGTGAAGGTATGTATCTGGATACATTGAACGCAACACAGGCAGCTGTCGAGGAAGACATTGTTGTTGAAAGAAGGCGTGCTCTCTTGAGGCTTGCGGCTAAGGTTGATGCTATCAAAAGAACATTTGAAAATGATGCGCAGAAGATTGAATGCAGGTAGTGTTAAACGAGCTTTGAGCTACCCTGTGAAATTAATTGCAAAGAATGTGTATTTAGCAACAGATTGGAATAGAAATTTGTCTATTGAAAACTGAATCTCATTAATGTCTGTAATATGAATCTCATTATCTTTTAATAGAAATAGTTGGTATCAGAACTGAACGTCGCTCAGTGGATTATTCAGTGATCTATTTTGCTTGTATTGGTATAAAAGGTGTTTATGCTACTGTCTGTTAGTGATGTGTTTTATTCGCAAACCAAAGATTGTCTGATTGATAACTCACATCCTTGTGCGAAGTTCCAACATTGTAAATTCCCCAAGATTCCCAAGATTGAATGGACCAACATGCTCGCCTTCCATGAGTCTCATAAGACCTTCAACCAGATCTGAAACATATTGGAAATTCCTCATCTGTTTGCCATCTCTATAGACAGTTAAAGGCTCCCTGCGCAAAGCCTGAGAAATAAAGTTACTTACAAGCCGGCCATCATCGATATACATGTGTAGACTATATGTATTGAATATTCTAACAGTTCGAATCTCAACATTTGCTCCCCTGTGGTAATCCATTTCCAAAGTCTCTGCAGTACGCTTGCCCTCGTCATAGCAACTGCGGACTCCAATAGAATTTATATTGCCCCAGTATGTTTCGACTTGAGGAATTCGGGGGACACGGACATTGCCTGTGCTCTTAATAAGTGTTTTAAAGAAACTATTTTCATCGATAAAGACTCTAAGTTTCACAAGATATTTCACCGAGAGACACAGAAGGGCAAGGACATCATAATCGTTTTGGTTTCAGATTCAATCCTAGAAATGCAGAAGACATATTTACAGAGTTCTTTGGCGCAGATGCGTTCCCCAACATAAACAACACAGGTAATGATGCATTTCCACATGGCAGAGTAAACCCTATCCATATGCAAGGAGGAGGAGAAGAAGGCGGATGCGGCAGCCTGCATAAAGCTCCTCCAGTTGAAAGCAAGCTCAAGTGCTCACTTGACGAACTCTATAACGGCACCGTAAGAAAAATGAAGATTTCACGGAATCTGGCCATAAGTAGCTGCAAGACTGTAACTTTGCAAGAGGTTGTGAGTATAGAAGTGAAACCTGGATGGAAGAAAGGATCTTTGTATATGTAATGTTATTTTTTTTTAACCACAGAAGTTGCTCACTGATCTCGAACCCCTGATAATGAGATCCATTTAATTATTATTTCATTAAACAAATAGTTGAAAGTCTGCCCTGTTTAAAGTCTAAAAAGATGGAAGGCTGCCCTGTTTTCAGTCTAAGGTCAGAATTGCACCATTAGGTGAATTGCACCAAATTTAGATGACTATTGCAGTAGATCCTCATCTTTCTTCATCATTTGACATGTCTATTCATGTAGATAAACTTGGCATTGACCCATTTAATAATTATGAGGGTAGTTAAATTTGACATGGGAAAATGTGAAAGTATTTTTCATAGTTCAGGGGATAGAGTGTTTTGGTTTGAAATTTAATTTTTAATTAATTAATATTAATCAATTAATTAATTTTCAAATTTTTCAAAATCTAATTTTAAAAAAAAAACTGAACTCAAAACTTAGCCATTAAAATTAAGTTTTTGCTATTTTTTTAAAATTTATGAAAATCGTGACAACACACCTCCAACCACTCAGCGTGAGATATGTGCCTTCCTTGGTCACATAGGTTATTATCGTAAGTTTATTCATAGTTATACTAACATAGAAGCTCTGTTAAAAGAATTGCTCGAACAAAATGGCCTCTTCTTCTAAACCAAATGGCATCAATAGGCATTTGAGACCTTGAAGGAGAAATTGGTGACTACACCCATCCTCCAGTTCCCAGAATGGATGACACCATTTCATGTACATGTTGATTCTTTCAGCATGGTAGTGGGTGTTATCCTTACACAACCTAGCAAAGGGATCTAGACCATCCCATATATTTTCCTAGTTGCAAGCTAACATCGACAGAAAGGAATTACTCTATTATAGGTAAGGAAGCCTTATCTATGGTATATACACTTTAAACATTTCACTAGTACTTTTTAGCCACTCATTTCACCTTCTTTACAGATCATGAGGCACTCAAGCACTTTGTGAATAAACTAGTGTTACATGGACAAATCTATCGGTGGATTGTTATCTTCTAGGAGTTTAAATTCTCCATGATCATAAAATTTAGTGAAGTGAATTTTAGTCCCAACCACCTCTTGTGTGTTGAGTATGGTAAACCAGCACATGCCATAGAGGATGATTTACCTGATGTACAAAATTTTCAAGTTATATGTATGCTCAAAGAATTAGAGGACATAATTACTTTTCTTTCAACAAGTTTCACACTATACCATATTAGTATCTAAGGGAAAAATTAACTAGTTGTATATGATACACCTTTCCAACTTATTGGCAAAAATCTATACAAACTTGGCAGGGATGAATTGTTATGCAGGTGCGTCATGCAACATGAGTGCATGAAATTCCTTTATGAATTCCATGAGGGAATCTCTAGAGGAAATTATGTTGGTGATACAAAAACATGAAAGGTTTTCCTAGTTGGATTATGGTGGCCCGCCTTATCCAAGAATGATGAAGCTTATGCATACCAATTTGATATCTATCAACGAGTAGGAAAACCAAACTGCAGGGATGTTATTCCTCTTCATCCAATTCTTTCTCATGAACCTTATGAAAAATGAGATATTTATTTTGTTGGGTACATTACCCTTGTTGCATGATGAACTCATGTGAGATATATCATTACTCCCACTAACTATCTCACACACTGGGCTGAATTAGTGACCACACATGATTGTACTACTACAATCACCACCAAGTTCCTTTAGGAAAATATCATCACCAGATATGGATGCCCTTTAATTTTAAAAATTTATCATGGCACTCACTTCCTTAATGACAAGATACACATCTTCTTATTCAAGTTCATGATTGTGAACCATAAGACAACTCCATACCACCCTTAAGCTAATAGTACTACTAAAGATTTTAACAAGATCATGGGCCATACATTGATAAAGATTTACAATATTAGTTGCATTGACTGGGACAATTGATTTTTTACAGTCTTATGGGCATATCAAACCATATACAAATGATTGAACAAGACTAATCCTTTTTATATTTTATTTGTCATTGAAGCATTTCTACCAATGGAATTCCTTATTCCTTATTTATGTATTATGCACATTGGCTGACTAGATGATGAAGAATCTCTAAAAGTGTACTTTGACATTTTATTATAGTTAGATGAAGCACACTTTATTAAAAATTGGAGTTAAGGAGTTTAAAAATAGAATCAAAAATCTTGGCATGATAGACATCCAAAAATAAATCTTTTTCTCCGAGTATACACATCTTGGTCTATGATTCCAAGTTTACATGCTACTTTGGTAAACTTCAAGTACATTGACATGGTTTGTTCATCATTCATATCTTCAATCCCATAGGTGCATGCAAGTTAAGGTGGTTAGATTGACAATTTATCCCATGTCATTTTAATGAGAGTCAATTTCAGCCTTATCATTCCATGTAATATTTCAACTATTGTCAATAACACATGTGCCACTAGATTAATTTATGATTTTTGTTTTGTTCTCCAATAAAGCATCACATTATTTATGTGCTTCTTTTTAGGTTTATTTCAACACATGGTTCTCTTTTTTTTCACTTGGGTCATGCCTATGGAGGACCACGATAATATTTTAGTGCAGGGTAGATTTCAATATGAATAAAGTAAAGCTAGGGCATGTAAAGTAAAAGCTAGAAGGAATCACACATAGAAGAGACGTGTAGGTGAAAAAAAACATGTGTGATGGGTGCACAAGTAAAATCATGGTATAAATCAACACACATGATGGGCGTGCAAGTGAAAATACATAAGGTTAATAAGGCACGTAGAAGGTGGTGCATGACTATAAGCATGAAACATAGACAACAAAGGAAAAATTGCTACGAATGGGTTAGGAAGGAAAAGGTAGTTACTGCCTTTGAGAATGGAAATTTAAATATTTTTACATCTAGCATGCACTATGATAAAAAATTTAGGATGGGATAGGTGTGTTAAATTGACAAAGTGTTAAAAATAATGGCAAGCATGCCAAATGGACATCATGGCATACCATTTAAGAACATTAATGAGTGAAGTGGATGAAGCCATGGGAGAGTAAATGTATGCAAGTTATCAAGACTATATAAAGTTATAACTTCCTTGTTAGGTTGTGGAGCTAAAAGCTTCAACCCTTTGCAAACTGAGGAACAGATGGTTGCTGAGTTCTACAGGAACCGGCGTCGGCAGCAGGACCGACGACGGCAGAGATCAGTGCAGAAGGCCACCGGCGACGGCAGGAAGTTGGCCGACGTCGGCAGAACCAGACAAGCAGGGACCGACGTCGGTCGCCTGTGTGTTCCAGAACTGCCCGTTTCACGGACAGTTAGTTAAGTGAACGAAGAGTTTGCATGTTGAGACCAGTTAGAGTCTTGTGTTGCGAGGACAATTGTCTAAATTAAGAGTCTAAGTTAGTGTTTGAGTTAGGGATCTATTTATAGACCCATTGGCATGTATTGTATAAGCATGAGATAGAAAGGAAGAGTTCCTTCTAGTTGTAAGATCTGTGAGTTGCAGGTTGTTGCAAGCTCATTGGGGATCTACATGTAAGTTTGGTCTTTGAATTGCAGGTTGCAGGTTCATGAGAGATCAGCTTGAAGTGCTATAGAGTGCTTGGTGTACCGGCAGGGTTATTACTGACTGGTTGGTGAGGTGAACACCAATTCTGTGTGTGAGTTGGTTGTTGGGACCGTTTTTGTGTAGGAGAGTGTGTGTGAGAAGAATTACTGAACACTTGAGGTGTGGCGAATCTCTGTAAGGTGAAAGAGTGTGGCGGCTCTTTGTTGTATTCTTTTCTGTTAGTGTTAATACAAGATAGTGTATTGTCTCTCATATTCTGTGTTATTGGTGAATTCTAGTTACTTGTGTTTCTGGTTATTTCCGCATATTCAATTGCTTATATTTGGTAATCATATTGTGCTCTTTCTGAGGAGCAAGATCCTAGGAGGTGGAATTAGAACAGGTGTGTTTGTTCTTGGATTTATCTATCCACCTCCCTCTCACCCCAACAAGTGGTATCAGAGCTTTTGGTTGGGATACTAACAGATTGGTGTAGATCTGGGTAGTGTGTTTTGATTACAGGTTACTCACAGGGTTTCTGTTTGAGTGGGAGTTGAGCAATGACAGAAAGCAGTCAACTACGAATGGAAAAGTTCAATGGCAAGAACTACCAATTATGGAGGATGCAGATTGAGGACTATCTGTATCAGAAAGATTTGTACTTACCGTTGGGTGGGGTTGCTAGCAAACCCTTGGATATGAAAGATGAAGAATGGGAGGTTCTTGATCGGAAGGCTCTGGGATCTGTTAGATTGAGTCTTGCATCATCTGTGATTTCCAGCGTATCACAGTGTAAGACAACGGTGGAGTCGATGGAATCTTTGGCAAATTTATATGAAAAACCCTCAGCTTCGAATAAGGTATTTCTTATGAAGCGTTTATTTAATTTGCAAATGTTGGAAGGTGGATCTGTTCATAGCCATCTTAGTGATTTCCATGGTTTAGTAAACCAGTTAAGTTCAGTCAATATTGTATTTGATGATGAAATAAGAGCTCTCTTAATCTTGTGTTCATTACCTGAAAGTTGGGAAGGTTTGGTAATGGCAGTTTCTAATACTGTGTCTCCTTCAAAAGTCTTAAAAGTGGATGATATTGTGAGTGTAATCTTGAACGAAGAGATACGCAGGAAAAGCACAGGGGAATCATCTAGAGATGCTTTGAGTGTTGAAGGAAGAGGAAGGCCAAGAGAGAAGATAGAGCGTGGGAGATCAAGGTCGAAGACGGGCAAGAGATCCAAGTCCAGGTATGGCAGAATAACCTGCTGGAAATGTGGAAAGCAAGGGCACTTAAAGAGAGATTGCAGATTGGGTACAGATCAGCATGAAGAACATGAAGAAGAAGCAGATGTTGCGGGTTACATTGCACAGGATGCTCTGGTATGTTCTTTGGATAAAGTAGAATCTTGGGTATTAGATTTTGGTGCCTCTTTTCATGCATCCCCACATAGGGAATCTTTTCATGAGTATGTCCAGGGAGATTTTGGAGAAATTTGTGTAGGGGATGGTAAGCCTTGTCAGATTGTTGGCAAAGGCAAAGTGAAGCTGAAACTGCAGACAGGTAACACATGGGTGTTAAAGGAGGTCATGCACGTCCCAGTTCTGAAATGGAATCTGATTTCTGTTAGAAGTTTGGGTGAAGAGGGTTGCACAGTAACTCTCACAGCGGACTCTTGGAAGGTTACCAAGGGTACACTTGTTGTAGCTAGAGGTAAGAAAGTAGGTACGCTTTATCTATCTACTTGTTTTACTGATTCTCTTTCTGGGTTATCTACTTCAGTTGTAGATTCGGAGATGTGGCTTGATAGGCTTGGTCACATAGATATGAAGGAGATGCTGGTTCTTGAGTCAAAGGATATGCTTTCGGATTTGGAAGGTATGGATCGTGATTTCTGTATGCAGAAGAAGAAGGTAAGGTTTCTTGAGGAATCCGATGTTAGTGACAAGAACAAGAAAGCCTTGGTTTTCAAGGAGAAAGTGACGGACAGAGTTCAGCACAAGATGCAGAGGAATTCTGAGCAGAGCAAGGGTGTTTTGGACAAGGGTTTGATCCAAAAGGAGCTCGCGGGAAAAAGTCAGGTCTCACAGGAAAAACACAGAGACCGACGTCGGCAGGAAAACTGGCGTCGGTGTCTAGACAGGGACCGATGTCGGCTATGTGCAGCCCGACGTCAGTGAGTCGGGGCAGACAGAGACCGGCGTCGGCCAGGGGAAACCGACGTCGGCAGAGAGGCAGTCACAGGGAACCGACATCGGTCGGCTGTAGACTGAGATGTGACCGGCATCGGTCACTGAGACGAATTTTGGGTGGACAGCAAGCTGTCATGGAGTCTCAAGCGCCCATATGGAGGACTGAAGGTGTAAGTAAGTTCTTAAATTCGTCATTTCCCTTCTTTACACTACTTGTTGCTCACTTATGGCATAGGACCAGGAAGTTATTGAAGAAGCAGAACAGGTAGATCCAGGAAACAGTGGGAGCTAGGCATGGATGAGGATGTGATTCCTTGGAGGAGAACCAAACAGGGGTTTTGGGTAGTGTTGCCAGCTGGAAGTAAGCACTGAGAGACGAATGGATGTTGAGGATGAAGAAGAGCGGAAATGGATACGTGAGATGGAAGATCAGGGTATTTGATCTTGTATTAGCTGCAGAGCAATGGAGGTTTGTTCATTGTGTTTCTCTTTACCAGGTTGGATAGTATTAGCTACACTATCCTATTTTCTGTATGATGTGCTTGTTGCAGGGTTACATATACAGGTATTGCTGAACTAAAGGTAAAGCTAGTTCAGGTGTTTGTCATGGAGAATCTGGGAGCAGCAAGATTCTTTGGCATGAGTGTGTTCTAGAGACATGGTGTCTTGATTCACATAATAAGGTTGAGTGCATGGTATGTACTAAACCTGAGTTTTCCCAAGCAGTGGGAGTTATCACAAGTTTGGAGTCAATCCGAGAAAGTAATACTGAAGGGCAGTTCAGTGGGACCAGCAGCAGGTGCACATGCTATGCAGGGTCAAGTTCTTTTTCTACATGGTTGTAGATGCGGATGTGGCAGGTAATTTGGATGACAGGTTTTGCACCACGGATTTTGTGGTGGTTGGTCTTCAAGGATGATTTTGAAGATGGATACATAGCCAAGGTAACAAACTAGACAGTGTACAGGTACATGTACAGGTTGCAGCTGTTTATCTCCAAGTGGGAGATTGTTAGGTTGTGGAGCTAAAAGCTTCAACCCTTTGCAAACTGAGGAACAGATGGTTGCTGAGTTCTACAGGAACCGGCGTCGGCAGCAGGACCGACGACGACAGAGATCAGTGCAGAAGGCCACCGGCGACGGCAGGAAGTCGGCCGACGTCGGCAGAACCAGACAAGCAGGGACCGACGTCGGTCACCTGTGTGTTCCAGAACTGCCCGTTTCACGGACAGTTAGTTAAGTGAACGAAGAGTTTGCATGTTGAGACCAGTTAGAGTCTTGTGCTGCGAGGACAATTGTCTAAATTAAGAGTCTAAGTTAGTGTTTGAGTTAGGGATCTATTTATAGACCCATTGGCATGTATTGTATAAGCATGAGATAGAAAGGAAGAGTTCCTTCTAGTTGTAAGATCTGTGAGTTGCAGGTTGTTGCAAGCTCATTGGGGATCTACATGTAAGTTTGGTCTTTGAATTGCAGGTTGCAGGTTCATGAGAGATCAGCTTGAAGTGCTATAGAGTGCTTGGTGTACCGGCAGGGTTATTACTGACTGGTTGGTGAGGTGAACACCAATTCTGTGTGTGAGTTGGTTGTTGGGACCGTTTTTGTGTAGGAGAGTGTGTGTGAGAAGAATTACTGAACACTTGAGGTGTGGCGAATCTCTGTAAGGTGAAAGAGTGTGGCGGCTCTTTGTTGTATTCTTTTCTGTTAGTGTTAATACAAGATAGTGTATTGTCTCTCATATTCTGTGCTATTGGTGAATTCTAGTTACTTGTGTTTCTGGTTATTTCCGCATATTCAATTGCTTATATTTGGTAATCATACTGTGCTCTTTCTGAGGAGCAAGATCCTAGGAGGTGGAATTAGAACAGGTGTGTTTGTTCTTGGATTTATCTATCCACCTCCCTCTCACCCCAACATTCCTTATTCTAACACTTTACTATTGAAATTTTATTAATTTACAGAGATCGAGTGAAGCAGTATTAGGCCACTAGGAGTGTTCATCAAATCTAGTGACAAATTCGAATTTAAGAAGTGAGATGATGATCATGAATGAAGAAAAGAGTGGAATTTTGATTGTATAAATGTTGTGGAAAGAGTTGCAGGTTATAGGTACCAACATCTACCATTAGAGGATGTTGAAGCAATAATATTGAGGAGGTTCAAAGTAGAAAACATGTATTCATTTAGGAGAGTCAAATAGTTGCACCTCAACCTGTAGGCTTCTCAGAGGGTGATGCAACCAAAGTATAAGATCCAGAGAAGTGAACATTTACCACTCATTCACGAAGAGGAAGATACGAGAGTGTAGGACATCCTATTTTCATCCAAGAAGAAGCCCCTAGTGATTCCAGTGCACAAGTAGAAAACATGGCATAACAAGTAATAGAGACTTATATCTAGAAGGAACCAACAATGGCACACGAGGGGGGAAGAAGTTTACAACAAAAACTTGACCCTTTATTTTGATTGACTTAATTTAATACCATGAATCATTCTTATGTGGTGAAAATTGGGAGTCCAAGGTGTCATATTGTCAAATGCTTGACTACAACCACCATCAACCTAGAAATAAGGGAGACTTGCATCACAATTATGGAGTTGAATGATAGAATATAAGAAATGAGGTCACATATAACCTCACAATATTCAATCGATTGAATGATGTTGAGGTGTTCCAATTGTTTCACTTGGATTATTTTGGGAAGCCTATGGATGTGGTGATATTTTTGGTCTCGCGCATCTATGAGGATTATTTATACTTTACAGTGCACAGGATGTAAATCACTGGCCAAAAAGTTATCAAAGTAATAGGGTTACAATGTTTGGGCATTGACGTTAATGTGGATTTGGAGGACTATGAGGTAATTGAGAAGGCAATGACCATGCTAAAATATAAGGAGGGCCACATAATGTACATTTCTAGCCTCCAAAATCCTACCATTCAGGTAACTTTACGCTTGGTGATGACCAAGCTTAGGGACAAGGATAGATAAAATTAGGTTGACATAGCACACCTCTATGTGTAAAACTAGATGGCCAAGAAGCAAAAGTACAACTATGCCCTATATTTTACTAAGAAGATTGTGTAGGATGATGAGAAGGCCCACCACCTTAAAAATCATATTTCTTTGGGGTGTGATTATTTTTTTCTAGTGTTTGATGAGATTGGCACTCTAGAATATGGTGTGAAAGAGCTCATGTGGGTGTACCCATCAGAGAACAAGTCCCCTACAAAATGGTTCTAATAGTTCACCTATCTAGGCACCATCTCCCCTTCCTACAAGCTAAAAAGTAAAATATGTTTGAAAGGGTCAAGGAAGCATTTGAAATGAATGGTGCATCCCCAAAGAGTTGATGGTGTAGATGGAAACTCAAGGTCAATTTGTTATGATACAACATTATTCATTTTTTCACATCTGGATGGATCTCATAGATAACTTGTCTAGGTGGCTAACACTGCAATATGATTTTACTACCAAGTACTTTAAAAAATTTGTAAAACACATTGTTGATTTGAGCAAGGTGTGTATTGACACTAATAAAATTGATGATGAAACTCATACTCTTATGAAATTTTATATCTACCTCAGAAAGAAGGCATATTGAGAGAAGAAAAAAAATGAATATTGATGATATCAACGTACACCAGATTCTCATTGGGATACACATTCATGTGTTGTATTATATGCTTGACCCTAAGAAGAAGGCTTCAGGAAACCAAAAGGCCCCTAAATAAACCCTTCCCCTCTCACCAAGAATAGCGGCACAAATAAGGTATCATAGACAAGAGAAGAGGCCAAGGCATGATGCCATTAGAAGTGCACCAAAAGAGAAACCTAAAAGGCAAAATATGGCCCCGTCACCTCCAAAATACAAAGCCATGTTTGCAACGCAAGAACAAGAGGGCCTAGATGCCACCCAATAAACTGCTATTCCTTTAAGATAAGGGTGTTTTGTACCAAGTCTTAAGGTATCCGAACAAAGGGTGATGACTCCTAAGGCATTGCCTAAGAAGGAACCCAAGGAAGCCACCTTTGAGTTAAAGGAGGAAACTCCAGAGTAAAAATAAGAGCATGTCCTTGATGATGCATAAATGGACATTAAAATTACTACTGGTTAAGAGGGGGTAGACAAAGGTGTAACCCTAGGCACCAATGAATAGGATGTTAGCCTAAGTGACCAACATATTGATCTGGATGTTGAGATCCTCAAGCACGATCCAAACAAGGGAAAAGGGCCTACTAAGGAATCAGAGCAACAAGGTAATAAGGGTGATACCCTCTCCATTCATGTCTATCTCCAATAAAATGTCCCCAAATAAAAATTATATATGTGGGAATAGTTCCCCAAGGAGGACTATTTCAATCAAACTCAGAGCAAGATTTCTTTTTACATGGATATTTTCAATGAGGAACATTGTTTTGAGCTTTCATCAGCCAACATGGATCTAGTGCCTAAAGGAGTGGATCTTTTTGAAGCATTTTGGGTGGATCCCCAATAGTGTTCATCAACCCAAGCAGATGTAACCCTCATTAAGTTGGCTCTCGTGATCACAAGAAAAATGCTCTATAAGGCTATGATGTTGTCCAGATTTAGTGAAAGCAACAGTAGATTATTTCCTTGTACCAACATGAATGCACCAAAAGAATAAGGCTTGAACAGGAATTAGACGAGCTCAAGTGCTAGTAGGAAGTGACAATGGCATCTTAAATAAAGACTCTAAAACTCGACAATTAAATTTTGCGACAAGAGATAACACTTGCCAATGGGGTGACCCTTACAAGAGAACCTATTGATAAGCTAGAGACCCTGGTGAATATTTTGTTACAAAAATTCAAAGACCAAGTGAACCACTAGTGCAAGTAGACTTGGGCTACAGATTAATTTTTAGAATTTGTAGAAGTATGTAAGAGATGTTGATCCTAGGTGGGTGCCATATTTCTCATATTTGATGGGTTTTTTATCAAATTGGCACAACCTGCTAATGTTTTGGAAGATAGGCTTTAGTCAGAAGAATACCAACACTGAAAACTAGTCGATAATGCACTAACAATAAAGGATAGAGCACAACATGCCAAAACATTCCAAGATGTGGAGTACTCAAAAATAATATTAGCACTCATTCCTAATGATAACTCCAGGATCAAAATAGATTGAACCTTGTCCCCGCTTAGTGCGAGTGCACAAGTATTTTATTAATTTCAAAATAACAATTACATAAGGGTGCCTTTACTCCGTTAACCCTTTCACAAAGCAGATATGGATTTATATAGTTTTTACCAATGACCGGTAAAAACAACTAATCCAATAACCAACTAAATATGGGAAAACAACCCGTATAGTAAATCTAATTAATAAACATAAACATTAAAACTACCTAATAATTAAACTAAGATTATTTATTTTATGGGGGTGTCTTTATAAAAGATGCATGCCCCATTTACAATAGTAATTATTTTCTACCAAAAAACTAACCTAACGTTAAGACTTTGGAACAAGTCCTAACAAACCCCCCTATGATCCAAAGTCAGGTCTTTGGACATATACCAAGCATTTTTATGAATTTTTCAAATTTGATTCTATCAAGGGGTTTTGTGAAGATATCAGCTGTCTGATCAGCAGTTGGGCAATATATTGGATCAAGAGTTTTCTTTGCCACCAGCATTTGCAGATAATGGTATTTGACATCCATATGTTTTGTTTTGGCATGAAACACTGGATTCTTGGACATCTTGATTGCACTCTGATTATCAATGTATAAATGTGTAGGAGAAAACTGAGAAACCTGAAGATCTTCAAGAATACGATGAAGGTAAACAATTTCTCTAGAAGCATCCCATGCTGCAATATACTCTGATTCTGTTGATGAATTTGCCACTGTATCTTGCTTCTTACAACACCAAGCAATGGCAGCTGAACCCATATGCATAGTGTATCCTATGGTTGACACTCTGTCATCCACACATCCGCCAAAATTTGCATCACAATATCCAACAAGTTTGAAGTTCTTGTTGCGGCGGTATTCAAGGCCATATGTTTTCGTTCCCTGAAGGTAAGGAAGTACTCGTTTTGCTGCATGCCAATGAATTTCTCTAGGTTCATGCATAAACCTAGATAAAATTCCAACTGAAAAAGAAATATCGGGCCTGGTAGTCATCAAATATATCAAACCTCCCACCAATTGTCTATATGTTGTGCCATCAAAAAAGGCACTGCTATCATCCTTAGACAATTTCAAGTTACTTTCCATGGGAGTGAGGGCAGGTTTGCAATCACTCATGCCAAACCTCTCTAATAACTCAGAAATATACTTAGTTTGTGAAATGAAAATACTATGCTCTTTCTGAGTTACCTCTATGCCTAGATAGTAGTGAAGAAGTCCAAGATCTGTCATCTCAAACCCATCTTTTAATTCCTTCTTCACAGACTTGTTATGATTTTCATCATTACCTGCAATAAACAAGTCATCAACATAGAGAACTAATATCACCATTTTCTTACCCTGCACTCGAAAATAGAGAGTATCATCTGATTCACTGCGATGAAAACCAATGGATTTCAAGTATGAATTCATTTTCTCATACCAAGCCCTGGGTGCCTATTTGAGCCCATACAAAGCTTTTGTCAATTTACACACTTTGTGTTCAGCACCCACCTGTTCAAAACCCTGAGGTTGTTTCATATAGACTTCTTCCTGTAAATCACCATTCAAAAAAGCACTTTTAACATCCAAATGATGTACTTTCCAACCATTTTGTGCTGCTAAAGCAAGTACCATACGAATAGTGTGCCATTTGGCAGTTGGTGCAAATGTTTCCTCATAATCAATACCTTCTTGTTGCGCATATCCTTTGGCAACAAGTCGTGCCTTATGTTTATCAATGGAGCCATCTGATTTATACTTAGTCCTATAAACCCATTTACATCCAATGGGTTTAACATGTGGAGGAGGATCAACTAAAACCTATGTATTAGTGTTGAGTATGGAATCATACTCACATTTCATTGCCTGTTGCCAAACATGTTCAGTAGATGCCTCCTCAAAAGTGGATGGCTCAGTGGAAGAAGTAGTAACAACCATAGCATAGTTCACCTGTTTTCAAAAATTCCTAGGCCCTGTTAAACCAACTTCATCTGCTGTCAAGTCAGAAAAAGTACTTTGAGCCCATTTTGGATACTTAGACAAATTATTCAAATCAGGAACTCCAGAATTCTCATTAGGTGCATCATTCGATGGGGGACTTAGAGAATTTTCAACAATTTCTAAGTCATCAACCTGTGAACTTGTAGATGAAGGAGAGGAAAGTGAAGGAATTTGAGTCTCATACCATAACTTCGAAGAGTTATCCCCATTATTCAAACCCTTATCTCTTTTTGCATTTTTCCTCTCTAATCTATCAAGTTGAGAATCAATCTCTGCAGTGTTCATAGTCCCAAATTCATCAAATATTACATCTCGACTCACTATGAATTTGCCTGAATCCTGTGCAAGCAAACGAAACCCCTTTTTATCTTCAGAATAACCAAGAAAGATGCATTTTTGACTTCGTGGTTCCAACTTAGTTCTATGTTTAGGAGGAACCAAAGCAAAACAAAGACATCCAAACACTTTCAAGTGTTTAACTTTGGGTTTAAACCCATACCATGCCTCATATGCAGTTTGTCCCAAAAGTGCAACTGTGGGGGACCTGTTTCTCAAATACACTGCAATACCAACGGCTTCGGCCCAAAATTTATCATCAAGCTGTTTATAGTGCAACATGGCATGTGTTGTGCCCTCTAAAGTTCTATTCATTCATTCAGATACTCCATTTTGTTGTGGAGTATAAGCATTACTATATTGTCGATGAATTCCATGTTCTCGACAATAGTCTAAAAATTCATTAGAGGTATACTCACCTCCATTATCTGAAAGAAGAGTGGCCAAATGTGACCTTGTTTCTTTTTCGACTAAGTGTAACCAATCAACAAACTTAGCGAAAACTTCAGATTTGTTTTTCATAAAGAATACCCAAGTCATCCTAGAAAAGTCATCAATAAACAAGACAAAGTATCTACACCCACCAATGGATGACTTTTTCATGTCACATACATCACTATGAACTAACTGTAAACATCTGTTAGCTCTCCAAGATGACTGTTTAGGAAAATTTTCCCGATTGTGTTTACCCAAAACACATGACTCACAAAGAATACTATCTTTGCGAAAAGTGGGCAACCCATTCACCATACCATATCTCTGCAAATCCACTAAAGAGTGGATATTCAAATGTCCATAGCGGAGATGCCATAACCGCTGTGTAGACATAGTACCTATACCTGTATCAACAACTGCTGCAAGTTCTACATTGGGAGGAAGCACCTTACAATGCAATCTAACCAAGTTACCATCTTCATATCCTGTATACATGGTTTTATAATTATCCTTCACTGAATTGATGTAAATGAGCCCATTTTCAAGCACAATTTGATAACCTTTCTTTCGGATAGTTACCAAAGAAAGTAAGTGTTTCTTCAATGTGGGAACATACCAAACATCCTCCAAGTATTTTATAGACCCATTAGGAAGAAGAATTTGAATAGTACCAAGTCCTAGTGGTGTATGCATAGACTTATCTGCTAAGGCAACTGGGGAGAGAGAGAAGCTTCATTATAAGACCAAAAGAAATCTCTCCTAAATGTCATGTGTTTGGTTGCTCATGTGTCTAAAACCCATACATCTGTGAGCTCATCTCTAGCCTCATATTCAACATAATCAATGTGCCCCAAAGAAGTAAATGCAAATTCATGGGCAACATTACTAGATTCATCATAGTCATGATCGACATACTAAGCAGAGTTAGTCTTAGTCACTTTTTGTGGCCTCTGAATTTTATCAAAAGGAACTCTACATTGTGAGGCAATGTGACCAAATTTTCTACATCTATGACACTAAATGTCAGATCTACCTCGACCTCTGCCCCTATAAGAATTGTGACCATGTCCTCGATCACTTGTTTCATGTGAATGTGATTGATTAGATTGTTGATTATGTGAATGACCCCTACCTCTATTTTGATATCTTCCTCCTCTGTAACCTCGACCCCCTCTATAACTGTTTCCTCTATTGTTTTGATGCCCAGATGAAGATGAACTAAGCTTTGACTCTAAAACATGGGCTTCTTCAATTTTCTTGAATTTCTTGGGTAGAGAGAGGTCATGTTGGATGAGCAACTCAGCCAACTTATCAAAGGTGATGCCTGTGATCTTGTCAGAGACATGCAACATTTCAACAAAATTCCTATAGGACCCTGGTAGTCCTTTCAAAGCAGCAGTAACTATGAGGTCATCATCTAGTTTTCCAAAACCAGCCTTAGTGTACTCAGTAGTGATATTTTTCAACTTAGACATGTATTCTCCCATATCCCCATCCTCATCTAATGATAAAGTAAACAACTGCATATGAATATCTATCTTCTTATGCTTCGGTTTCTTATCATACAAATTTGACAATGTTTTCCATGCAGTGTAACTATGAGGAGAATTTTCAATATGAACATACGTATCACGAGTACAACAACATTTAATAAGAGCTAAGGCCTTAAAATCACGCAAATTGAAAATATCTTAGCCTGCTCTGTTGGCAATGTGGGATTTTCATTCTTAACAATATCCCATAACTCATTAAACACTAGTGAAGCCTCCATCAATCGTTTCCAATCTGAATAATTAGAAATTGTTAATCTATCACCATCTGAAAGCAAATTCTGAATTTTCGGCATTTTGAAATGAAAGAAAGTGCAGTAGAAAAAACGTGCGACAAAATGCGAAAGAAATGAAACAAATATCACACTCACTGCACAAGACACTGCTTCTACAGGGTTTTGCACTTAACCTCCGCGTAGAGCGTAAAATAGAAAATAAGTATTTTTGATGGGTTTTACACTTAACCACACCAAAAATAATGATTACACCCTTATTTCGCCAAATTACAACCTTATTTCACCAATTACACCCTTATCTCACCACAATAATGCGAAAAAAAAAAGATTAAATTTCGCCCCTTTTTCGAAAAAATAAATAACACAATACAATAAGTATGTGTTTTACAATACTCTGAATTAAAAGGAAATATTCCTTTTTCAAAAAAGTATATTCCAAATCAAAAAGACTTTCTCCAAAAAGGGATTTGAACCCTTGACCTCCTCCCTTGCAAGCTTTTACCAAAATAAATTTAACCAATTGCTCTAAGAGCATTTACAAAAAATTATACTCAGAAATTTAAATTTATACCAGATTTCTGTGTATGAGGGAAAATAAAAAAAAATTACATGAGAATGTAAATAGATAAATTCTTTTTCCCTTTCTTTTCACCCTGCACTTCAATCTTCCCCCGGATGGGATCCAGCAGCAAATATTATAAAAAAAAAAACTTTAGAAAACTTCAAAATAAATTTCTGATTTTTATTCCAGCGCCATGTTTCCCTGGGACGCCATGGCTGCTGCTGGAAATATTTTCTTCACCTGCTTTCTCTCATCTAGGCCGTACAAATCCGTACATGGTGCTAAAAACTGATTTTTCACTGTGTTTTTGCAAATTTTTTGGTGTTTAATGCAGAGAAATGAATCAAAAACAAGCCTGGGCGTTTGAAGGCCGTACAACAGGCCGTACAACTCAGATTTTTCCAGATTTAACAATTAAAATGCAAAAACAGAGGTTTCAATGCCAATTGATCAAGATTTGCAGAGGTTTTGGACTTAAAAGGAGCTGAAATGAATGCAAAACACAATGGCAGCCAAGTTTGAAAATATTCAGAGGTTTTCCACATAAAATAAGCCGTACAAATCTGGTTTTGCCAAAAAAAAACAATGAATTTTATAACATTAAATATTAAAAATTCATTTTTATGCCAAATGAGGAGGCTTAACAGAGGAAAAATGGAGTATGAATGGAGTATCAAATGATCAAAAAGACCATAGAGAGGTATATGGAGAATACAGGTTTAAATATAAATAATTTTTGAAAAATTAAAATAATTTAATAATTTTTCAAAATATTTAAACCAAACTATATGGCATACCTTATTTTCATGCCAAAAGAAATCACACCTTCCTCCTTCGAATTCACCGTGCTCCCAACCATGCTCTGATACCACTGATAACTCCAGGATCAAAATAGATTGAACCTTGTCCCCGCTTAGTGCGAGTGCACAAGTATTTTATTAATTTCAAAATAACAATTACATAAGGGTGCCTTTACTCCGTTAACCCTTTCACAAAGCAGATATGGATTTATATAGTTTTTACCAATGACCGGTAAAAAAAACTAATCCAATAACCAACTAAATACGGGAAAACAACCCATAGAGTAAATCTAATTAATAAACATAAACATTAAAACTACCTAATAATTAAACTAAGATTATTTATTTTATGGGGGTGTCTTTATAAAAGATGCATGCCCCATTTACAATAGTAATTATTTTCTACCAAAAAACTAACCTAACGTTAAGACTTTGGAACAAGTCCTAACAGCTAAGAGCTCAATACTAATTTTATAGAATTCTAAAAATAGGTTTTAACAGAGGTCAGATCACTTGAGGACATCCACAAGGATGTTACTGCTTCACTTGAGATTTTGATAACTCAAGTGGGTGACTTTCTAGATCAACCCAAGGAGATAAAATGTCTAAATAGCAAAGTTGAAGAAATCACCTCCAAGCTAAAGACTACCTTAAACCACTGGGATAAAGTCAAACATCAGGTTGAGTAGGATGGTGTATAGTCCAAGGTAAACTATTGACTTAGTATGGGGTGAGATGTTGGACCCTAAATTTTGTACCAATTCATTCTAAGTACTTTTTTAAAGATGGCATGGGAGAAATGGGTGTGGAAGTAAACCTAGACATGGAAGTAAGCCAAGGCACGGAAGACCTTGGTGCAAAAGAAGTAAGTCATAAAGAACAAAGATGTAGAAAACATGGAGGAACCAAGGATGCAAGACTTTGGCAATTGATGTATGACTTTGAAAAGGGTGTGGAAGGCAAAAATGATTAGGAAATGGTTCACATGTGCATCAAAGGAGAATATTCAAGAACAGATCTTGCACTGACCCATGAGAAGATAGGAGCATGACATGAATATCTAACATATAGTAGGTATATATGGGTAGTTAAGCCTGAATCAATAAGAATTAATTGTAATGTCTTCCCACAACTCATTGTTATTAATGGTTGTTGGTGAGTCATCATTATTGACATTAAGATTGTAACATAATGTTTAGGGTAGAATCACATATAAATACCCCCTAGTTTTACTTAGAAGAGTGGGTGTTGTTGTTGAGATAATGGCAATCTTAAAATTATAGTATTGAGCGTATTCATGTTCTTGATGTGCATGAAGACCTGTGTATGGTGATCATTAATATATAATAAGATGGAATACTTGTGTTGTTAAAATACCATTTGTAAACTTGTTATGGAATTGATGGTACTACTACTCTTTTTCTTGAGTTGTGCTTATCTCTTTTCTTATGATAAATAGCTTATGGAATGAGTGGATTGTTATAATTATCTTTACTATAATATCTTTAGTTAGAACTAATTGCCTGTTCAAGCATCTTGGTATAGAAATCCCAATGTATACACCATCTCATGATAGAACCAACGTGGATAGGTCTTAAGTTACACACTTTGGGTGAGTCTGTGAGACCAGTTCTCATAAAAAGGATAATGAACACATAAAAATAAAGGTGAGCATTGGTCAAATTGATAGGGACATCCTTTTCCTTAGAAAAATATATGTATATCCAGGGAAAACAATACTTAGTGACGAAAATGAGTCTAATGATTACATAATAATAATTAACCCCTAGTTGATGGTAAAAGTAGGAATAGTTTGTGCAAAAATTAATGTGTACTAAATACCAATAAGAATAAAATTAAGCACCATCCCAATTTGGCGCAAGAACAAGAATAGGTGTATGTTGAGAGAAACACAGATTTCAAGCCAATTGTTGATGAAGGGTTCCTATTATTTTAAGGAAGGAATAAATAGTGCACCATCCACCATAACAAACTAAAGCTTCATCAAGAAAAACAAGAAGAAAATTTTAAGGAAATAAATGCACAATGTCTAGGTGGAGGTGAAAGCTGAAGTAGAGAAATAATAGAGTATAGTTGCAGATGATGAACAGGAAAATGTGCCATTATTTAATAAAAATAAACCTGTACCAAAATTGAGGTCATCTTTAAATAATTCACCACCACTAAATCCTGCGTTGATTACCAAAACAACCCCAAAATAGTATGGCTAATGGCAGAAGTATCCAGGCAAAATACTTTGAACATATCCTCCACTTAGAACTAGAGAAGGAAGTTTGAGGAAGTAGAAAATAAGTGCAAGAATACATAACAAAAACTTGCTATGATGGAATGAAATATTTCCCATGAATGCATGACTTGGCCAAGAATACCAAAACCTGGCAGATGGGATAACATAGTCAATCTGTCACACATTGGCAAACTTATAATCATGGTTGATTGTCAGCTAAATAAAATTGAAAAAGGGAAGGAGTGGAGATGAATAAAAATAGATAAAAAGTCATGATTGGAAGTTGATGAACAACTCTATAGTTGTGATAAGCTATTTATTGAGCTCTAGGAAAAATTAGAAAGAGCTACAATCATATTCTTAAACTTCACATGAAAAAATGCAAATTATTAATATGCACTTCCAAAATGACCATTAAAAGTAGAAGGTACTGTAATCGTAGGTGTTCCAAATGAAATATATGTCTAAGAGCAATAAAATCCTCAAGGATGCAATAGACCTCAGAGAGATGATATAGGGAAAGCACAAATAAATGGAGAATAATTTGAAAAGCTTACAGTGCAAATCAATATATGAAGGGAACGTAATTTGGAAGATACTGGAGGGGATAGCCCTAGAGATAATAAAGGAAAAAATTTAGGTAAAAGAAATTAAAGAGCAACCTTCAATGCTAAGATATTTAGCTACAAACCTTGCCAAAATTTATTTAGGATGCAATTTCTAGGTGAATTGTGTTGAAGAGGTCCAAAGGGATGGCCTTGAGTTTTTAATTGTGTATGTGGATTTGGAATAGTTGCCTAGGGATGGATAACTAAGTTAGTGTGGGGTGTTCTTGGCCTTCAATTTTTTCCAAGTACATACTTGTATGGTTATATATAAGACGCTTGAAGGCTCAATAAAAGTGCATATTTTGGAAGTTTAATATGTAGATGGAAGGGCACAAGGTGTAAGACAAAAGGAAAAAAACAAATAGTTTTGACTAAGTGTAGTAGTATATAAAGATACACGAGGATGAGGTGTCATGGATGTAACAAATAAACCTGGAAGCATCTATTTTTTTTTTTACCGAGTATTGGCATGGGCCAACGATGGAAGATTGGTCATCACAGGGCAAGGAGTGTGAGGAACAAGGAGGTTGTGTAGGCCACAAAGTGTGAAAGGAGGAGTTATGGGCTATATTAGTAGAGCTGACCTACATGATGGAGCATTAACATAATCAATTTTAAGAAATAACATATGAGTGAATCTAGTGAAACATTGCACAAATATAGGGGTCGATTAGGATTATGACTTTCAATGTAAATTAGTGATGACTGATATTTATGGAAAGTTGTTCATATTTTAAAGTGCACATTAATTAATTTTAACTACAAGGTCGTGATTGAACCTTATAAAATCCCACCTTTCCCCTTTGTTTAAGAGATTTGTGAGAATTAGTGTTGTTATGTTCTTAGAATATTGAACAATTGACACTTAGATGATTCATGGTAAACATGCATGAACTTATGTACTACATTGTGGACTTAATGTTAAGAGCACAAGCTTTATAAGTTGATTTAATTGTTTTATATAATGTTTATGCAACAGATTTCATACTATTTAGAAATGGTTCATGAATATTTTTTATGTGTGAAAATGTTCTAGTGTAAACTTATGATTGAGCTAATTTATATAAATGTACTAAGAATAAGAAAAATATTGGTTTGCACTCAGAACTATAGTGAATAAAAAGTTATTGAAGTGAATGATTTTACAACTAATATAACTGTGACTTAGTACTCTATCTACGCCTCAGGTGAGTGTGCTAATCATTAACATAATATGTTGGTGTAGTGATTTTCTAAGTGTTTGGGTACATGCATAGTGCAAAATCTAGGATGTGTGTAAAAAATACATAGTAAACCCAATCAAGAAATCCATGTTGATAGATTCACATAGATTGGACAGAAGTGATAAAGGTGTGTAAAGTCCCATCTTCTTATTTTTGGATTTTATGATGAAATAAGGAATAAGAAAAATTATGGGGCACTCCATGTCCATGTGCAAGTGCAACCAACAAAAGTGTAATTGCAATGTGGTTAGAATCTTTTTCATGCTAAATTATCTCAATGTATTGGCGTAGTGCATATTTTGAATACATCTTTGGTGAGGTGTGGCAATAGGAACACAAATGTGCTTGATATTGTAGAGAGGTTGGTTGTATATATAAAACTCCCTAAATTTTTTACCTTGCATAAGGCTGGTGTAGGATTTTTTAAAGTCTTATTCAATTGAGTAAAGGGATACCCAATCTGCAAAGTTGTTATCATGTGTGTCTAATACTATGATGAGGATGTGAACTAGTGGTTTTCTAAGGCAATATGTAACCTTGTTATCCTTCCTCTTCTTGTGCTTTCTGAAGTTAAGTCATCCACTTTATGTTGTGTGCATTCTCTAACTTTATTTATGTTTATCAAAACTAAAGTGGTTTATGATCAAAATGAATAGTTGTCTCCTTTCCCAAGATGATGTGGTGCCATTTTTCAACTCATTTCACAATAGTGTATAAATATTTTTCATAGGTGGAGTATCTTTGAATCATGTCATTAAACATCTCTTAGTGTTATGTGTCTAGATGTCCATGTTGCATGAGTACTACACTGAGTGCATAGTCAAATACATCAATGTAAACTTTGAAGGATTTTACATTGTTAGGCATTATGAGTACATGATTTGCATAGAGCCATTTCATAAAATCCTCAAAAATTTATATGAGATTGACTTTGATCTTATTTGGATCTACATGAATTCCTACGTAATCAACGATGTAGACCTGGTAATGGATCTATATGACACCAAAATTACACTTTATTAAATTGGCTTGCAACTTGTGTTGTCATAATGTTTCTAAGACACCTAAATATGTCTTACACATGTTCCTCCTAAGTTTTTCTGAAGATGAGGATGTCATCCAAGTAGACGATGATGGAGTTGAGGAAAGTCTTGAGTATATCATCTATGAAGCACATGAATGTTGTTTTCACATTGGTAAAATATAAAGACATAACAAACCATTCATATATCCCTTCATATGTCTTAAATTTGTGTTCAGGATGGATCAAAACTTGGTGCTAACCTTTTAATTCAGGTTGATATTAGTGAATTATTGTGCTCCTCGAAGCTAGTACAAAAGGTCATTAATGTGTGAAAATGGGTACTAATTATTCATCGCGATTTTTTAAGTGTATGATACTTTACGTAGAGACACCAAGACCCATCCTTATTGGGTGTGAGGACTACCAGACTCTCATAATGATACAATCTAGGCTATCTTACCTTCATCGAGGAGATCTCGTATATTTTCTTGGATTTCATTATTCTCCAAAACTAATCTATGATGCATAGGGATATTTGGAAGAGGGAATCCTAGAACCAACTTAGTGTGGTATTTTACTACACAATGTGTTGAAATATCTTCAGGCTCTAAAAATACTCCATTGTGTTGCTTTAGCAACCTATATAGTTATTACTATAGTGATGTTAATTTCACAGTGTTAACTTCCTATTTTCTTTCTCACACAAATTTCTTAGGATGGACCATGAGAAACATGAATTTTTACATGTACAAGACAAGTTTGTGGCATTTTCTAGTAGAGACCAAGGTGAATTGGGTCATTGAATCTTACTCTAATAGGTTGAAGAAGTGATTTTTGTGCATATAGTCCACCATTGTGGTTTGGATTGATATGTATCATCTCATTCATACAAATATAGTCTCCCCAACAAGATGTTTCAAACCTCTAAATTTGAAATGTTACAAGTGATTGTGTCCTTTATAGGCTTGAAATTTTATTGGATGGTGTAATATAGATAGACCTATATATCCTTCCCTTATTGAAGCCATACCAATGAGTATGGATTAGAATACATAGTAGTGGCAAGGCCTAGACACTAGGTTGTGCCATATGTGATGATGTTCTCATAACTTCCTTTGTCAATGATTCCTTAAAGAGCCTAACCCTTCACCCAAACTTTGGTTTAGAATAGGTGTTCTCACTCCTTAAAGGTGTTTATGGCAATAGTTTTAATGCTCAAATAAGTGGCATATGGATCAGTGTTATTTGTCTACACGGGACTAGATTTAGATTACACAAGCAAGGATTGTTGCATGCATCATTTAGACTCATCATGGGTGTGTGAGAAATTTTGAAGGCACCACTTTTCATTGGATTTATTCTTACATTTTTATGAATTATAAGGTGTAATAACCTTAGAGTTTTTACAGCCTTATTAGTCTACTCTTCTTTGTAAAAAGTATTCCAATTTTATGTATGAGGCTAAGATAAAGAGTTGTGTGTGGGATGGCTCTTATACAAAGCATTGGAAGAAGAGGTGAGACATTGATTCATCTTTGTCTTGGCATTGTTCTTAGTGACATTTCAATAATCTTAATCTAGTGTGTCAGAAGTCAAAAATACTATCTTCATTTGGATCTAAGGTAAAATTCCATTGATGTACTTCAACACCATAAGTTGTTTAATCAAGATCTTGCATAAGCATGTGGTGCAATCATGGAACTCAATGGTATATTATTATACTAATTGATCTTTATGTTGGTTTAATTGGTGGACCTTATGTAATCATCCTCAAAGTGATAGAGAATAGTACTCCTCTTTTAGTGTGCCGATAAAAGTATTCCAAGACTCAATTAGAATGTAATATTACATGCATTGTGCATTGAAAGTCTCAGACAAATGAACCATTGGAATAGATGTCTTCAACATGGAAAAGGTGTTCCTCTCAGTATCATTAAATTGATTGACTAATAAGTTTGACTTGAGCTATAAAATCTATGCATCTAATATTGTAGCATTGATTTTAACTTCAAACATGGGAATGTTAAGATTGACTTTTACTTTGAACGGAATCTATTGTTGAAATTATTTTCAATCAAGGTACAATAGAGATGTCAAAGGCATCAGGTTGAGATGCATTGTCAAATCATGGAAATGGCCAAAGCATTTTATGCATCATGTTTCTAGGGGATCCATAATGAGCTTTTGGACATTTTGTGTTACCTCAAGTTTCTTCTTAGCATAATCCATCTTACACTTTCTATGGTATTCTTATTGGTAGGATAAAATAGATCCAACTAGTAATCCTTCCTTCTCTCATTGTAAAAAAAATAAAAATACAAGATACACACACACACACACACATCTTGTATATGTGTATGTATGTATGTATGCATATTAAATATATATAGTGTACACACACATATCTTGTATTGGGTGTGTACATACATACACACATCTTGTATGTGTGTGTGTGTACATATAGACATATATAAATACATAGATGCACACACACACACACACACACACACACACACACACACACACACACACAGAGAGAGAGAGAGAGAGAGAGAGAGAGAGAGCATAAAAAATGTAAATAAGATCCTAATTCAAACCAATGATCCATGTGCATAAAATGACACTAAAAACATTGAAGTAATAATCCTTGTACCAAAATTAGGTGTCTATATGTACATGTATGATTTTTTATATATATAAATCTTGGACATGCCCCCAAGACTTGACTAATAGCCCCCATATTTGATTAAGATAATGTTTTGATCAAATGTGAAATCCCCATAGATAGAATTGTGGCACCTCAATGCCAATCCCAAGCCCACACATTTTTCATGGTGCCCTAAGATGAGTCATCGAACACCACACCTAGACAAGGATCCTCAGATCCAATTATCATATAACAATTCATGGTGCATCCCTATCAATCAAGGCACCCAAAAAAAATTGAGGTTCCTTCCTACTAATGGTGGTATACCAGGGTAGTCATTGTACCATTTACAAATTACTAACTAACATGTGATTGATTGTCTTGTATGTAAACATATGATGTAAGAACATTCATTTCATCATAGTATGCTTTATATATTATATTATTTTAATATTTACTAAAAGATCATCCAATTCATTGTCAAATAATAAAATACATTAATTAGTATTTTCATGTTTTATATTATCATCACCAAGTCATTAAATAGAAGATTTATAATAATTACTTATCCAATAAACTTAATTAAATAACACCTTAACTCAAGTCTTAACCATGATTTAACCCCTTCTTAATTCCAAATTTTGAGTATTTCAATTAACTCCACCAAATAATATGTCAAAATTATATATGTTTACAGTGAAATGAACGTTATAGATTAATTGTGGCAATGGATTTGACATTTAGAAAGATATAAACATGCTAATAAAACTCACTTGCATGATTAAAAAAATAAATTTTCCAACCAATAGGAAGAGGGATACCAAAAGGATATGTTTGGAATAATGATCCATTTATCTTTTCTATGAGTAGTGGTTTAAGAGCTTCATTTCTTTTTGGCATAATTTTATGGTGATACAATCTTTCTAGATAGTTTGTTGATAGCTTAATTTTTGATATGGTGGCACTATTAAAAGGTGATAGTGCAAATGCACGCTCATAAGTGACATGAAGTTAACCCATAAAATTGATGATGATCAAAGAAGCTTGTCTAGCTTTCACTCTAAAAAATCCAAACCATCATGTCATTTTAGACAAAACTGCAAACATAACCAAAATAATTTGACAACTACGTTCACCTAGTTTTCACCTCCAAAAACCTTGCTCAGTTTTTCGATCTTTCTTCGTGATCCCCTACAAATCAAAATTCTTCTTTTTATACATATTTGAAAACTTAAGGAAAATAATATATGTTATAGGGTATGTGTTAAATTATAGAATAGTCGAACTATCTTGATATTTTTTAGGACCTTAGATAATATCAATATCAAAAAAAAAAAATCCCAATGATTGGAGAAGCTCCAATAGCATGCAAACCAATGTTGAGTTGTATGCATCTAAAATTAAACTATCTTATATGCTTGCAACTGCTCTTTATATTCCTGTGAATGATATATATTGATATATATATATATATATATATATATATATATATATATATATATATATATATATATATATGTATATATATATATATATATATATGTATATATATATATATATATATATATATATGTATATATATATATATATATATATGTATATATATATATATATATATATATATATGTATATATATATATATATATATATGTATATATATATATATATATATATATGTATATATATATATATATATATATATATATGTATGTATGTATGTATGTATGTATGTATGTATGTATGTATGTATGTCCAAATGAACTACAATGCATGTGCACTTATAGACATAGTCATAATGCAAAAAATGTAAGACAAGAAAACAAGTGTACTCTAGCCACCAAGGACCACACAAAATTTGTATGATAGTGCATTAATATTCCATACTTTTTGTAATGTTAGGGTACATTTTGGACAAGATGCTTAGAGTAGCGATATATCATAGGAACAAAAATACGGTAGGCAGAAGGGGTTGAGATAAGGATTAAAGACCATTGGAAGTCGACAAAACATGCTAATAACACCTTATTTGGACAATTAATCAACAAGTATACAAACATCATAAAATAATGTAATTTAATGACAAATAAGGGGTTGACAGAAGGGTCAGGGACCATTGGATGTCGATAAAACACATTAATAACATCGAATTAGGACCAATAATCAATAAGTACGCAAACATCCTAAAATAATGTAATTTAATGACTAATAAATGCCTAGGGGCATTTTTAGGTGTCTATAGTCCAAATAATCTTTTAAATATTCATATAAAAACATTGACTGTTTATTAATCATCAGATTGTTCACCCAACTTAACATTTTAGGTACACTTCAAGAACATTTACATTGTTAATACAAAAATATGAAATTCTTAAATTAATTATTTTATGACTAGCATGTATCAATATACACTCCATGTTTAATCTCAAAGTCACATCTTTATAACAAGAAAACTCAATCACAATTTGATTACATTAATGCAAAATCTCAATGACACGCCTTTACAACAAGAAAATTCAATCACAAATTTGATCACATTGATGTAAACTCTCAATGCCACACCTTTACAATTAAAAAACTAAATCACAACTTTGATTGCATTGATGTAGACAAAGCATGAATCTTAGGCCTATCCTATTCAATTAGGTTGGTGTAGAGTGAGGTAGTATCACACCATTTATCTTATCTATTGTTCAACATTGTGTTCGACCTTACATTCTCCAGATTCAAATATGTAAACCTCTTCTATAGAATATACATATCTTCACCATCAAACCCCCTCAAACTCTATTACCAAAACAAATTCAACAAAGGACTATCTCATATAAAAAACATCTTAAATAAAAATATTATATAAGAATATGGATCATAAATATTATTATTTGTACTAGCCATGCACCTTCTATCTTGTATGGAAATGTCCCTCTACCTTATATGCCCTGCAATTTCCTTTCCAAATCTATATGGAAATGTCTCTACAAGTCCCAGTGTAATTGAATTAAGTTTACATTATTTTTAACTATCGATGATCACTCTACTTTATATGCCCTACAATTTCCCTCCAAGATCTAACTAAGGTAACCCATACAAATCATGTTCCCTGTGGATCAAAGAAGAACATGATAATACTATGATAACTTTTAAATTAAATGGAAATCTACACCAACAAAATTTTATTATTTAAATGTATCATTATAACTTTTATTAATTAAAAAATATTAATAATACAAAAATGATTACAACAATAAAATAGTTGGTTGGTATTTACACTAATCCATGTAAATCATTTTCATGTAGATCAAAAAAGATAATGATACTATGATGCATTTTAAACCATAATCTGCAATGACAATAAAACAAACTTGTAAAATTAAATCAAAGTCTAAACCAACAAAAAATTTACTGTTTAAATGCATTATTATAACTGTTATTTATTTTTTAATAATAATAATAATAATAATAATAATAATAATTATTATTATTATTATTATTATTATTATTATTATTATTTAAAAAGTCTGATTGGTATGGCCCATATACCAGTGCTGTGAGAAGATCTAGCTCATGTACCCACCAAAAAAAAAGTATGGTATTAAGCTGTCAGGCTACCACAATGTTCTCAGGTAAAAATGGTGTACAGTTCCATGATATATAAGTTCTTTTCGAAGGCAGACAATATGATATTAGTTAAAATGAACAATAAATCTAAACAAGACCAAAAATGCTTATAGATAAACAGCCCTCACAAGTAGCCCCCGATAAATATAACCTAATTTTTACAAACCCTCTGTTCTGCATTCCATTTCCAAACATCTTTATATGGCACCTCATGAGGTCTCCGCTTTGATTTTTTTCCAAAATAAGTACTTTGATGGCATTTCTTGAAGACAGCTATCTGAGTGGCAAACCCAGGATCCTCAGCAGTATGACCAACACCATCAAATTCTACAATGTAGCCATAGTCTTTAGCAAGGTTTTGTGCCCAGGCACAAAATTCTCTTTCTGTCCATTCAAACTTATGGTCCTCATCCCGAAACTTGGAGGATGCATCAACTTTTCCTTGTGCACCTAATTCAGACTTTTCTCCTTCACAATCCATCTTTTGTTCCAAAGCCATTTTTTGCAGAACGGGGTTGTAATCATAATTGGGTGTTGATATCATCAGCACTCGAGGGCATAATTCACCCAATACGCATTCTCCAAATTCAGATGCCTGTCTTCCTCCATGTGCTCAATCCCCTGTAGCTAAATGGTCAATTACAATATCCACCGATTACAGAGAAAAGCATCTGAAAGTTGAAACATATTACTGAAATAAAAAAGTTGAGTCAAGAATTTACCTCTATGCAAGTTGCAAAATTGAAACCATGAAACCGCGGATCATATTCAGTAATGGAGCCATTGTATAATTCAGCACTTTTGATGCTCAAGGTAGGGGAAGCCTCACCAGATGTACTATCCATGCCAAATTTTTTATGAAGTACCTGACAAATATCAAACAAGCTGATTCATTAGTGCAGATTAACTAGTGGCAACAACAGAATCTTGTAATAATCATTTTACAAGTGAGCAGGATACAATGATTCTAGCAAAGATTCTCAGCACCATGAAGATTATGATAGCAAGTTGTGTATGTGAGTAAAGACCAAGGTGCAAGGGTTACCAATCGTTGCTGAGAAGGTTATGATAACAAATAATTAGTTTGTCTGTATACACTAGAAAGTAATCTCTTTGATAAGACACATCGTTGGTGAAAAGGTTATGATAACAAATAATAATCCTGTCTGTATATACTAGAAAGTAGTCTCGTTGATAAGGTGCACAACCCCATTGAAAGGGGACAATATAGGAAGTGGGTAATCTGACTTTATGTATGGTTCTCTTACGGAAGAATAGAAGGTCAAACCATAGTTACCAGATTCGGCCGCATCTGGCCAAAATCTGGAACGTTCCGCATTTTTTGCGGGCTTCCGGATTAATAAATTCGGTTCGCCAGGGAGAAACAATGGAAGTGAACAAAAAAATTTAGAAAATGTAAATCTAGTCCGAACCCAATAGTAAGTAAATAAAATAAACATTTAAGTATAAGAATTTTCTTATACTTTAAGTTATATTTTATTTATATACTTTCAGGGTGTTTAAGAGGGGTTTCGGACCGCTAGGAGCTATAATGCAAATTCTAGGTTTTGGAGGATCCTATCATATTTCAGAGTTAGTCAGATTCCAGGGTTTCAGGGTTTCAAACTTAGCCATATTTCAGGGTTTCAAGATTTCAAGGAGACATCATAGGAGGTATGAAGGCTGCATGAAGGGATGTATGCGTGATAGAATAGTATGAGAATATCTCTTGCAAAGTGCCACAAGCCAATCCCACCCCATTCCCAGTGCACCCCTTAAGGCATGCACTCTGTGAGATTCAATTTTGAACTATGGACATTTTACTATCTTTTAATGTAATTTAAGTTTGAAACTTATGCATTTCTCAATTTTGCAACTGTTAAATTAATATTCAATGTTTCATTCCTTACTAGACTAAAATATTTTACATACATACATACATATATATATATATATATTCCAAACCGGATTTTACCGGATTTTTCCGAACCTTTTCAAGAATTCCGCATTTCCGCATTTTTTTGGCCTCCCGAACGCATCCGGATTTCCGAACTTGGTAACTATGGGTCAAACAGCCGAAACTTCGATGTTGTATCATACAACCTGTAGTAAAGGTTTGTGCATTGAGCCCTCCTCCCCTCCCCTTGGTCTGTGAACCAAATGACATCTTGAGTGAGGTGAATAAAGGTATCCTATCCTAGAATCAAACTTACTCTTTGACTTTATGCAGGAATGAGGAATTTGAATGCAGCATGAGATTTACAAGTGTATTAGAGGCTAGCTTTCTTCTGAATTGGAAATGGTGTTGCCTTGTTCCTATATATACATCATCCAAATTTGGATTATAAACTCCCTAAGGAAGATACCTTTGGCATTGGCCAAGATGTCAGCTGGTAAAAAGATAAAACAAGCTTAAGGGAACAAATTCAGAATGGGCCAAATATGTTTTTGGCATGGGCTGAAAATGTCCAAAATGACCTAAGGCTAAGATGGGGGGCTAATGAGAGGAACAGAAGTGGTTTCTAGGCCAAGAGAACCCTAATGAATATAATGGAGGGTGATAGATAGACGAAATAACCTAGAAGTACGTTTAATGGAACCAATACGCTTGAGGCTACGGGTCAACAAAATATGATTGGGTGCCCTTGTGGTGGTGACTCAATGGTAAAGCAGGTGGGCTTTACCAGTAGGTCCCATGTTTAAGTCTCCCTTGCCATTGGTAGTTGACTCTTCAGGTGGCACTGCTCCCCATGGGTCTTCAAAGGTCCCCCCTATAAAAAAGAGTCAAAAAAGAACCGCTTACCAATATCAAAAACAAAACATGATTGGATTTTCAGCCAAGCCCACCTAAATCCCATCAAATGATCAAATGTGAGGTCAATGCATCCTTGACAATAAAAAGTGCTGCTGAATATATCACTTGACAAGAAAACAAGTAATTCAGACAAGTAATTCAGAGCATTCAATAAGACATTAAAAACTCTGACAGAGTTTAACCTGTCCTTTTAAGCCTAGACTTCATTATATAATGCTATTAACATGCAAAGGAAGAAGCTCTTGGAGGGATCGTGTCTCAACCCTTACCAGAAAATAAGCCTACTGTTTACCAGTGGGTGCAGTAGGGGTTCCTAGATAGACTAGGAAAATCATATATCACATGCCACTTTCCACTTTCCACCAGAAAACTAGCAAATTACAGGTACACTTGCAGATGAAGGGAAAGCACAAGATACATAGAATTTCTATTGAGAAAGCACGTGGTCCTTACACAAACACACAAAAAAATGGTTTTATAGTTAGAGCAACAGTCAATTTTCAACTTCATGCCACCCTTCTTATATCCAACACAAGAAGTCATAAGAAGGCGTGAAGAAGAGGATAATAAGAATCTAAGTAAACAAAGACAGAATCTTAAATTGAAGATGATAATAATGATGAGCAATCTTGTGAGGATAGTGTTGACAAAGAGCTGAAAAAAATCATTGCTTGCATCTACAATATATATAAGTGTCCAACCAAGTTCCCCATTGAGAAAAACTATGTTCCTCAAGTGTCTCCCTCTTTTCCCATTTCTTTAGAATGAAATGTTTCTTTCATTACAAATGAGACAAGGGACCTTCAGAATTTAGGGGTTGAGAATCTTAGAAAGAATGCAGAGTTGACAATCGTTGCATCATTCAAACACCCTTACAATGCCCAATATTAATACTACCTTGTGCCCTTTTACACTTATACAAGGTGCACGATGACTTTTGCATCAATATTTCACAACAATATTCTGTCGTTAAAACTATAGTTACCCCTACAAATTCAATTGGCGTCCTCTCGGTTTCAATTGCAGTACCCTATCAATCAGTTACTTCCCTCTTCAAGTCAGTAGTTATAGTTACAAAGGAAAGCATGCACGAGTTTTCAGAGACCTTATTTGGGTTCTTGCCTTCCTGATAAAGAGATTGTAGCTGTGTACATCCTATCCCACTTGTCTCCTCAAACCATCCCAATGTCCATAATTTATTTAGTAATATACCTCGTTCAAGATAGCAAAGAAAGCCCAATACAATTATTCAACAGCCTTCAGTAATTTAGTCAATTAAGAAACCAATGGACCAGTTTGTGCTACTTAAGATGACAGTGACAGATAAACAATCTGAAACAGGTTTGCAACCAATGACAGTTGAGTCATCTTTTGAGCAGATCTTATCCCTGACCTTAGTGGTCTAGACCCTAATGAACTGGCTTCTGAGTAAAAAGAGCAATATTTATCTATGATACAGTTCACACCTTCCACTTTGTGATAGTACAGACTGGAAGAGTCCTTTCGTTCCAGTACTCAATTGGTAGAACAATTAAATGTTATGCACAGAGACTTCATTAACACACAAACATGATTCGTTCACATGCAATTTGCAAATATGATACGGTTGAAGGAAAAGCTGCAAATGTACTCAAGTAGAAGCAGGACAAATGTTTTGGTGGGAGAGATTGAAAGAGAGTACATGTTGTATGTAATAAAAAACAGAAGCAAATTAATGGAAAGTTTCAAGCTGATCCACTGAAATGGATGGAGGTACATCAGTTTATCTTGCAGGGAAAAGTAAAGGTGAATCAGATAGTTGATCAATCCATATAGAAGGTGATTTACTAGTTAGCCATCTTGGATGTTGAAGTAGATGAATAGTTGTCAATGGTCATGGCATAATCACTTGTGCAATGCCTCTAGTGTTGAGGAACAAAAGTAAATAACTCAGACATTGCAAGCCAAGGCATGATTACGCTCATAAAAAAGTTAAAATATTTGATAATTAATTTGTTTTAAAAAGCTACATATATGATACAAGAACAGACTGCAAAGGTAACTTCAAAGAGAGGAGGAAAATCCAAACCTTAGCAGCATGGAAAAGGTATTTCTGTGAAATATCCACACCGACAATGCGTACCAAGTCAGCTTCCTGATCTAAAAGAGCATCAAATAAACTCCCCGATCCACAACCTAAATCAACCTGGTAAGAAGCAAGAAAGTAGACATAAATAAAAAACACAAGTCCAGAACAAAGTTAAAAAACAATATTCAGTATAGAACTATACCAAGGGCTTTGCGTGATGCTCTTTTATAAGACGTAATGCATATCCTATTCTCTGTTTAGATAGAGGTGAACTGAACAAAGCTCGCTCTATCCTCTATTGTGGAGACTCTTCTAACTTCAAAAGCTTTACAGTGAATTCTAAAGATGCTCCTGAAATGTAAATGAACCATAAATCACAAGATTCAACTATGCAGAGAAGCAAAATAAATGGAAACAAGTCGATATGCTACCTGAAGATAAATGGGAAAATTTCCCAGCATTCTCGCCAGCAGCAGCCAATATCTCATTCATCGAAGGCAAAGTTGCGCGGAAGGTTTTAGTCTCATTAACAGATAGTTGAGCTACACATGCCTCTAGCTGGGGAATTACAGCACCTATACCAAATTCAAATTCTAAGTTTTCTTTGCATTCCAAGCATTCGCTTACAGATTTCATTTAATAAGCAAACACTGTAAGAGATGAATGCTATAGTGCCAAATGCATTATTGGAGATGCATAAGGTAGAAAATGGCAGCTCCAGTGAAGAGAATTCCTTGTTTAAATCTATCATCGAAAGATGATCACCCTTCTCTACACTTACAGGCTCGTTTCCAAAAGTGGCTTCAATAACATGCAGAGCTTTCAAGGCAACACTTTGGAAACCATCACTCTTGTTTCTATATAAATTCTCGGAAGTGAACTCAGTGATAACCTCTCCTTCCTTATTCAGTATTTTGACACTGCACCTGTGTCCACCAGTCTGGATACTAGCATTTGAAGGAGAGCTTTCAATTTTCTTCCTATGTTTTGAATTCGGATGTTCTTCTTTGGAATCATTCTGTGATGCTGTCTCAACCATGGAAGAGAAAACAGGTTCAGATAAGTTGTAATAATTATAGCAGTCAGTTAGAAGGTCTCGGGGTAGCATTCCATGCCACTTGGAACGTGTTGTAAATATGGTTGGTAATTCTCCCACTAAAATCGCATCTCTAGAGATCTTGTAGAAACCTCTAGGATTTTGAGAGAGCAACACCCTATAGAATTGATACAATCATGCATGAGTAGAGATAACCAAATATCTATGTTTATCCACAGTTAATAGGACAAAATCCCAAAATTACAGAATGAGTGAATATGTACAGCTTCGCTTAGCATTGATAATTGTGGCCTACATCCTCACAAAGAGATATGGACGCCATCAATACTAAATAGTACAGGAAATGCAGCGAAAGGTAAAATGGTAATAACACAATTTTGTATGCCTATCAAGAAAAAAAAAACATTTATGGGTTATCCAAAAAGCTCTGAGCATTCACTTATTGCAAAGCAAAAATAACAGGACATGCCCACATCACAATATATGACAATATATTGTAACATATAAAGCCATACCACAAAGTAAAATTGGTATGAACAGAATATTAGAGATTCCATAGTGCTTTCAAAATTCAAAACTAGTGTATCAAGCCTAAAAATCATAATCATACTCAAATTAAAATACCTAAAATTTGTGAGAGATGGGAAAAAAAAATAAAAAAATAAAAAATTCTGACCTGCCATAAATGTTAAGGTTAAAATTCTCCCATGACAGCTCCTAATGACCCCCATTTAGATCCAACTGATGCTAGAATTGCATTTCCATGTATTTTTTGACCTGCCAAGCTAGATGCCCTTGTATTATATTCCAACTGAAGGCTTCTTACTTTCAAGAGAGATCTCATTGAGATCTAGAACCAATGGTATACAATCTGGAACTTGAAAGTACAATCTTGATTCTGATGGAGCCTTCTTAAGTGTCCTACAACAAAGACAAGTCATGCAAAGTCCATATATCACAATACAGTCAAATGCATTCTTAGGAGGCACAAATCTGAATACAAAAACAAATTAATAATATCTAATTAAAAATTGCTCGTGGAACTCTTCAACTTAGCATTAAAATACATAGTTGGGTTAAATCCACATTGGTAATAATTGTAAAACAAGATGATTTATTAGGCACTACATTCACCAAAATCTTTACCAATAAAAAAAGAGGCAAGAGAGTAAGAAACCTAAAGTGGTGAATTGCATTTACTATTCCTAACCCCACTAACAAATGTTTACAAAAAATGCACCAAAACAAAATGTCATTTGGGTAATGACTGGTCACCCAAATCATTTGAATAATGAGTAAAACATACACAAGTAAAAATCCCACAAAAATTAATATTTAATTAAAATGATAGAAATGTTACCTTGATATCAAAATGTGTGAGGAATCTCCAACTCCTAGATTATATGCCATTACATCCATAAAATATTCTTGTGGGCCGACCTTCATTGTCAACAATTCAACTGACTTCTCAAAAGAGCATGGTATATAAACAGCTTGAAAAGAACAACTTTCAATTTCCATGGCATCATTTTGCTTTCCCGTGAACTTGTTTACCAACTTTTCTTTGGTTTCCTCAGAAAATGGCTCTTTTTTACCAACCCAAAGGCTATCCAGAGGAGAATCTAGGAGACTGCAGGATTTAGCAGCTCCAAGAACTAATTGCAAACTGATTGCAGGATCTTTTTCTGCATTTTTGTTTATGGATTTGCATAAAGTCACTATCTTCTTGTCCAATACAGAAAGAACTGCAGCTGGAACCTTCCCATAGTTCACACCTTTCCTTTGAACAGCTGCTGTGAAGTGGGCAATTAATGGGCAGGTTGAGAGGAGAATCTTCATCCAAGGAAAGCAAAGGGTCAGATTTATAAAATGTGAAAATATAATGATATTACCATCTCATATGAAACCAAAAGAAAATGTAGATGCGTGTTAGTTATTTCAATCAAGAGCAGAACCAGGTAGGAATCCACTAGAGATAATTTTATTTCAATAATTATGTGTGTTCTCTTTCTTGTTTTGTACCAACTCAGAACTCATTCATTCACTTTATTAAAAAGAGGCCTACATGGCGTACTCCAAGGCCCGGGCTAGGAAAAATCTTCTCAGAAAATGTAGTGCAAAGACGGTCCTTTAAAGCTTGCCATTTTCCCACTTCAGTAAGATCGTGAGGGTTTTTTTCCTCCTGCTTGTCGGTGGTAGCATCCTCTGATGGCTGTATTCCCAACTGCAAAAACATTTTCATACCATATAAATACGTACCATATTTCTTTTAGAAAATGAACATTGTTGTCTACAGGATACAGCTATCCAATTATAAAATCATGAAAGTTGCAGCATTGAAAAGAAAACACCAAACACACTGATAGATAATGAGGGCATTTGCAATTATAGAAATTCAATTCTGAGGTAGAAATCATAATGCATTTGTCATTAATATGCACATTGTTGCACAGAATCACATTCTTGTGAGTTTTCCTAGATTATATATTACAATACCCCATACGCATTAAATATCAGTATATTGCATTGCATATTGAATCCTATGCATTCACAACTGTAATATCCGACAAAAGTCCCATTTCCATTATGATTTTATAGGTACCCATACCCTATTCCAAATCTCTTATTTTAGCATAGGTTGGGAGTGTCCTATAAAAGGTAGAGAGATTGAGTTGAAACTTGAATGTATTCAGACTAATCAGATGCACCAATGAAATTTTTGAATGGCAAGAATGATGAGAGTGGATATGATTAAATTTTGTCACACGCCTTCAGCATGCCTTCATGTTTTGAATACGTCTAATATGGAACTGGCAACTAGAACATATTAAAAAATTATGGAAAAAGGTTGTAGAGTTTGGTTTTACGTGGGTTTTACATCTAATTGCATTTGCTTGTATCCTTCATGGTTGTAGTTTTCTGTATATCTTGTGTGGGATGGAATTGTATCCTTCATGGCTGTAGTTTTCTATAGGTTGTGGGAAGTGGGTTTCAAAATCTGGCTTCAAATGCCCATGTTTCTTGTGTTTGTGGGTTTCGAACCCTGGCTTGAACCACCAAGGGATTTTATGTTTCTTGGTTGACACTGACTATTCTGAAATAAAAGAGAGAAATCAAGTGAAGCTAAATGATTACATGAAGCAGACAAGTAAGGAAAGGCACCTACACACATCCATCTCTGCATGAAACCCAATAGGTTGTGGATAATCCCATCCACAGCAATAAGATGTAGTGCAGCAAATATCACTTCAAAATAGTGGTTTACAGGACACACGTCTATTTTGAAAAGGTGGAATTTGAACTGTGTTCCAATGTAGACCAAACAAAAATAGAAGATTATACTGCACATACATCACCTTTGCAAGGCGTCTTTGACTATGAGAACAAGCCCGCTATTTAACATTGTTGCACATTAGAAAGTGCACAGAGCCGGTGCGTTAAACTGAACACACCGGCTGTTTACTTTCAGCATTTACGATATTCAAATAAAAATGTGTGGATGTAACATATTCTCGTTCTTAATTTTGCAGCTGCTCTAAAGTTTCTTTTTTCTCAGTGCTGTCAGAAGTACTGCAATACATATAATGTAGGGTGACACTCATGCATACAAGGCCTCCTCATTAGAGAGCGAAGCCAAGCTGGGAAGAAATGTTAAGGGTTGAGAAAAAGGTTGCAGAAGCTACCATTTTGAAGAGTGAGGCAGATATGCATAGCTAGACTGAGGTGAAGTGAAGGACTCCAATAAGAATGACAGGCCATCAGCACAAACCAGCAATGAGACGTGCCTGTAATCTGAGATTCAGGTACTACCCTGTCTCTCATGTTCAAATATAAAGACTGCCTCCTCTTTGCAGATAACCCACATTTATTTCCTAATTTATATATCACTAAAGCAGGATTGCATTTTATGGCAAGATTGCATTGAGAAAATGTTAGTACTTAAAGGAAAATGTTGCTGAGGTATTACCCACATACGATAACATATGATGTAGAGCAGAGAACAGGTGTATATATTTCAATGCCAATGGGTTTGATGTTTATGGAACCTCTCTGAAATCTACTTTGTGCATGTAATTTAAGAATTTTCTATTAAAAGCCTCAATATGTTGGGTATGTCTCATATCAGAGATATGTTTTTGCTGTAAATTATCAACACCAGGTGGGCGGATTTACCATCCACAGGGAAAAATAAAAAATGCTAAACTCCCTAATTCTCCTTTGGAGCTTCTCCTCCTACATTATTTTCTTGTTTGAATAGCTCAAAAGTTAGTTCATGGTTTTTAACTAACGAGCTGATATTCAAAAACATTCCATTGTGAGCCTTTTCCTTTATTAATATGTTGGACCTCTAAATTCTCATAGGGTCCTCTCGGAATTACCTCTAGGGCCTGTCTAATGATTTTTTAGATCATCCTCTACCTCAGCTCATTCAGTTAGGCGATTTCAGATGGGAGTAGTGAAAGTCTATGATGGATCAGATAAGAGATTCATTTTTTATAGAGCATAGAACAAAGCTATATCATCCAATGTCAGTGGGTTTGATGTTTATATAATCTTTGTGATCCGCTTTTCTTTTTTAATCTCAGCATTTCTATTAAAAGCCTTGAGATGTTGGGTATGACTCTATCAAAGATATGTTATACTTTTAATGCTTGGTTTTGGTACACCCCCTCCCCCAAATAGTTCAATTAGGCAACACCAGTCAGTTTAATTACGTGATGTCAGATGGGAGGAGTGAAAATCTATAATTGATTAGATAAGACATTCATATATATTTTTAGCATAGAAAGAGGCTTTATCATTCATAGTCAGTGGGTTTGATCATTGATGTGTATGGAACCTTTGTGATCCGCTTTGCCCTTTTATTCTTAACAAATTCTCTTGAAAGCCTCTAGATGTTGGGTATGACTCTACTAGATGTTATAGTTTTAATGCTTCGTTTTTGTGGGTATGACTCTTCAAGATGTTATAGTTTTAATGCTTGGTTTTTGTACATCCCCTCCCTTAGAAAGTTCAATTAGCTAACACCAGAAATGAGCTAGGCCTATCATGGCCCAGATCCAAAGAAGCCCTTGCTCAGGGCCAACAAGGGCTAGATCTATAACATGTCATAAATCAGATATGTTATGTCCTATATAGCAGTTTCCATAGCTTCCAATTCACTTATGTGATTTCAGATTGGAGTAGTTAAGGTCTATGATGGAGGGGATAAGATATGCTTTAGAGCAGAGAGCGAGGTTGCATCATCCATTTTAGGTTTGATGGTTTTCCAAGCCTATGTGTGATCCGCTTTGCTCTTTTGGTAGAAGCAATTTCTACTGGAAGCATCCAAATGTTGGCTATTACTGAACCAAATATATGTTCTAGTTTTATGTTTTAGTTTTAATACTTGATTTCAGTACATCCTCTTTATCAAATGGTTCAATTAGGTAATCCCAGGAAAAAGTTAAGGCCTATGATGGATCAGATCCAGATATGCCCTTGCCCATGGCCAACAAGGGCTAAATCTATAATGTCCCAAAATTTGGTATGACCTACTTTGGTTGACTTAAAATGCTCAGCTTATTTTTTGGCTTGTCCTATTAGCACCCTTTCTTATTTCAATGCTTGAGTGTCCTTGTTTATTTCTATTTTGTACGAGTAATTTAAATGTATGGCAATATGTATCTGTGCATGCACAATCCAATGCATATTGGGAGGTGACCCTAATTGCACAGATGCGAACCTTGTGTATAAAAACAATAGAATTCTCAAAACCCGATGATAGTTTGCGTTGCATCGACATCTCTACATTGAATAATAATCACACCAGGGATTTATATGGCTAATTTTGCTTATCAGCTAATATTTGACAAAATTTTCTTTAATTATATGTCAATTTTTCAAAAATTTGGAAGAAAAAAATATTCGCCAAAGTTTTAATATAAAATTCAAATAAAGCTATCAGATCCACCCGGCATAGATATTGAGAGCTAAATATAAATGTATTGGGTTCCCTCATCATTTGGCTATAACATAGTTTTTCAATGACAGACTTGCTAACAATCCATTAAGCCATGCCTGCCATTTTAAACCAGTAAAATATTTTCCAACCCTTAAAATTAAAGGGATCCAAATTGAGAAGCCTTCATGAGTATAAGTGAAAATGAAATTGTTATCAAAATCATGAACAAATGCAACATAATCCGACGCCAAAGAAGGGGAAAAAAAAACATTTAAAGTGTTTACAGAATTAACCAATCAATGGGAGCCATGAAAGAGCCAACAGATTAAAAAATTTATACAAAAAGACAACAATGAAATGAATAAAAAATCAAGTGTTAGATCATGACTCATCATCATACCTTTTCCAAGGCCAATTCAGCAGCATGTTGTTCTGCATCTTTCTTTCTAGGGAAGACATCTGAAGTCACTGAGATCTCATCAATCTTCAAACAGCATTGATATTTGTCAGGTCTGGGATGTTGGGCATTCTCTTGTCCAACAACCACCTCTGTTGTGATATATTGTGCTTTGGAACCATAATTCTTGTTGATGATAGACTTGGGATGGATAGCAGACATTTGAGTATACTCTGCTGTAAGTACATTGAAATACCCAATGGAAAATAACAATACCCATATAAAAGAAACAGTGAGAATAAGCTTGACAACAGCCTTATCATGTTACAGAACCAGAGGTTATCTTTAGCAATACTCCAGAAGGATGCCATGGAAAATAAGCTTGACAAGAACATGGTTATCTTACGAAACAAATTGTTATCTTGAACAGAAGTCTGCAAAAGGATGTTATGGCTAGTGACAAATGTGTTGGTTTGGAAAACACACAGCATATGGAAGAGTAGACTGTAAAATATGCTTTCCTTTTTTTTTCTTTTTTAAAAGTTCAATGGATAACGAAAATACAATATATTATTTTTATTTATTTTATTTTTTCAATTTTATTTATAGAAAAATTAAGGTTTTCTGTAATTTTTAGAGTAGACTGTTTTAATATAGGACAAACTTTTTATAACCTTGTGGTAATATGAAGTAGGCTCTCACCCTAATCTGTGAAGTAAGTTGAGAGTCTGACCCACAATCGAAACCATTATTACATGGAACCAAAACTAAGTTAAATATAAGATATTATTTTATCTCAAACAATAACAAATTAAAGTAAAAAAATTGAAAAATTAACCTTACTCAATACAAATTAGAAGAGAAAAAAATTAACAAAACCCAATTTATTAATAGATAAATATGTATTAATAACATTTTCAATTTTTTATTTTAATATAAATAAAATACAAGAATTGTTAAAATGAAATGGATCATTTTTATCATAGAATCTACAAAGTTACTAGAGTATTTGCTTTGATCTAATTTACCTTATCTTCAGTCTTATCTTCAGTCTTTGTTTATGTGACTTTGTGAAGTTTATGGATTGTTGAATCCATTATGTGGTTGGAGGACAAATCAAGTGGAATTAGAGCAAGTTTTAATCTTGTTGGGAGGAGATTGTAGAGTGATTTTTTTTTTTATGTTTTTGTAGGTATTAATATGGATAAGAAGAATGGAATATTTCCACTAGAGAGAGAATGTGAAAAGAATTGAAGACATGGAGCAAGATATTGGAGTTACTGATGGAAAGAGATGAGGATTGTGACATTGAATAAGAATTTATGTGTGAGATAGTATACTCCCTAAAAGTGAAATTAGATGCATTGAAGAGAGAGATATCCATATTGAAGAGTGAAGAATGTAACCATGGAGTGTTAAAAAAAAAAAGAGGAAGATAATAAGATGGTTATCTTTGAAGTTAACAAGGAGATGTTATGTGATTAGCCCATGTGTGAAGACATCCTTGTGAAGGATGATGGAGTGAAAGTTTATGAAGATTGCATCCACGAGGAATTACAAGTGAATGAAGAATGCAACAATGAATAGTTGTAAAGAGTGTAGATTTTAGCCTTGAATAAGTGCATGTGGGTGAAGAGATCAAAAAAATAATGTTCTAAGTTTTCATTATGGATGCATTGGAAGAGAATTTTGTGCAATTATGTGCACATGTGGAGGTGATGGAATATGTTGTGTAATTTGGTTCACACAAATATATTTTGGTGGAGGATGAGAAAACAACCATGGGATTTAGTTTGGATGGGCCATTATTAACCCATATTGAGAATGATAAAAATGAGGAGCATATTGAATTTGAAGATGAATTACAAGCTTCATTGGAGGAATATTTGAATGAATATTTGGTTGGTGTTTATGTTCCATACATAGAGGATATTTTTGTGTAAGAGAGTGAACATGGTGATATTTAGATGATAGATGATATATCCATGAGAGAGGGGATGAAAATGAAGGTTTTTGATGTTGTGGATGATCCAACAGGTGGTTAGATGATGGATGAAGAAATATAGGTGGGCATCTAGTGGAGGTGGATGATCAGTGGTGAGCTAAATCTCACATGAGTTAATAAGATCCATGATAGAGCATCTTGGTGGAGGAGGTAAGTTTATGGTGGGTATAATTCCATTAGTGTTTGTAGTGGTTTTGATGCTACAAGTGTTTTTGGTGATTTTCTCACATTTCAACACACTTTTAAAAGTCAAATTTCACTCGAAAGGATCTTATAATTGTAAAGTAAATTAATATAAATATTTTAAATGTATTTATTTTAAAAATGTCAAAAGATATTAATGTTCAAGTTATTAAAATTTTCATAGATTTTGTTGATTAATAATTTTATTATATTTTTTATTAATAACAAATGATATCAATTTAACATATACTTATTAATTGGTGATAACTGATATATATATATATATTTTTAAAAAAGGGGTTCCAAACTTTACCATATGATTAAGATATTATGATTTATTCAAGTAAAAATAGAATTTTTTTTAAGTGACGGTTAATTGAAAATCAAATTTAAAATTGAAATTATCCTATATTGATTAAATCAACGTTAAATTTAATATCAAATATAATTATAAGCATGCTCACACCATAACATTCCTCTCCTTGTTGCTATTCTAAATTACCTATCGATATACAAATATAGAAAAATATATAAAAATATTAATATATATAAATAATGAATTTCAAGTCACCACAAACCTCCTCAAATTTTTATGAGAACACTTTGTCACATGACTTCTTACATTCCACGATGAATTGATTCATATTCTATTTTTAAACTTCATTTCTTACTAAAAAACAAAAAGTATAAATAAATTGTCCTTATTTATTAGTGAGGTTAAGATTGCTTTACTTTATGCAATCTTGAGTCCTTATTTTTTATCTAGTCTTTACACTCTCTCTGTCTTTGCTTTGATATGACAAAAATATAAATATATAGAAGATATTTATGCATAGTTTGCGGGTTCTTACCTTGATCCGTGAGTGTAATAGCTCAACCTTTTACACAAGTTATACTAATATGATATGACAAAAATATAAATATATAGAAAATATTTATGCATAGTTTATGGGTTACAAACCTAATAAGTAATAGAACCATATTATTTATTTTTATTTTTATTTTTGTGTATTTATTTTTATTTTGTTTTGAGATAGTACACCCTCTTGGATATATGAATCTTTTCTTTAAAAAAAATAATTTTTTTCCTTTTAAATATACAAGGCCTTTCTAAAAATTAGTAGATTTTTTCACTTTATTTTAAATACAGTGGGACTTCCACCCCCTTCATTAGATTTATAATTAAACCTTAACAATCTATTTATATCTTTAAAGTTTCATTTACACCCTTATATTTTTAGAAAGGCATTACTTTTTAAAGATCTATTATTTTTATCTAAAAAATTTAGTCTAAAATATTGAAATTTTTTAAAAATATGTAAATAAATAAAATTTACTAAAAATATTTTAAAATAAAACAAATATATATATATATATATAGTTTTATTTTTTATTTTTAAATTATATATAAAAAATATGCTAATGCAAAATATGATCTCATTTTAAAAATAATTTAAATATATTTTACCTTATAATATATATATATATATATAACTTTTAACATAATTTATATGATGTATATAAACTTTTCTTAATTGTATAAGAACTTTAATAAAAATGAGGAGTTTATTTCATTTTACTTTTTAACTAGTTTTTACATCTTTTCAGCGCTCAAATACATTGGCTAAGATACTCAATTTCTCAAGTATGTCTATACATAGAATGTCTATGCATGTCTCCATTAATATTCAACCACATAATTAAGGCTAAAATGTGGATTCTCATTTCCATGTATTTTCATTAGAGTTCAGCGTTTATAATTAATTTTTGTCATTCTTCTTATAGCATTTACATGTATTTTAACATATTTGAAAAAGGTGTTACGTCCCCTCCACTTAGTCAACTAGATTGAGTGGTGGATGTTGTCATGCACACTGCTACCTTTCTCATACAGTATGAAAAAAAGTGGTGTGAATATGTAAGAGAGATAACATTGCTTTGGCCAAGGAGTTTCTTTGTATCTCCTGTCAAATTGATCTCGACCCTTTTTATACTTAGTTACAGTCTTTGGCCACTCATCTCAAACATAAAATCAACCTTACAGAATGTCATGAGGCCAAAGGAGCCCAAATTCATGCTTTCTTTCATTGGCTTGAGATCAGAGACAATCTCGAAGGAGTTTGAAATATTCCGAGCCAATTTTTTCCAAACTTTCAATTACAATCAGCAGAGTAATACATAGTCGTTAGGATTAGCCTTAAACCAAAACGATAACTGAAGCAACTCTAACCAAGAATGGCACCGATGATGGCGAGCATATGGTCAGAGGATCTTCTACTACTACAAGTACTGAAAGAAACTCAACACCAAGTATGTGTTACCCAATCCAGTATGGAGTGAGGCAACCATATGGTGGAGTACTAAGAATTACAATGCTTAAAAGAAACTCAACACCAAGTATGTGCTACCCAATCCAGTATGGAGTGAGGCGACCATATGGTGGAGCGCTACGAATTACAATGCTCTGAAGGGAAATAAACAAGAATGTTGAATACTCAACATCAAGAATGTGCTTTCCAACCCGAAAGGGAATGGAAGCTACCGTATGACGGAGATGTAAAGTATTACAATGCAGTTTCCGAATATAAGATCAGCATTACAAATCATGATTAAGCAAGATTAAAGAACTGCTATCAGTACTACTGCCAGCTTACAATATGATCAAGAATTTGCCTGCCAAGAGCATGGAATTAGAACCATTCAACAAGCATTTAAATAGAGAATCCTCCTTGCTTAATGGAACACTGAGACTGCTTCTTTTCTCCAAAAAACATAGATTCATGATTATGGTCTGTCTTGATCTGCACCTTTAAATGTAAAACCAGCACCCTGAGATCACACTAAAATGGATGAATCTCTCACCCAATTCATCCTATTGACGTGAAACGAAAAGCAAAAGGCCCTAATGATGAAGGCACCCAAGATTGGAACACCAAATAGACCCAAAAGTTTCTATATAATTTATGCACGAACCCCAATGCACACACAGGAAGTACAGTCCAACAAGGGGGTGAATTGCCTTTAAAAATCACAGCAGTCATTAAAAAATCTACAATTTACAGAAGAGGGGCGCCCATTACAAACAAAGAGATAGCCAATACCCACAATGAAATTTTTTGTCTTTTTTTTATGAACAAAACACAACCTGTTGTAATGAATATGCCAGTCCTGAATTTCTCATAAACTGATCTATAAAACACACACTGAATATAATGCACAAATCCTACATACAAAACAATCAAACTACACTATCTCACCACTAGTCGCTATCTTTCAAGCGAGAAGCAATGCCAAGCTAGGTGTCATGTCCCCTCTCTAGTACGACATGACACTTTACGTGGATTTGCCTATTCCAGACTCTCGTCGGTAGATGGTGGTGATGAGAGAGTCATTTTTGCGTTTATTTGGTGATTGGATGGCTCATTATGCTCTTGGAGACATTATATTTTATTATTACTTTTTATATGGGGCCAAAATGTTATATTTTTAAATTAAGGTGCACTTTTATTTTATAAATTTACTTTTTATCTAAAAAGTGCAATGAGATTTTATAAGATGTATTATGGATACTTCTAGAAAAGTAAGGAGCTTCTAGAAGAAGTTTCCAAAAAGTGGATAAATAGACCCCATGGGTCTCTCATTTGGCATCCGAGTCTATTTTATCATTGAGTTTTCTTGAGCATTTGTGGGGTGTAATAGTCTGCAAATCTTCAGCATAATTCTTGAGAACGATACCTCTCAAGAGATTGCATAACTGAGGAAGTGAAAGATCTTCTGAAGGGTTGCACATTGGAAGTGGTATTCAGCCATTTCATGTTGAGTTTCATTGAGTATTCAGACTTAGTTTGAGAGTTAACATTTTTTTGGAGTCATTTGGTGAGGAGATTGCATCATTGTTCAATTGGAGGGGTTCACAAGGAGATTCATTGCAAATCTGATATCAACTGGCGGCCTTTCCAGCATACTGCAATTCACATTTGAACCTATATTTTTGGTTCATAACTCCTACTTGGCTGGGACATTAATTTTTATATGGTGGGAGGTGTTTACCCCAGCCTAGGCGTCCATGTTCAGGGCATTATCTGCACTTGCCAGTGAAAACCAGAATTAATACCAAAATTGTACCAGTCCATATAGTGCGACCTGTACTTACAGTAGTGTACGAACAACAATCTGGGATCAATACTTGCAGGTTCGATTTTGATAGTGGAGACAAATAAAAATCCGTCTTGGCTTGAAGAAGAATCGCAGATCAATAAGGGGAAGAGGTGCTGCATTTTGAGGACAAAATATTATGATTTTTGGGAGCAATCGATTGGTTTTTGGCATTGTTGGGTTGGCTACTTCCAGCCATCGATCCAGGTTTTTCTATATTGCAAACATTCACAATTTAGATTCAGGTTTGCATCGTATTGTATCACTGTTTCTACAGCAGCATTGTAAATTGATACTCATGAAGAGTGATCTGCTATGAGTGATGTTGGCAAGATAGTAATCAGTTTGATAGCTGCAATATATAGGAGTTTGGGGTTGCATGACAATTGTTTGTCATAATGTCTCCTAGCTGTAACTATTAATTACTTTCATCTTCAGTTATAATAGAGTTTAGACTTGGCAAGACAAATGTTTGTTAAAATTTCTATTGGCTGTAGATGCACATTAGTTCAATTATAATTCATTTTTAGACCTCATACAGTTTTGGAAAGTCAGAAAATTGCCATGCCTTGCATCCTAATTTCATTTGCAGTCATCTGTGATATTTAGTTAAGTCTTTTCATGCATTTTATCATCACTCAAAAAGGGAGAAACAAAACAGAAAAACAATTTCCAGTGAAGAGTAGTTTGCAAGACAAGTGTTTGACAAAATTCCATAATGCAATATTAGTGTTTTAGTGATCCTACTAGTGAGGGTCATTACACTGGTATCAGAGCCAGCATCCTGCCATCCTGTGATCAATTAAATAGCAGATGAGTGAGAGAGAAATCAGATATTATAGCAGGGAACAGCGGAGACAACCAAATCAGAATCCTCAGATTGAAGGTGATACATTGTCAGAAGCATTAAGAGACACCAACAAATCAGTTCAAAATATGGCAAAGGAAGATAGAGATGCAAGTACTAAAAGAAAATTTGACAATATGCTTGATATGATGTCACGCTTATTAGCAAAAATGGATCAGCAAGCCATTCCAGATCAAAATCATCAACACACAGCTGAACATAGTGGAGTTAATGAGGAAAGGTCAATACAACGCACTAGAGGATCAGCCTCTAGGCCTCTTTTTCCCACCTTTACACCAAGAGGACAACCACATGCTGCTCCAGCTACACCATTTGGAGACGAAGCTAGACAGGCCTACTTGGAGTATACCACTCTCCCTCCTAATATGAGAGAAATATGGACATTTGATCAATTCATGAATCAAATAAATAAGAGAGGAGGAAGAAATGATTTCTACACTCCAAGGAATGACTATCAACAAACACTTGGTAAGATTTCTATGCCTTACTATGATGGAAGTAACAAATGCACAACTAGGTCTTGGATTCAAAAGCTTGATAATTATCTCTCTTTGAGACCAATGCCTAAAGAGGATGCCATAAGATTTGCCACCCTACATCTTGAAGGAGCTGCTCACGAGTGGTGGTATCATGGGTTAGTCACTCTTGGACACAACCTGATCACTACATATGAGGAGTTTACCAACAGGCTGATTGAAAGGTTTGATGTTAAAGATCTTGAGGTGAGTTTCCGTGAATTGGCACAACTAAAACAGCATGGTTCCCTTGATGTTTATATTAATGACTTTCAGAAGCTAACAACAATGGTACCTGATATTTCAGAGTGGAGGCTAGTCATGTTATTTACAGAAGGGTTGATTGAACCACTCAAGGGGTGGGTTAAAGCCTTTAATCCTCTCACATTTCAAGAAGCCATGAAGAAAAGCCGTAGTATGGAACTTGCAGCGCCAGCAAATAGGGTCGGTTCAAAGGGCTCTTCATCATACAGAGATAATAACGAGGGATTCAACAAAGGTAAAGAGAAGGATGATGACATGAAAGACAAGTCAGCTGCACCCTTGGATAAGGAGATGCTTAATGACCTACGTAAGAAGAAGTTATGCTTCTATTGCAAAGGTCCCTATGAGTTTGGACATGACTGTCCTATGAGGCCTAAGGGAAAGGCCAACAAGGTGATGTGGGCTTATTATGAGGGCTCATATTCAGACAACTCAGAGTACCATGATCCTAATGATGTAGAGCAGGAACAGGAGGTAGATAATGCTGAACAAAGGGAGGAACCAGAGTTACATTTATTGGAGGCACGTCTATCTAGTATTCAAAGAGAGGGATCTTTCATACTTAGAGGTGTCTTGGCAGGACGAAAGGTTATTACACTCTTAGATACTGGTGCCACGCACAACTTTATTGATGCACGCTTTGTGGAGAGGCGTGGGCTCACCACGGAGGAGTTTGAGGGACTAAAAGTTAAGGTGGCTGATGGATATACTCTTCGATGTGACAGTATGGTACGAGATCTACCTCTACGCCTGAACAACTATGAGTTCAAGGCAGATTATCATGTGGTCAACATGGGTGACATGGACATAGTGCTTGGGATGCAGTGGCTACATTCATCGGAGGAGATTACCCTGAGACTTAAGGATATGGAGATACGGTTCAAGGTAGATGGCAGAACACATGTGCTGAAGGCTATTCGTAATAGTGATGTTAGGACTATTACATTTAAGAGGATGGAGAGGCTAGCCAGGCATAATGATATAGATTGGGCAGTTATTTGTACCTTGATGCCTACACATGAGGAGCATCACAAGGCTGAATATCATATTGATATTCAGAAGTTGAGAATTAAATATAAGAAAGCATACATCAAGATTCCACCAGGCAGACCGCCAGATAGAGGCATTGAGCATATTATTGAACTGGAGGAAGGCGCTAAGCCTATCATGAACACACCATACCAACACCAAAAGTGACTAAAGGATGAGATCGAGAGGACCATTAAGGAGTTGTTAGCCATGGGGCACATCTGACGAAATAGCAGAGTGCATAATGTATTCCATGTGTCACGCCTCAAGAAGGCATTGGGTCAGAGTGTGGTGCCTTTTGCAGTGGTACCTCCCTTGGATGATGAGGGGAAGTTGATCTTGGTTCCAAAATCCATCTTGGATAGCAGAGAGAAGCAACTTCGTAGGTGGGTGATCAGAGAGTACCTGATTAACTGGAAGGATCTACCCATTGAGGATGCTACTTGGGAGGGTGAGGCCATTCTACAGCATTTAGCATTGAGATTGCTTGAGGCCAAGCAATTTCAGGAGGGGCAGACTATCATGTCCCCTCTCTAGTACGACATGACACTTTACGTGGATTTTCCTATTCTAGACTCTCGTAGGCAGATGGTGGTGATGAGAGAGTCATTTTTGTGTTTATTTGGTGATTGGATGGCTCATTATGCTCTTGGAGACATTATATTTTATTATTACTTTTTATATGGGGCCAAAATGTTATATTTTTAAATTAAGGTGCATTTTTATTTTATAAATTTACTTTTTACCTAAAAAGTGCAATGAGATTTTATAAGATGTATTATGGATACTTCTAGAAAAGTAAGGAGCTTCTAGAAGAAGTTTCCAAAAAGTGGATAAATAGACCCCATGGGTCTCTCATTTGGCATCCGAGTCTATTTTATCATTGAGTCTTCTTGAGCATTTGTGGGGCATAATAGTCTACAAATCTTCAGCATAATCTTTGAGAACGATACCTCTCAAGAGATTGCATAACTGAGGAAGTGAAAGATCTTCTGAAGGGTTGCACATTGGAAGTGGTATTCAACCATTTCATGTTGAGTTTCATTGAGTATTCAGACTTAGTTTTAGAGTTAACATTTTTTTGGAGTCATTTGGTGAGGAGATTGCATCATTGTTCAATTAGAGGGGTTCACAAGGAGATTCATTGCAAATCTGATATCAACTGGTGGCCTTTCCAGCATACTGCGATTCACATCTGAACCTATATTTTTGGTTCATAACTCCTACTTGGCTGGGAGATTAATTTTTATATGGTGGGAGGTGTTTACCCCAGCCTAGGCGTCCATGTTCAGGGCATTATCTGCACTTGCCAGTGAAAACCAGAATTAATACCAAAATTATACCAGTCCATATAGTGCGACTTGTACTTACAGTAGTGTACGAACAACAATCTGGGATCAATACTTGCAGGTTCGATTTTGATAGTGGAGACAAATAAAAATCCGTCTTGGCTTGAAGAAGAATCGCAGATCAATAAGGGGAAGAGGTGCTGCATTTTGAGGACAAAATATTATGATTTTTGGGAGCAATCGATTGGTTTTTGGCATTGTTGGGTTGGCTACTTCCAGCCATCGATCCAGGTTTTTCTATATTGCAAACATTCACAATTTAGATTCAGGTTTGCATCGTATTGTATCACTGTTTCTACAGCAGCATTGTAAATTGATACTCATGAAGAGTGATCTGTTGTGAGTAATGTTGGCAAGATAGTAATCAGTTTGATAGCTGCAATATATAGGAGTTTGGGGTTGCATGACAATTGTTTGTCATAATGTCTCCTAGCTGTAACTGTTAATTACTTTCATCTTCAGTTATAATGGAGTTTAGACTTGGCAAGACAAATATTTGTTAAAATTTCTATTGGCTGTAGATGCACATTAGTTCAATTACAATTCATTTTTAGACCTCATACAGTTTTGGAAAGTCAGAAAATTACCATGCCTTGCATCCTAATTTCATTTGCAGTCATCTGTGATATTTAGTTAATCTTTTCATGCATTTTATCATCACTCAAAAAGGGAGAAGCAAAACAGAAAAACAATTTCCAGTGAAGAGCAGTTTGCAAGACAAGTGTTTGACAAAATTCCATAGTGCAATATCAGTGTTTTAGTGATCCTACTAGTGAGGGTCATTACACTAGGAGGTTTTTGTTCCTCGAAGCAATCCCAAAGCCAATCCAACAGCATAACATTCTTGTAGCTAAGATAATCCAAGTGAGGACCAATGACTTCCTTTTATAATTTTTGTTTGACCCTTCTAGAAACCCTATCCTCCAATAGGTGGCATCCAACTTAAGCTTGGATAAAATATTCAATAAGAATTATAATTAATTCTTTTAATGAGGCGCCCACCCCATAAAGAACATCTTTTTAAAACAACTTAAAGTGAAGTAGTTAGGCCAAGGGGAAAGTCAATGTTAAAATATAACATTAAAACATGACTTAATTAAAATAATTTGACTTATCTCTCCATTTGTGCCCCCAAAGCCCAAAATTGAGTAAGCCAACAGATCAAACTAACATGAAAAACCAACTGTGGCGAAACCAACTGGACCACTGCTAGAAATAGAATTTACTAAAAATAGTAAATTCTTGAAGATGTTCAGAATGTCAAAAATAACATATCACTGCGAAGCTCTCTGAAAACCCAGAAAGAATCTACCATTGAATCAACTGATCTCAAGCAAGAGCATCTTTCAAAACAAGAAACCCTAATTTTACCTTTCGAGTAGCCTACAGGTCTCAGGAATAGGCCAACGGTCACTGGAAAGATCATGCTCGAGAAGGGGACATTACAGTCTACCCTCCCCAAGATTGCTTGTCCTCAAGCAATCGCAACCTTGGATGCTACAGAATCTCATCATTCTCCCAAGTTGCATCCTCCATAGGCAAATTTTTCCACTTCACCAAGTTTTCTCTGATGGTTCTTTTTCTCAAAGAACGTTCTCTATAATCAATTATCTCCTCTAGAATTAAAACCAACTGTCCTTCTTCATCCAAAGGTGGCAACCGTGATGAAGCAACATCATTGTGTCCAAGTGCCTTCTTGAGGCGAGACACGTAGAAGATATTGTGTACTTTGCTATCAGAAGGTAGCTCCAACTCATAAACTACTGCTCCAAGCCTTTCGATAACCTTGAATGGACCATAGAAATGAGGTTTGAGCTTCTCAGCTCCACTCTTCTTGAGAGTAGACTGTTTGTAAGGCTATAATTGAAGATAAACCATATCCCCAACCTCAAAAGAGCACTCAACACGTCGTTGATCAGCATACATCTTCTGCTGATTCTATGCCATCTGAAGATTGTTCTTCAATGATTTCATAATATCTCGACTTTGCTGCGATAAGTCCTTGGCTTGAGGAGCTTTGCTGTCACCAAACACCAAATCAGCAAAGCTAGGAGCTTCATAACCATAAAGAGCCAAGAAAGGTGACATCTTTATTGACATGTGGAAAGAAGAATTATAGCAGTACTCGCCTATTTGAAGCCACTTCACCCATGCTCTTTGCTGCTTAGAAACATAGTTTCTCAAATAGCCTTCCAACCACTTGTTCACTATTTCCGTTTGTCCATCTGTTTGGGGGTGATAACTAGTGCTTGGAGTAATCACAGTACCACTCATTCTGAAGACCTCTCACCAAAAAGTGCTGAGGAACTTGATGTCCCTATCACTCACAATGTTTTTTGGCAGCCCATGTAACCTAAACACCTCATGGAAAAATAGATCTGCAACTTGGGCTGCTGAAAAAGAGCTGGTAATGGCGAAGAAGTGAGCAAATTTGGTTAATCTATCCACTACAACATAGATACAATCCTTCCCTTGGACCTTGGGCAAGCCCATGATGAAGTCCATCGATATGCTTTCCCATTTTTGATTGGGAATAGGGAGAGGTTGCAGCAAACCGGCTGGTAGAGTATGCTCATTTTTGTTCATTTGACAAGTGGGACACTCTTGAATGTAGCGTTGAACTTCCCCTTTCAACCCTTTCCAAGAGAATCTTTCCCAGATCTACCTATATGTCTTAAAGAAGCCTTGATGACCAGCACGCAAAATGTCATAAAATGTCATAAAAATCTTCTTTTTGAGTTTAGAATCAGCCACCAAAAAGATCCTACCCTTGTAGTGAATTAGCCTTTCAATCACCTTGTACCTTTCATCATGAAAAGTACCCTCAATAATGCTGGTTGCAAATTGATTTTTGGCATAATCAGCAAGCAACATGTCCTTCCAATTAGTAGTAAGCTCGCACAGTGAGCTTAAATGGGGTCTCCTAGATAGAGCAGCAGCCACAATGTTGTTTTTTCCCTTGACATACTCGATGTCAAAATCGTAAGCTTGGAGCTTACTCACCCACTTTTGTTGCCTTTCGTTCAGAGCCTTCTGATGCATAAAGTGCTTGAGACTGTTATGATCAGTCTTGATCACAAACTTGTTTTCCACCAAATACTGTCTGAACTTAGCTAATGCATGCATAATGGCAAGCATTTCCTTGTCATAAATGGAGTAGGTTCTTTCAACACCTCTTATCTTTTTACTCTCAAACACTATGGGATGTTTGTTTTGCATTAAAACAGCCCTAACTCCTTCACTGGATGCATCACACTGTAGCTCGAAAGGCTTGGAGAAATCCGGAATAGCTAGAACCGGACAAGAGCTCATGATTCTCTTAAACTTATCAAAGGTAGATTGAGCCTTTTCTGACCAACAAAAGACCCCTTTTTTTGTGAGATCCGTAAGAGGAGCAACATTCTTTAAGTACCCTTTCACAAATCTTTTGTAAAATCCACAAAGATGAAAGAACCCTTTCAATTGAGTCAATTTCTCAGGAGGTGGCCAATCAACAATGGCCTTGATCTTTTTCGGATCAACCTTCACTCCCTCAGCACTGATTATGTGACCAAGATACAGCAATTCCTCCATTCCAAATTCACATTTGGATGCTTTGGTGAACAAGCTCTCAGATTCTAGGATACTAAGCACTTCCTCCAAGTGCTTGAGATGTTCATCCCATGTCTTGCTAAAAATCAGAATATCATCAAAAAATATCAATACAAACTTCCACAACTATTTCTAAAAAGCTCAGTTAATGCAAGACTTGAAAGTAGCAGGAGCATTAGTCAACCCAAATGGCATGACTAGAAACTTGAAGTGGCCATAGTGACATCTAAAAACTGTCTTCTCAACATCTGACCCCCTCATCCTAATATGGCGGTATCTCGATCTCAAATCGATCTTTGAAAAGAACTTGGCTCCATGTAGCTCATCAATGAGCTCATCTATCCTTGGAATGGGGTATTGGTTTTTGATGGTGCTTTGATTCAAAGCCCGATAGTCCACACACATGTGCATGGTACCATCCTTCTTCTTCAAAGAACCACTGCTGAAGCGAAGGGGCTCTTGCTTGGGCGAATGAAGAACATCTCCAAGAGTTCCTGAATATTTTTCTCAATCTCATCCTTCTACTTCTTGGGGTACCAATATGGAGTTGTAATAACTGGTTTAGCTCCTTCCTTGAGATCTATGATATGTTCCAAACCCCATTCAGGTGGTGGTCTAGGAGGCAAATCAGCAAATACCTTGCTCTTCTTTGTGAGTAGAGACTGAACATCAAGAGGATAGTCTCTCTTAGTTTCAACTGGACTAGCAGGAAGAATCATACATTTTACAACCACTCAGCTTGATCATGACAGATCAGCCTTGCCATTCTCTTGAATGACACAACCTGAGGTCCCTCATTGGACATTCCTCTTAGTACTATCCTCTTCCCATTAGATTGAAACTTGAGCTCCATAGTTTGCAGATTTAAGGAGATCTCTCCAAGTGAACGCAGCCATTGAATGCCTAGAATGGCATCCGTATCTCTAATGTTGACTACATAGAAGTCATCCTTGACTTCATAGTTTCCCAATTGCATAGTCATGTTTGAGATCTTCTTGGTGCATGAGATGTGGAACCCATCAGCAACCATGACCTTGAAGCCTTCAAACTCTTCTGTTTGCAGCCCCTTCTTTGCCACCACAACTTCATCAATGAAGTTATGTGTTGCTCTAGTGTCGATCAAAGCAACTATTCGCTGCCCCTTAATCATCCCTCGAAATTTGAAGGATTTGTTCCTTTGGAAGCTCGAAAGTTGAGCCAAAATGCCTCCACTTTCTTTTTCATCTTCGGACTCTTCTGGAGGTCTTTCCACTTCACTATCTTCAAAATCAGACTGATGGTCTGAAAAATCAGAATTACTTTCACTAGCTGAATAGTACTCAATCTGGTGAAATTTGACTCCCTTAGGGCAAACATGCTCTTGAGACCATTTTTCTCTACACCGGAAACATAGCCCCTTTCTTCTGAGTTCGTTCAATGTCTTAGGATCCAATCTTATGACATGAGGATTAGGCTGATTGAACTCCTTATGCTGAGGTCTTAAAGGAGTTCTATGATGAGGTCTTTTTCCTTTATCCCCTTTGTGAAAGGGTGGCTTGGATTGAAACTTCACCTTAGGAGCAGCCCACTCCATGTTTCTTGCTTTCTTCATTGCCTCCTATAGGGATGGTGGATCAAAGGATTTAATCCAACCCTTGAGTGGTTCCATCAATCTTTCACTAAAAAGGATCACCAACCGCCTCTCCAGTGACCATCACTGAAAATCTCTAGAACTCAAGTATGTAGGCATCAACTATGCCATACTGCTTCAACTGTGCCAATTCTCTGAAATGTATTTTAGGATATTTTTTCTCAAATATCTCGATGAGCCTATTGGTGAACTCATCATAGGTAGTGATAGACCGATGACCTAAGGTGACTAAGCCATGGCACGACCACTCGTGTGCCACCCCATCAAGGTGTAGCATAGCGAACTTAATCGCCTCCTCTTCTACCATGGGTCTAAGAGCTAGATAGTTGTCCAGCTTTTGTATCCAAGCTCGAGCTGAACCGTTATCACTCCCATCATAGTGTGGAAGTATAACCTTGTTGACAGCTTGATACAAATCCCCTTGAACTGTTGTTCTTCTTTGCTCATAATGTCTCTCTTATTCCTTATTCTTTCTCTTATGATCCATAAATTCATTATAGGACATGTCCATCTTGATGTCATTAGGGAGAGAATCATACTCTGCATGGCCATGTCTCAAATGTTCTACGAATGAAGCATTCTCTCCAGGATCAGGTTGGGTGTTTACTGGTGGTAAGAAGGTGGGTTTGAAGGGCCTTGACGAAATGTATGTGTTGTTTGAAATAGGCCGAGTAGTACTTCCATCAAGCTGATTAGAGGCACTGTGCTCCCCTCTATATCCTGGGTTGTTCTGTAGAGTTGTGTTCTGGCCCACTTTCCCCAGCATGAGAGATACCATATCCATCAAGGGATCCATCTTCCTTTCAAATCTCTTTCTGAGACTTATCGATCTCTCTCTTCCTTTCCCACTATCATCTCTGTTGTTGGTAAACCTCTCGCTACCCCCGACTAACCGCTCACCTTTTGCCATATCTATTTCCTAAGAAGACTCCCAATGAGCCCTCAAGACCTTTGAAGCTGTCTAACCTTTTGGAGCTTGATACCACTAGAACTATTTTGCAACTTTCTTATCTTCCCTTGCTATGTATCTCTTTTCTCTGTCACTCATAGACGGTTTGTTCACAGGATGGCAGGATACTTAGCTCTGATACCACTGAAATATTCTGAGCCAATTTTTTCCAAACTTTCAATCACAATCAGCAGAGTAATACACAGTCGTTAGGATTAGACTTAAACCAAAACGATAACTGAAGCAACTCTAACCAAGAATGGCACCAATGATGGCGAGCATATGGTCAAAGGATTTTCTACTACTACAAGTATTGAAAGAAACTCAACACCAAGTATGTGTTACCCAATCCAGTATGGAGTGAGGCGACCATATGGTGGAGTACTAAGAATTACAATGCTTAAAAGAAACTCAACACCAAGTATGCGCTACCCAATCTAGTATGGAGTGAGATGACCATATGGCAGAGCGCTACGAATTACAATGCTCTGAAGGGAAATAAACAAGAATGATGAATACTCAACGTCAAGAATGTGCTTTCCAATCCGAAAGGGAATGGAAGCTACCATATGACGGAGATGTAAAGTATTATAATGCAGTTTCTGAATATAAGATCAGCATTACAAATCATGATTAAGCAAGATTAAAGAACTGTTGTCAGTACTACTATGAGCTTACAATATGATCAATAATTTGCCTACCAAGAGCATGGAATTAGAACCATTCAACAAGCATTTAAATAGAGAATCCTCCTTGCTTAATGGAACACCTAGACTGCTTCTTTTCTCCAAAAAACACATATTCACGATTTTGGTTTGTTCTAATCTGCACCTTTAAATGTAAAACCAACAACCTGAGATCACACTAAAATGGACAAATCTCTCACCCAATTCATCCTTGACGTGAAACGAAAAGCAAAAGGCCCTAATGATGAAGGCACCCAAGATTGGAACACCAAACAGACCCAAAAGTTTCTATATAATTTATGCATGAACCCCAATGCACACACAGGAAGTACAGTCCAGGAAGGGGGCGATTTTCCTTTAAAAATCACAGTAGTCATTAAAAAATATACAATTTACAGAAGAGGGGTGCCCATTACAAACAAAGAGATATAGCCAATACCCACAATGAAATTTTTTGTCTTTTTTTTAATGAACAAAACACAGCCTGCTGTAATGAATATGCCAGTCCTGGATTTCTCATAAACTGATCTATAAAACACACACATAATATAATGCACAAATCCTACATACAAAACAATCAAACTACACTATCTCACCACTAGTCGCTATCTTTCAAGAGAGACGCAATGCCAAGCTAGGAGGATTTCATTCCTCAAATCAATCCCAAAGCCAATCCAGCAGCATAACATTCTTGTAGCTAAGATAATACAAGTGAGGACCAATGGTTTCCTTTTATAATTTCTGTTTGACCCTTCTAGAAACCCTATCCTCCAATAAGTGGCATCCAACTTAAGCTTGGATGAAATATTCAATAAAAATTATAATTAATTCTTTCAATGAGGCGCCCACCCCATAAAGAACATCTTTTTACAACAACTTAAAGTGAAGTAGCTAGGCCAAGGGGAAAGTCAATGTTAAAATATAACATTAAAACATGACTTAATTAAAATAATTTGACTTATCTCTCCATTTGTGCCCCCAAAGCCCAAAATTGAGTAAGCCAATAGATCAAACTAACATGGAAAACCAACCGTGCCAAAACCAACTGGACCACTCCCAGAAATAGAATTTACTAAAAATAGTAAATTCCTGAAGATGCTCAGAATGCCAAAAAGAACATATCACTGTGAAGCTCTCTGAAAACCCAGAAAGAATCCACCATTGAATCAACCGACCTCAAGCAAGAACATCCTTCAAAACAAGAAACCCTAATTTTACCTTTCGAGTAGCCTACGGGTCTCAGGAATAGGCCAACGGTCACTGGAAAGATCATGCTTGAGAATGGGACATTACAGAGTTTTATAAATCCTAGTGATCCAAATAAGCTAGGGAACATATTAAATCCATTAAAGTTTCTCACAATCAACTCATTGAGCCTCCAAAGATCTTAAATGCCTTCTTGGACCATTATAAATTAGTATTTCAAGCTCATATGGATTCTCTCGAAAGAGCTCAAGTTTTGTAAGAATGTTTGGATGTTATACAAATTCTTAGCTTGTCTGCTCAAAAGCTTCATGATGCACCATTTTTGCTTGATGAGCTTCACGCAACACTCCTCCACATGGCTAATAACAAGGTCTCGAGCCTTGATGGCTTTCATTATGAATTATACAAAACCACTTGTTAGTTTATTGTCTGCCAAACTTGCTTTAGGTTTACAAAGAAGCTTTATAGACCAATTCCATAGGAAAGCTCATCAACCAAGGCAATATTATGTTAATTCATTAAGCAAGGGATAATGGAATGGAAGCCCATCTTTTCATGTTGAATTTTTCCTACAAGATCCCAGCTAAAGATCTTGTGCTCTATTTGCACCACCTTATTCCTGCAATTTTTATAACAAAGTAAAGGGGTTTCATTAAGAGCAGATATATTAGGGACAAATAAAACTTGTTTGGGAAGGCATGGAATGGGCTCACACCTCTAGAAAACATGTTTTGTTTCTCAAACTTCACTTTGAGAAGGCTTAGGATCATATTGAGCGGCCTTTCATCTTAGGCATGCTTAAACATTTAGAGTTTGGATGCTTCTTTATCTATGTTATTCAAACCCTCTTTATGTGCATGCCTTTACCTATCTTACCATTATAAGCTACAAATCTAAAAGGTTTGGTCTTTTCCTTTCTACTAGATAGGGTTTCATGCTTTCTCCTTGTCTTTTTGTCTTGGCTCTAGAGACCTGTGGTTATCTCTAACCACACAGAGTAGAGAAAGGTCTTATCAAGTTCATCACTCTCCCTAATAAATAATCTAGATGAAAATTTGGGATAATCTTTTGGTTAGAATATAGAATAACCTAGAGTATATCACTAGTATGTCACCTTGTTGAGGGCATGTCCCTAGACCATTGATCGGAATTATAAATCATAATTGTTGACACTTGGATTTGCACCCCTGAGGAGATGCCTAATTCTCCTCATCCAAGTGGCACCATGGAGACATTTATCTTTCTATGGGTGGCAATATTTAGAAATGAATCTCTAGATAAGGGGCTAACTCCCCTTGATGCACCTTTATATCTCTCTCTTTAACCTAGCAACTTGGAGATGAAAAGGGATTAAGAAAAACAACTAAAAAATAGAAGGGTGATGCACCCATGTATAATGTCCTCTCACTTGACTGAAACCACTACTTAAAGATAAACAAGGTGTTTCTCACACAAGACTCAAAACTTAAGATCTATTGCTACATCAATGTTTCATATGCTAGATTCAAGAAGGTATGTGATTCTTAGGAAGGGAATGAATGATTCCAAATAGGGATACAATCATTAACCACTTCTAGGATATATTTACACTTAGAAAAGAATACTAGCAAAGACCTGTAACAATCTCCTTTCTGCAAATTGGTAGACCATCAAGAGTACAAGCTATAAAAGACAAGCTTTCACTAGACTAGACCAACAAGATTCAAGTCATTACTCAATATTATAGCATATGAGTGGCAATAACACTTGTATATTTCTTCAAAAGTTATTCAGGTACAAATTTGGTGAGAGTTTCCCCATTAACCAATGGAGGCTACTCCAAAATCCAAGAGAATGCATATTTATAGCTTTTGAGAAGAGTAAGCAAAGGAAGTCCAAAGGTCACTTGTACATGTGTCACTTAGAGAAAATTAGTAACATTTGCATGTGTAAGAGAGGTGGGAAAAACTATGCCATGTCATAGAGGTATACTTGTCCAAAACAAGTCATAAAAATGGCGAAAAGTGGCACAAAACCTGTAATTTTGGTGTAAGAAATTATTTTCATGATTTACCTTTCAAAACTACTTTTATCTCTACATATGGTCAGGTCTGATGGTTGATATGATAAAGAGGGGTTATAAACAAGTCCTCGCATTCATTGGATTGATCCCTGAATATCACTATTCTTGTGGACATGTAAAATCATCTCTGGCAGTTTCAAATTGGCTCTTTTCCATGCACCTTCTACACTTGGCATTCAAAAACTCCAAATTTTCTAAACTGGTCCATGCACAAGAGAGCATGACACTTTTCAAAGGTGCTCCTATCATCATTTTCAATAAAATCCTTTAAAAGGCTTCCCTAATTGCTTTTCACCACTTTGTCCAAGTTTTCACTAGCTGGCTCACTAGACTGGCTGAAAGTGAGAGCCTATTTGGAGAACTTAGAGGTTGATTCATGAGATGAGATGAATTTTTGGAGTTATCTCAAGTGTAAATATTCCTCCCAAAGTTTGTTTCATCTCCTAATTCATCCTGTAGCCTACTCACCACTCAAAATGGTCAGAACAAGCTTTGTTTTCCTCTGATTCATATAATTCCATATAAAAAAATCACATGTGTAGTATCCTATGAGATTCCTCTTCAACCTCTTGGTGAGTTTATGGCCATTCCCTTGCATCTAGATACCTCATTTTCTTCCTTTCTCCAATTGGGTCTTTATAAGGGTTTTTAGTGACCTGGACTTTTAACCTTTGTTCATAAAGGTTAGACATTGAACCTCCTTCAAAATTATATTGAGATATCTTCAAGGAACTTTTATAACTAATCCAAATGTCTTTGGGTCCCATGAAAACATCCATGAAAGATATGAGTGATGGAAGTTGACCTTCGAATGGATTTCATGCTTCTTGTGAGGGTTTCAGTATGTCTGGAGTTGGAGATGGATTCTTGTGGAGTTTCTTTGCCAAAAAAAAAGATTCCTTACCTCTTTATATGACCTACAAACATGTTCAAATCATTTGGATATCTCACCAAGAGCCAAAAATGGGAATGACCCCTGTTTTGGAACAAGAACTATGCCTTGCCATCAGGCGTGTTTGTACTTTTTAAACTAAAAGATGATAATTATCACTTTTAATGCATTATTTTAGAATTAAAACATCATATTTACCCCCTAGTAATTATACAAAACATTATAGTTCTTTGATAAAGTTATAAGTTGAAGTGACATTCCATTTGGGGTTGAGTTTGCATGTTTTCTTACTAGGTTTGCTTGAAAATCTCCTTGTCCAGAACATATCCTTGGTATGAAAACATTATAGGATGGTTTATAATGTCCCTATATGTGTTCCCCATCTATTCCAACCTCACCAATTTATTATACTTCCCTTTGGTTCACTATCCAACACTTTTCCCAAAAACTACCATTCTTGTGCATGCAAGGAGTGACATACCTCTAGGACAAAATAGAGGGTATTTAGGAATATTTTTTTGGGAAAATTAAATGGTTTTTAATCTCCAAAAGTTACTAATGACCAATTTTACCAAAGTATTTTTGCATATTCTTTGTCTAAGGGGTCTAACCAACTCAATTTTGTCAAAAAAGGGGTCAAAAACCTTGTTTCCTGCATGTTTTTGTTCAAATTTGCCTATAGCTGCTACCTCCATGTAATTTCCATGCTCAAATGCTACTGAAACATGTTTATAATCTTCATTTAAATATCATGGAGATTTGGGAACAATATTGAACCCCTTTGTTAGTGGAAACCCCTTGTTCTTCTTTGTTCCAAGGCCTCCAAACCTGCCTGTATAGGCTGAGACATGTTTTGCATGGGTGAAAAGGTCTTTTGGGAATGTAAGAGTGTTTTAGGCATAGTATAACTTTCATTTTATGTTAATGAAACACTCTTAATAATTTTAGACCCTCTCATCTTAGTCTCCATTCTTAGCACTAGGCTAGTCCTTCACCATTCACCCTTGTCCCTGTCTACTAGGACTGAGACAATACCTTGTAACACATTAGGTTTGATTGAGATTCATGGTAATTTAGGTTATATTTTTGACTTGATCCATTTAATATGCATAATATTCCATTTCACTCACCTATTATTCCAAGCCTCCTACAGGTTCTCATAATGTGACTGTGATCACACTCTCTCATTAAGACTGAGACACCTACCTACAGGTCTGTATGTTTTTAGGGCAAGTTTTTAGCCTCCAAAAGGTGTGAAATTTATTTTTTTATCCTCTTATAACTCCATTATCATCATCATATCTACTTACATTCTCCAATTGAGCTCCAAGAACCTCATTTTACCCCTGACTGAGACCAAACTCAAATACCAGGCTATAGGTGCATATTTTTTAGGCATGTAGGTCAGTGAAGATGAGTTTAGAGCATATAAGGATTGTCTAGGACCGGCTAAGGTTGCATTTGAATCCATGGTATTTACACCTTCCATAGGACCATTATGGATTCTTTAATACCATCTCTTATTTGTAATCCATTGAAACCTTGCCTTCACTGCCTACCATACCCTATGTATGGATAATAGATAGGTCTAAGAGGTCACTTGATATAGTCATCACCTCTCCCATTGAATGAGTGCTTGAAGTTGTTTGTTATATCCTTTTGGAGTTGATTCCTCCTACTAGACATGTTTATAACTTCCTCATATGATGCAAGTATCGACCTTCTCTTCAAAATCCTGTAGACATTATTGCCCCCTTTTCAGTGCTTTTTAGCCATTTTGGGAGGTCTCAAAACCTAGTTGACTCTTGTCCTCTCAAGCTCAAACTTGGCATGATGGTTGCCCATGGATGGGACCACAAGGTGGGCACAAGAGGATTCCTTAAAACCAAATATATCTTCACCTTATGAAAATCATAAAGACCCTTGGGAACTTTGTTTTGTGTGTTTAGGGACTGAGAAACTAAACTCAGTCATCTCATTTGCTTGACAATTCATCTTTCCAATAGTCTTAATGAGGAGGCTAGGCTTGTCATGATGAAGTCCACACATAGAATTTGAGAAGGGATCTCCAAAGGTCATTTCAGATCTTCCATATTCCTTTGTCCCCTATAGGTGACCTGCAATTTGGATGAGTTGGAAAGGTAGTGAGGAGAAACAATGAAGGAGTGCATAGTTTGACCTTATGAGAATGATTGTGCTACTAAAACATGTCCATGACATCCAAAAGAGATAGAACATCATGAAAATCCCTCATGTTGGCATGGAGAACTACCTAATAGCATCTGTAGGTGTACAATTTGGAGAAACATGCAACAAAAGGGGCTAAAGTGGAAAACAAGCCTAGAGAAGGCTTTCTTGCATTCTTGGTGCCTTTCAAACCAAATTAATGATGGATAACCTGAAATGAAACCTTGTAAATCATGTGGATACCTTTTTAAAACATGAAATATATTAGACCAAAACAAGAAAATGAAGAAGAATGCAAATAATGACCTCCTCTTCAATGCAATTTCCCAAAAAGCTACCTAGATTTTTAATGATTTTTCATAAAGGAGGAGGCACCAAAACACAAAATCATATTATGAAAATGAATTGTATTCAAATTAAAATCCACTTGTAGAAGTAATACTTTCCATTCCACTTGTACAACCTGTACCATATGCTTGAAGTTGGCCTTTCTTTGCACGCCAAGAGGAAAAGGAAGAAAAAAAGTTGAAGAAGCATAATTTTGAATTATCCTTGAAGTTAAAACATGGAAATAGGTGTGGGGAGGTGAATAAACACCCCACCCATGTTTTTAGCTGAATATCAGATCATGGGGACCAAACAAGTGCCTAAAGAGGCCTAAAAACAAGGAGAAACTCCCCTCTTCTGACTATAAATAAATCTTGAACTGCCACAAACCTGAATCTGACATCCTCTGACCTCTCCCATGTTATCCATATCTTGGTGACAAGTTTATCACTTCATCCATCCGTACAAGTGCTCTTTCTTAGCTCAAAAGTGGGCCCACAAGGCATGTTTTGCATATTGAACATGATAAGAGTAATTAAATGAACTAAAGATGTCTTAAATCATATTAAAGAAAATATTAGGACCAAACTATCATAATTCATGTCTTTGACCAGGTTTGACCCTATTTGACCAAGGTTGACCACCATTGACTTGACTAGTACAAAGGGCTAGACTTGAACTAAGACTAGGCTAGGCATAAGTGGAACATTTGGATTACAATGACACCCCTATAGGACATGAATAAACTTCTAAAAATTTTAGAAAAAAAAGTAGGGGTTGACTCAAATTTTACCAAAGGTTAAATTTGGTCAACAATAATATGGGTTGCAAAGCTCATGGAGTGAACTATTTTTGGTGCCATATAAGTATGCCTTTCAACTACCTTGTAGGGCAAATACCAAAGTTGAGGGAACAAATTCCTATAAAAGGAATGGATTTTTTCTTGAAGATCATGCACAATGCACAATTTATTTTTCAAAATTATTGATACGATACCACTAATCTGGATCAGATCAATGTTTTGTGCAAAACACACTAAATTGTATAAACTTTATGTGTAATAGGTGGAAGATATTTAATTAAAATAATTGTACAAGTGTTTTATCTAAAATTGGATTAATGTGACACTAACCATTTAATTAGATATAACTAATAAAATATAATCTAGACCATGAATTGATAGAAATAAACACATAATATGATTTGATAGTGATATTTCCAACAAGCCAATTTGAAAATTATAATGATAAATGCAAGGGGATAAAGAGAGAGTTAGCTTATTTGTTGCACTTCCCTAATCTGTCCAAGCTAAATGATTGATTGACAGTTGTGTGAATTGACTACATTTGTTCATTTCCAGGTCTAGTCTAGGTCAATATCTTCAGAAAAGGTCAATAATGGCAGTTGATCTTGACCCTTATGGGTCGATCATGTCCTTACAACACATTGAATTTTGAAAACTTATATGAGATTTTGGTCTTTAGACTATATCAACAAACTTAGGTTAGGAATGTTAATCGATCTTGACCCCTATGGGTCAATCCTAACCTTGTTGAAAACTGAATTTTGACAACTATTTTGATATTTATGGACTACGTCAGGAATGACAGGTACAAGATAGGAATGACAAATGATTATGACCCTTATGGTTGATATTAACCTTTGACAGTGAGGATTTGAAACTTTCCCAAATGTTTCAGATGCTTAAATATGTATGTTTCCACTTTTATAAATACCTTTTCTCGCATGCATACACCTAAAGTATCAAACCTTAGTTTTATGCAAAAACACTTTAAATATCAAATAAAGGGGCGAATCGGGCAGTAGGATTGTGTCGAACTAATTCAATCCCTTTTTAAATACAAAGCATTTCACTAATTTCCAATGTTCTGAAGAGGGATCATACTCAGATGTAGTTCTCTCACTTATGTGTGTGTATGAAATGGTGGCATGCAATATATGCTCGTACTCCTAGTTTTCCCTTAGCACAAGCATGAAAATGTAACAATACTTTAGGATATATCCCTAGCTATTCAATATAATTAATGTATAACTTTGTATAGCTTTTGAAAAGGGAGAGTGCTTGTTTTTATGCCTTTTAGTAACTTTGTTTATATAGGAATCTCTTAGATTTGAATTAGCACACAATAGACCTAAAATACCTTAAAGGAGACTCAAAAGCGGTGGCTAGAAAGAGGAAACATGTCAAAAGATAAATTAAAATATCAAACATCAAGATCATCAAGAAGGGGTTAGGATATAGAATTTTTCTTATATCCTAACCCAGGCTCAAAATAACCTCAAAATGTCAAAAGGGTTTAGAGATCTTGATTTTAAAATGTGTTTCAGGCAAAGAGGCATAAAAATGAGTCATAAGGTCATATAAAATCAAAAATTAAATAGAGGAGACTTAAAACACATGCACTATTAAGTGTTTGATTTTTAGTTGAGATCAAAAAAATGGTTAAAATACATTATAAAACAAGTGTTATCCCAAATTTGGGTGTCTACAGTTCCCCCCGTTCTCCCCTCGCCCCTCCTTCCTCCCCGCCGCACCCCAAATTTGGGTGTCTACAGTTCCCCCTGTTCTCCCCTCGCCCCTCCTTCCTCCCTCACCTTGACCCCAACCCTTCCTCGCCCACCCCTCCCTTCCCCCCATTACTCTATTATTTTAGTAAAACTAAAAATTCTATATGAAAGGGAAAAAGATAATGCAAACCTCATGTAGAGAATTATTGTGTAGATTTGTCATATTCCATGATGATCTAAAGTTTTCCTGAAAAATAAAATGTATATAATTAGATGTGATTATTATTCAATTAAAACAAAATATATAGCCATAAATGAAATATTAAAAATATTATTCAAGGAATAACTACCCCTATATACATGCCATGGAGAAGTAGGAATGACATGGGTCCAAAATTGATTCGATCAACGTGGAGAGGAAGAAGGGCCTTGAAGCATCTATACATTTATTGGCCAAAGAAATGGATAAGCTTTCAAGTGGTTAATGTGATGGATAAAATTATTAAGGGATTTAGAAACCCCAAAGTGTTGACTGTAGTAATTGTGATGTTTTGAGAAATTTTATCTTCTATTGAAAAATATATAATTGGAGGTGACAAGCCCCAATTTGAATTTTACTTGTATTAAATAAATAACAACCATTAAGGGACGCAAAGACCTCAATTAACTTAGCTAGTATTTTTAACCTCGATACATGAAACAAGTTGGAATACAAAATGACTTCGTAGGCTATAGTGTTGGAGAGCACAGTATCTCCTAGTCATGCACTATTGACTTTAACTGAATTAGACATTGCATTAATTTACCCCATGGTTGGGAATTGATGATTGATTTGATCTTTGAAAATTATGAAGTTGGCCATAACAAATGAATAACATTTGGTCTAGCTTTAGATTCAACTGTCAATTTATTCTTGAATGTACAGTCAAATGAGAATTGATGTCATACATGCCCCTACCATGTCTAAAGTTAGAAAATAAGACATATTTTTGGAAAATATGACATGAATCTATGATTTATCCCTTTAATTTGAACAATAATGACGGCAAAAATGAACTCTCCAATTAGACTGATGTATCCAATCACTGTACATTCAAATTGACAAAGGTACTCCTTGGGGTAACCACTTGGTTTATTGATTATGCTAAAATCATTAATAATCGATCCAAGGGACATAGTCTTTCAAGATGTTAGCACTATATGTGTGACATTAGTCTCTCTTGAAGGTTGGGATCATAATTGTTGCATAATAGAAATACACTTACAAAAAAGAAATGACAAGTATTGAAATCACACTTACATAAAAGGGAAATTACATAAAAAAAAATCTAGACAATCTTGGAATTGAAATATGAATCTATGTTTTGGAAATGGAATAAAAATATATGATGTGAAAGCTTCCCACACTTGGTAAATGAAATGTACACAAATGGAAGATGCTTATAATACACATATGAAATTCATACACACAACATACTCAATAAGAAATACATGCATAAACAAATCATAAATAAAACTAATACTAACAGATAAGAAATCAATCTATCAAATCCACGCGAGTGGGTCCTTCCTCACTTAGATTAGAACTTGACCTCCCTCCTATTCTACAACCAAGTTACTCCAACTTGTTTTTTTTTTAAAACATCAGAATTACATAATAAAAATACTCATACTCCAATATCTCTCTAACTCTATTCTAAGTATTTATAATCCGTCTAACTCCAATCTCAAGAACTCTAATAACTAGCTCACCACATAAATTTTATTAAATCCACATAAAAACCATTAAACTATACTACTTTATACATAAATCATTAACTTATATCACAACAATAAACATATGCAACAATGATAGAAATATAGATAAAGATATGGGTGAGGGTTATAACAATGGCCAAAATATAAGGGTTTTTCTTTATCATAATAATATGTGAGATGAGTTCCATTTCTTGGCCTCATCATACCCCCTAACTTAAACTATTGCACATCTCCATGCAACCATACTAGGAGCCTTTACAAAAAAATTGTAATGAAATTACTTAGATGATTCACAACAATAGAATAATATATAGTTGAACTAATAATAGAATAAGTAGATCCACAACAACAATTGGTAAAAGAGCATAATGCTTGAATATTATGACTGAACCACTTTGAGGGGGAAATCTCCACAACAATGCATTAAGAATAGAATTTGAAATATGATGATAAAATACTAACCACTACCTCCTATATATACTCTACTTAGTCATGGTTATTCTATAAGCCAACTATACTAAGAAAATTTAGAAATACAATAAGATAATATGAAGGTATTTAAGCCACAAGTCGGTCACACATATCCCTAGACACACTATAGGTTAATGGCGTAGCATGCCGCTCCCCTTCAAAACAACATTGTCCTCAATGTTGTATCAGACCGAGATGTTCCTATAGAAACACTTCATCCTCCCATGTTACATTTTTAGAATGCAATTCCTTCCATTTGATAAAATACTCCTTGCATGTGTAAAGGATCTCTTTAGGCTCCAGAATGGTTTCACCTTAAGTAACTCAGTTTGAGTGGAAACTCTATGTCTAATTATCTTTTTTAGGCAAGATACATGGAATGCCATATGTATACAAGTGGATAGGTGCAATTCCATCTTATAGGCCACACTACCAATTTTTTGCAAGATCTGATGAGGGTCACAATACTTAGGGCGCAACTCGTTATCAATTTGAGATCCATTCACAACATCATCATTATTATCATAGGTGCTGGTACAATTTTAGAAGCAACACTAGCTATCATAATAGATTTTATTTTCTTTTTCAAACAAAATCTAGAATTAGCTAAAGAAATTTCAATAAAATTAGTAGTTTCTTAATTAATTATAGCACTCTCCCTATTGTGATCTTCAAATATAATCACTTTTGATGGCATAAATCAAACATGTAACATATACACCATAGAGTGCCCTAGGGTTTGAATTTTTTTAAGGGTTTGGAAGCAAACAAATATAAGCTAAGGTTATTGGATCTAAGAACATACAATGGAATAAACCCTAAAAAACTCAAATAAATTTAGATTTATCCTAAGATGGTATGGGATCTAACCTTAAGGTTGCATGAAGGTTCAACAAAATGTGGGGGATAAGTGGATTTCAATTAAATTAAGACAAAAACATTCAAACACGGTTAATTAATATAAATAACATACAAAATCAATCATTAAAGCTAATTGATTATTTCCAAATCAAGAAGTAGGGTAAACACAAGGTTTAGGATTATTTGGTTTTATTTCTCGATATGGTGGCACCTTTTAGAGGTGATAATGCAAATGCATGCTCGTATGTGACATGAAGCTAACCCACAAAATTGATGATGATTAAATAAACTTGTCTAGCTTCCAATCTAAACAATCCAAACCATCATGTCATTCTAGACAAAAGTGTAGACATAACAAAAATAATTTGACAATTGCAGTTCTGACCTCCAAAAACCTTGCTTAGTTTCTCAATCTTTCTCTTTGATCCCCTGCAAATCAAAGTTCTTCTTGCACATATTTGAAAACTCAAGGAAAAAATATATGTTATAGGGTCTATGTTAAACTAGAAAATAGTCAAACTATCTTAAAATTTTTCAAGACCCTAGACAACATCAATATCAAAAAAAAACACAATGATTGGAGAAGTTCCAATAGCATGCAAACCAATGTTGAGTGGTATGTGTCTAAAATTAAACTATCTATAATGTTTGATTGCCTCTAATATGTTTGTTACTTCTCTTTATATTCTTGTGACTGATAGATAGATGGTGTATGTCCAAATGAACTATAATTCATGTAAACTTATAGACATGGTCATAAGATAAAATATGCAAGAGAAGAAAACAATTGCACTCTAGCCACAAGGGGCCACACAAAATTTGTAGGATAGTGCATTAATATTCCAAACTTTTTGTAATATTAGGGCATTTTTTGGACAATATGCTTAAAGTAGCAATAAATTAGAGGAACGAGAATATGGTAGGTAGAGGGAACTGAGAGAAGGATCAAAGACCATTGGAAGTCGACAAAATATGCTAATAACACCTTATTTGTATCAATAATTGACAAGTACACAAACATCATAAAATCATGCAATTTAATGACTAATAAAGGATTGACAGAATGGTTAGGTACCATTGGAAGTAGATAAAACACACTAATAACACCTAATATGTACTAATAATCGATAAGTGCACAAACATCCTAAAATAGTGTAATTTAATGACTAATAAATGCCTAGGGGACATTTTTAAGTGTCTTTAGTCCAAATGATTTTTTAAATATTAATATAAAAACATTGACTCTTTATTAATCATTAGATTGTTCACCCAACCTAACATTTTAGGTACACTTCAAGAACATTTGCATTGTTAATACAAAATATGTAGTTCTCCAAATAATTGTTTTATACCTAGTATGTATTGATAGACACTCCATGTTTAATCTCAAAGCAACATCTTATTAACAAGAAAACTCAATCACAATTTGATTACATTGATGTAGAATCTTAATGACACACCTTTACAAGAAGAAAATGCAATCACAAATTTGATCATATTGATGTAAATTCTCAATGCCACACCTTTACAATAAGAAAATTCAATCACAAATTTGATCCCATTAAAGTAAACAAAGCACGAATCTTAAGCCTACTATCCTATTCAATTAGGTTGGTGTAGAGAGAGGTATCACACCATTTATCTTATATATTGTTTAACAATGTGTTCAAACCTACATTCTCTGGATTGAAATATGTAACCTCTTCTATAGGGTATACATACCTTCACATTTAAACCCCCTCAAATTCTATTACCAAAACAAATTCAAGAAAAGACTCACATAAAAAATATCTTAAATAAAAATATTATATAAGAATATTGATTATGAATATTATTATCTTTGCTAGCCATGCACCTTGTATTTTAAATGGAAATGTCCCTAAAAGTTCAAGTGTAAATAGATTAGGTTTACATCAATTTTAGCTATAGATAATCCCTCTACCTTATATGCTCTACAATTTCCCTCCTAGATTTGTATGGAAATTTCTCTACAAATTCAAATGTAAATAAATTAGGCTTACATTGTTTTTAGCTATCCATAATCACTCTACTTTATATGCAATTTCCCTCCAAGATCTAACTAGGGCAACCCATGCAAATCATGTTTCCAGTGGATCAAAGAAGAAGATGATAATGCTATAATGAATTTTAAATTGAATTGAAGTCTATACCAACAAAATTTTACTATTTTGAATATATCATTATAACTGTTATTAATTAAAAAAATAATAATAATACAAAAAAGATTACAACAATAAAATAATTGGCTGGTATTTACACTAATCCATACAAATCATGTTCATGTGGATCAAAAAAGATGATGATAATATGATGTATTACAAACCATAATCTACAATAAAATAAAGTTGTAAACTTAAATCAAAGTCTACACCAACAAAATTTTACTATTTGAATACATTATTATAACTGTTATTAATTAATAATAATAATAATAATATAAAGATGATTAGAACAATAAAATGTCTGATTGGTATATATGGATCATAGAAGATCTAGCTCATATACCCACCCAAGAAAAAAAGGAGGTATGGTATCAAGCTTTCAGGATACCACAATGTTCTCCGGTAAAAATGATGTTTTCTTTAGCAATATCCACACAGCGATGATATATAGTTCTCCTTTTCGAAGGCAGACTATATCATATTAGTTAAAATGAACAATAAATCTAAACCAGACCAAAAATGCTTATAGATAAACAGTCCTCACAAGTAGCCCCCGATAAATAAAACCTAAATTTTGCAAACCCTCTGTTCTGCATTCCATTTCGAAACATCTTTATATGGCACCTCATCATGTCTCTGCTTTGATTTTTTTCCAGAAACAACACTTTGATGGCAATTCTTGAAGACAGCTATGTGAGTGGCAAACCCAGGATCCTCAGCAGTATGACCAACACCATCAAATTCTACAGTGTAGCCGTAGTCTTTAGCAAGGTTTCATGCCCAGACACAAAATTCTCTTTCTGTCCATTCAAACTTATGGTCCTCATCCCGAAACTTGGAGGATGCATCGCCTTTTCCTTATGCACCTAATTTAGAGTCTTCTCCTTCACAATCCATCTTCTATTCCGACGCCATTTTTCGCAGAACAGGGTTGTAATCGTAATTGGGTGTTGATATCATCAGCACTCGAGGGCATAACTCACCCAATACGCATTCTCCAAATTCAGATGCCTGGTCTTCCTCCATGTGCTCAATCTCCTGTAGCCAAATGGTCAATTACAGTATCCATCGATTACAGAGAAAAGCATCTGAAAGTTGAAACATATTATTGGAAATAAAAAAGTTGAGTAAAAAATTTACCTCTATGCAAGTTGCAACAACGAAACCATGAAACCGTGGATCATATTCAGTAATGGAACCATTGTATAATTTAGCATTTTGGATGCTTGAGGTAGGGGAAGCCTCACCAGATATACTATCCATGCCAAAATTTTTATGAAGTACCTGACAAATATCAAACCAGCTGATTCATTAGTGGCAACAACAGAATCTTGAAATAATCAATTTACAAGTGAGTAAGATACAATGATACTGACAAAGATTCTCGGCAACATGAAGATTGAGGAAAATTGCAACACCCATATATACCTAGGTCCAATTGGAGTATTTCTTTCCAACTGTGCCAATTTGAAGGTCTTATGTAGAGTAATCTTCTGTGAAAGTGAAATGATTAAAATCATGGGCAAATAAAACCAAGGTCCATGGGGGGCTTCCAATGGTAACTCTCAAAATAAGGGGGCAATAAACATAATAATTGGAAGAATAAGCAATGGAGAAATTTTATCTTTGATTAGGGATCCAGTGTATGCCCAAGTGCCAGATTGCATGAAGGTGGTGAAAAAAATATTGTTAACGTGTCTTTAATATGCCGATTTTTGAAAAGGATGTACATATTTTTAACTAATTAACAAAGGTACAACTACCACTCCAACACATATTTCTCTGAATGGACAGTTGAAAAGGTGCGTATGTGACTAAAGATCAAAGTGGAACTGTTTCCAATCGTTGGTGAGAAGGTTCTAATAACAAATAACAAATAATAATTCTCTGTATACTTGAGAAAGTAATCTCTTTGATAAGTCATATTGTTGGTGAAAAGTTTATGATAATAAATATAATTTTTTATAAATTATAATTTTTTTTGAAAAATCAAGATGACATTCGTGGTGGGTAAATTGTGTTTGGTTTTTCTTTTTTAATTTTTTGTGGGAATTATTCACACTTAGATTTGGCCAACTATCTCTCTTTTATGCTCATCTTATTATTTTAATTTATGGGAGTTTCATTGCTGTTTGATCTCAAAGCATTCAACATTCAGTATCTTTCTTTTATCTGATCTCGCATCTTGAAGATGGACATATATTATATCCGAAACATTGGTTTTAAATAATCTCAACATAATGAATCCAAAAATTTCTTCAAACCAACATCATCCTAGAAATTTGTATTTTTTTAAATAATAATCCTGTCTATATATATTAGATAGTAATCTCTTTGATAAGATGCACAACCTTATTGAAATAGGACACTATAGGAAGTGGATAATCTGGCCTTATATATGGTTCCCTTATGAAAGAGTGGAAGGTTAAACAGATGAAACTCCTATGTTGTATCATAACAACCCACAATAAAGGTTTGTGCATTGAGCTCTCCTCCCCTGCCCTGCCCCCTGGTCTGGGAACCAAATGACGTCTTGAGTGAGGTGAGTGAAGGTATCCTATCCTAGAATCAGCCATGTTTCTGGTGCATTTTGTTCTGTCCCTGAGATAAAACTTACTCTTTTAACTTTATGCAGGTACGAGGAATGGAATGCAGCCTGAGATTTACAAGTGTATTCAAGACTAGCATTTGCCTGAATTTAGAAATGGCATTGCCTCGCTTTTATATATACATCATCCAAATTTGGATTATAAACTCCTTAAAAAAGATACCTTTGGCATTGGCCTAGACATCAGCTGCTTAAAAGATAAAACAAGCTTAAGGGAACAAGTTCAGAATAGGTCAAATATGCTTTTGGCACAGGTCAAAAATGTTCAAAAGGACCTAAGGCTACGATGGAGGGCTAATGAGAAGCACAGGAGTGGTTTCTAGGCCAAGAGAATCCTAATGAATATAATGAAGGGTGGTAGGTGGGCGAAGTAACCTAGAAGTACATTTAATGGACCCAATACACTTGGGGCTACAGGTCAACAAAACATGCTTGGGCTTTCAGCCAAGCCCACCCAAATCCCATCAAATGATCATATGTGAGGTCAATGCATCCTTGACAATAAAAAGTGCTGCTGAATGTATCACTTGGCAAGAAAACAAGTAATTCAGAGAATTCAAGAAGACACTAAAAACTCAGAGTTTAACCTGTCCTTGTATGCCTAGACTTCATTATATTACGCTATTAACATGCAAAGGGAGAAGCTCTAGGAGGGATCATTTCTCAACCCTTACCAGAAAATAAGCATACGGTTTACAAGTGGGTACAGTAGGGGTTCCTAAATATACTAGGAAAATCATATATCACATGCCAATTTCCATCAGAAAACTAGCACATTACAGGTACACTTGCAGATGCAGGGAAAGCACAAGATACATAGAATTTATATTGAGAAAGCACGTGGCACTTACACAAACACAAAAAACATGGTTTCATAGTTAGAGCCACAGTCAATTTTCAACTTCATGCCACCCTTCTTATATCCAACACAGGAAGTCATAAGAAGGCATGAAGCAGAGGATAATAAAAATCTAAGTAATCAACGACAGAATCTTAAATTGAAGATGATGATGACGATGAGCATTCTTGTGAGGATAGTGCCGACAAAGAGATGAAAAAAATCATTGCTTGCATCTACAGATATATATGTGTCCAGCCAAGTACCCCATTGAGAAAAACTATGTTCCTCAAGGTCTCCCTCTTTTCCCATTCTTTAGAATGAAATGTTTCTTTCATTACAAATGAGACAAGGGATCTTCAGAATTTAGGGGTTGAGAATCTTAGAAAGAATGTAGAGTTGACAGTCGTTGCATCATTCAAACACCCTTTCAATGCCCAATATTAATACTACCATTGTGCCCTTATACACTTATACAAGGTGCGCGATGACTTTTGCAACAATACTTCCCACCAATCTGCTTGTCCATCCAGGTGACATGTTCATATATCGGGTAATTGCACAGGCTTCTGTCGTTAAAACTATAGTTACCCCTACAAATTCAATGGGCGTCCTCTCGGTTTCAGTTGCAGTACCCTATCAATCAGTACTTCCCTCTTCAAGTCAGTCGTTATTGTTACAAAGGTACGCATGCACGAGTTTCAAGAGACCTTATTTGGGTTCTTGCCTTCCTGATAAAGAGTTTTTAGCTATGCCCTATCCCACTTGTCTCCTCAAACTATCCCAATGTCCATAATTTACTTAGTGATATACCTCAATCAAGATAGCAAAGAAAGCCCAATACAATTATTCAACAGCCTTCAGTAATTTAGTCAATTAAGAAACCAATTGACCAGTTTGTGCTACTTAAGATAACAGTGATAGATAAACAATCTGAAACAAGTTTGCAACCAATGATAGTTGAGTCATCTGTTGAGCAGATCTTATCTCTGCCCTTAGTTGTCCAGACCCTGATGAACTGGCTTCTGAGTGAAAAGAGCAGTCTTTATCTATGATACAGTTCACACCTTTCACTTTGTGATCGTACAGACTGGAAGAGTCCTTTCCAGTAATCAATCGGTAGCACAATTGAATGTTATGCACAAAGACTTCATTAACACACATGCAAATATGATATGGTTGAAGGAAGCTACAAATGTACTCAAGTAGAAGCAGGACAAATGTTTTGGTAGGAGAGATTGAAAGAGAGTACATGTTGTATGCAATAGAAAACAGAAGCAAATTAATGGAAAGTTTTAAATTGATCCACTGAAATGGATGGAGGTACATCCGTTTATCTTGCAGGGAAAAGTAAAGGTGAATCAGATGGTTGATCAATCCATATAGAAGATGATTTACTAGTTAGCCATCTTCGATGTTGAAGTAGATGAATAGTTGTCAATCGTCATGGCATAATAACACGTGTAATGCCTTAGTGTGCAGGAACAAAGGTAAATAACTCAGATATTGCAAGCCAAGGCATGATTACACCTATAGAAAAAGCTGAAATAATTGATAGTTGATTTGTTTTAAAAAGCTACATATATGATACAATAACAGACTGGAAAGGTAACTGCAAAGAGAGAGGAGGAAAATCCAAACCTTAGTAGCACAGAAAAGGTATTTCTGTGAAATATCCACACCGACAACGCGTACCAAGTCAGTTTCTTGATCTAAAAGAGCATCAAATAAACTCCCCGATCCACAACCTAAATCAAGCTGGTAAGAATCGAGAAAGTAGACATAAATAAAAAGACACAAGTCGAGAACAAAGTTAAAAACCAATATTCAATGTAGAACTATACCAAGGACTTTGCGTGATGCTCTTTTAGAAGACGTAATGCATATCCTATTCTCTGTTTTTATCATTTTTTATTTTATTAATTGTGTTTGGGCTTTAATATTGGAAGGCAGACTTTTTAGTGTACATAAGCCTAATAGGACTGAGTATTATTGAGGGGTTTCATGAAGTGCTTGGACCTAAAAGTTGTTATGGAGTTTATAAGATGTTAAATAAGGTATATTTTATGTTGTGTTATTTTTTTTATGCATGGGGGTGTAATGTCTTCCAATGGATCAAATGGTAATGTGTCGATAAGAAGGCCTAATACAATTAGGTCTCCATGAGACCTAAAAGTAAAACGAGGCCTAATTGAGTTATGATAAAGAAAAACAAAATAAAATTTAATATTAATCATGTTTATGAGATTTAATAACACATATTATATAAATTAATTAAGAGGTTAAGGTTGTGTATCCAACCAAGTGGTATCTAAACAAGAGATGAGTATATATACAAGGCTTTTTAGGTCTATTTGAATATGCTTAGTGTAAGTGAATGGATTGATAAATAAATGAGCCTAAGGAGGTTAGGAAAAGTGTTGTAAACCATTATTAGAGAGATTAAAATAATTCCATAAAGATAATATAGGTGTTATACATTTAAAGATCGAGGTCATGTGACTTATTCAGTCTTGAAGAGGGTTATTTGAGTGCAGAAGCCTAGAGGTAGTTTTGAGAGAGATCAATTGGAGTAGAACTAAAGTGGTGATCATAATTTGTTATTTATATATTAATAATATATTATAGCTTCATTAGATATGTGTTATTTATGTATAAAATTGGATATATTTTATATAGAGTTGACAGAGAGCTAAGTGGAAGAGTAGAAGAAATAAGTGTGATTGGTTGAGTTAGTGCTTAGTCAAAGAGGGAGTTGAAGCTTCCTTGTAGGTTAGTGATTGTAAAATTGGTTGTGTTTGAGTTTTCAATTGTTCAAGAGAGAGTTTTAAATACCTTATAGGTTTGTGCTTTCTTATGTTTCCTTTGACTAAGTTGGTGCTTAATCAGAGGGGGTTGTAGCCTCTTAGCAAGTGGGTGCTTGTTAAAGTCAAGTGGGTGCTTGATAAATTTGGGGTTGATGATAAAATAAATTAGATACATTATATTATAGGATAGGTTTTCCAATCTTTGTTTCAATGGGTTTTATCCCCCATGAGGGTTTCCCACATATGTGATGTGTTATCTTGTTTCATGCTCATGTGATTTATTCTTAATACATTGTTAGATCATTAAGTTAATTTAAATGATTCATGAATGATTAAGGGAAATTTATTAAAATATTTTGATTATTGATTAACCCTCCACCTCTTGAACATTGTGCTTAAAATAATTGGTATCATATTTTGGTCTTTTAAATCAGGTCTAACAGTTTAAATGAGATCCTTAAAGCATAAGCATGTCTAGTGAACAAATACAAAGAGGTTTCTCAACCAATAACGTTATAATATTTAATAGAACTAAATATACATTTTTTATAATTATAATGAAGACTATCCAAAGAAGGAAGAATTAGAAACTAAGATCATTAGTTAAGAATAATCAAGATCAAATAAATATCTTTAAAGAGAGACTAAGCAAAAACACCAATGAACATGAAGAGATCATAAAATAATTATAAACTTAGATTGAAATTGTCACTACAAGTCTTAAGACCAAGGAGGAAGAATACATCAAGTTTGGAATATAAATGGAGTCCTTGAAGGTAGAGTTGGATCAATAAATAGTCAAGTTGAAGACACATCGAATATTTGAAAAGAGTATTGAATTTTTTAGTGATATTTTGAGTATTCAAAGGTATTCACATAATAAAACAAGTCTTAGGTTCAAGGAAGACCAAAAAGACAATAGGGAGAGTCAGACCTCAAATACCTATGTAGAAACTCCCAAATCTAAGACTCAAAGTGATCATCAACAAGTCAAGAGTACCAACATCAAAGTCAACATAAAGAGACCAATAAATTATCCTAATACAATAAGGTATTATAATTATTTCAGTGGTTATTATTTTTCTTGTAATAACTTTGGTCATAGAGAAAGTGATTGTAGAATGTCTGAAGGAATGATTTATCATGGGACCATGGGAGAAGGAGTGATAAGTCAAGAGGTACGTATAGTAATATTTTTTACTATAGTTATCACAATATGGGACACATTGAAATATTTTTTCCTAATAGAGTTAGGAGTACCTCAAGACTTAATAAGGTATATGGAGCTCCTAGAGTGCATAAGAAGGGTCAAACATTGGTATGAAAACCAAAGAAAGTTAGGATTGATAATATTGAGAGAAAGAGTCAAGATGTATTATTTTATAAGATAGATCAAGGATTAGAAGTGAATAAATTCTAGGAACACTGGTTATCTACATGTATTAACAAACTAGTAAAAGAGAAGAAGGATGATAAGGTGGATGAGTCAAATGCTTGAGTCAAGCCTAAGTGCATTATAAGAAGGGATTATCATTATCATGATTTCAATAATATAATTAGAGTGGTTTGGATATCATGATTCTCTGTTATGGAGGCTCTTGTAACTTCAAAAGCTTTACAGTGAACTCTAAAGATGCTCCTGAAATATAAATGTACCATAAATCACAAGATTCAACTATGCAGAGCAGCAAAATAAATGGAAACAAGTCAATATGCTACCTGAAGATAAATGGGAAATTCTCCCAGCATTTTCACCAGCAGCAGCGAATATCTCGTCATCGAAGGCAAAGATGTGCGGAAGGTTTTGGACTGATTAACAGATAGTTGAGCTACACATGCCTCTAGCTGGGGAATTACAGCACCTATCCCAAATTCAAATTCAAAGTTTTCTTTGCATTCCAAGCATTCGCTTACAGATTCATTTAATAAGCAAACACTGTAAGAGATGAATGCTATAGTGCCAAATGCATTATTGGGGATGCATAAGGTAGAAAATGGCAGCTCAAGTGAAGAAAATTCCTTGTTTAAATCTATCATCGAAAGATGATCACCCTTCTCTGGACTTAAAGGCTCACTTCCAAAAGTGGCTCCAATAACATGCAGAGCTTTCAAGGAAACACTTTGGAAAGCGTCACTCTTGTTTCTATATAAATTCTCAGAAGTGAACTCAGTGATAACCTCTCCTTCCTTATTCAGTATTTTCACACTGCACCTGTGTCCACCAGTCTGGATACTAGCATTTAAATGGGAGCTTTCAACTTTCTTCCTACGTTTTGAATTCGGACGTTCTTCTTTGGAATCATTCTGTGATGCTGTCTCAATCATGGAAGAGAAAACAGGTTCAGATAAGTTGTAATAATTATAGCAATCAATTAGAAGGTCTCGGGATAGGATTCCATGCCAGTTGGAATGTGTTGTAAATATGGTTGGTAATTTTGCCACTATAATCGCATCTCTGGAGATCTTGTAGAAACCCTTACGATTTTGAGAGAGAAACACCCTGTAGAATTGATACAATCATACATGAGTAAAGATAACGAGATACCTATGTTTATCCACAGTTAATAGAACAAAATCCCAAAATTACAGATTGAGTGAATATGTACAGCTTCGCTTAGCATTGATGATTGTGGCCTACATCCTCACAAGGGGATATGAACGTCGTCAATACTAAATAGTACAGTAAATGCATCGAAAGGTAAAATGATAATAACACAATTTTGTATGTCTATCAGGAAAAAAAAAAAAAACATTTATGTATTATCCAAAAAGCTCTGAGCATTCACTTATTGCAAAGCGAAAAAACCTAAAAATAACAGGACATTCCCACATCACAGTATATGACAAAATTGGTAACTTATAAAGCCATACCACAAAGTAAAATTGGTATGAACAGAATATTAGAGACTTCCATAGTGCTTTCAAAATTCAAAACTAGTGTATCAAGCAAAAATCTTCATAATCACATTGAAATAATCATACTCAAAAATAAAATACCTAAAATTTGTGAGAGGGAGGGAAAAAAAAAATCGGACCTGCCACAAATGTTAAAGTTAAACTTTTCCCATGACAGAGCTCCTAATGACCCCCATTTAGATCCAACTGATGCTAGAATTGCATTTCCATGTATTTTTTGACCCGCCAAGATAGATGCCCTTGTATTATATTCCAACTGAAAGGCACTATGCTTCTTACTTTCAAGAGAGATTTCATTGAGATCTAGAACCAATGGTAAACAATCTGGAACTTGAAAGTACAATCTTGAATCTGATGGAGCCTTCTTAAGTGTCCTACATTAAAGACAAGTCATGCAAAGTCCATATATCATAGTACAGTCAAATGCATTCTTAGGAGGCACAAACTTGAATACAAAAACAAATTAATAATATTTAATTAAAATTTGCTCGTGGAACTCTTCAACTTAGCATTAAAATACATAGTTCGGTTGTATTTGGGTTAATTTCACATTGGTAATAATTGTGAGATAAGGATGATTTATTAAGCACTACACTCATCAAAAGTTTTACCAATAGAAAAAAGGCAAGAAACTAAGAAAGTGAAAGTGGTGAATTACATTTACTATTCCTAACCCCACTAACAAATGCTTACCTAAAATACACAAAAAAAATGTCATTTAGGTAATGACTGATCACTGAAGTCATTTGAATAATGACTAAAACATATACAAGTAAAAATCCCACAAAAATTAATAGTTAATTAAATGATAGAAATGTTACCTTGATATCAAAATGTGTAAGGAATCTCCAACTTCTAGATGATATGCCATTACATCCATAAACTATTCTTGTGGGCCAATCTTCATTGTCAACAATTCAACTGACTTCTCAGAAGAGCATGGTATATAAACAGCTTTAAAAGAACAACTTTCAATTTCCATGGCATCATTTTGTTTTCCTGTGAATTTATTTACCAACTTTGCCTTGGTTTCCTCAGAAAATGGCTCTTTTTTACCAACCCAAAGGCCTGGAGGAGAATCTAGGAGACTGCAGGATTTAGCAGCTCCCAAAACTAATTGCAAACTGATTACAGGATCTTTTTCTGCATTTTTGTTTATGGATTTGCATAAAGTCACTATCTTCTTGTCCAATACACAAAGAACTGCAGCTGGAACCTTCCCATAGTTCACACCTTTCCTTTGAACAGCTGCTGTGAAGTGGGCAATCAATGGGCAGGTCGAGAGGAGAATCTTCATCCAAAGAAAGCAAAGGCTCAGATTTATAAAATGTGAAAATACAATGATATTACCATCTCATATGAAACCAAAAGAAAATGTAAATGCATGTTAGTCATTTCAATCATGAGCAGAACCAGGTAGGAATCCACTAGAGATAATTTTATTTCAATAATTATGTGTGTTCTCTTTCCTGTTTTGTACTGACTCAGAACTCATTCATTCACTTTATTAAAAAGAGGCCTACATAGCATACTCCAAGGCCCGGGCTAGGAAAAAACCTTATCAGAAAATGTAGTGCAAAGACGGTCCTTTAAAGCTTTCCATTTTCCCTCTTCAGTAAGATCGTGAGGGTTTTTTTCCTCTTGCTTGTTGGTGGTAGCATCCTCTGATGGCTATATTCCCAGCTGCGAAAACATTTTGGTACCATTTAAATATGTACCATATTTCGTTTAGGAAATGAACACTGTCGTCTACAGGATACAGCTATCCAAGTATAAAATCACGAGAGTTGCAGCATTGAAAGGAAAACACGAAACTCACTGATAGATCGTGAGGGCATTTGCAATTATAGAAATTCAATTCTGAGATAAAAATAATAATGCATTTGTCATTAATATGCACATTGTTGCACAGAGTCGCATCCTTGTGAGTTTTCGTAGATTATATATTACAATACCCCATACACATTAAATATCAGTATATTGCATTGCATATTGAATCTTATGCATTCACAACTGTAATATCCGATAAAAATCACATTTCCATTATGATTTTATAGGCACCCATACCCTAATCCAAATCTTTTATTTTAGCATAGGTTGGGAGTATCCTAAAAATGGTATAGTGATTGAGCTAAAACCTGAATGTATTCAGACTTTTCAGATGCACCAATGAAATTTTTGAATGGCAAGAATGATGAGAGTGGATATGATTAAATTTTGTCACAGGCCTTCAACATGCCTCCACATTTTTAATACGTCTAATATGGAACTGGCAACTAGAACTTTTAAATAATTATGGAAAAAGGTTGTAGAGTTTGGTTTTACGTGGGTTTCACTGTTTTACCCCTAATTGCATTTGCTTGTGTCCTTCATGGTTGTAGTTTTCTGTATATCTTGTGTGAGATGGAATTGTATCCTTCATGGCTGTAGTGTTCTGTAGGTTGTGGGAAGTAGGTTTCAGAATCTAGCTTCAAATGTCCATGTTTCCTTCTTGTGTTTGTGGGTTTTGAACCCTGGTTTGAACCACCAAGGGATTTTATGTTTCTTGGTTGACACTGACTATTCTGAAATAAAAGAGAGAAATCAATTCAAGATAAATGATTTCATGAAGCAGACAAGTAAAGAAAGGCACCTACACATATCCATCTCTGCATGAAACTCAATAGGTTGTGGATAATCCCATCCACTGCAATAAGATGTAGTGCAGCAAATATCACTTCAAAACAGGACACACGTCTATTTTGAAAAGGTGGAATTTGAACTTTGTTCCAATGTAGACCAAACAAAAACAGAAGATTATACTGCACATAAATTACCTTTTCAAGGCGTCATTGACTATGAGAACAAGCTGGCTATTTAACATTGTTGCACATTAGAAAGTACACAGAGCAGGGCGTTAAACTGAGCACACCGGCTGTTTACTTTCAGCATTTACGATATTCAAATAAATTTTTTTGTGGATGTAACATATTCTCGTCCTTAATTTTGTAGCTGCTCTAAAGTTTCTTTTTTCTCAATACTGTCAGAAGTACTGCAATACATATAATGTAGGGTGACACTAATGCATACAAGGCCTCCTCATTAGAAAGAGAAGCCGAGCTGGGAAGAAATGTTAAGGGTTGAGAAAAAGGTTGCAGAAGCTGCCATTTTGAAGAGTGAGGCAGATATGCATAGCTAGACTGAGGTGAAGTGAAGGACTCCAATAAGAATGACAGGCCATCAGCACAAATCAGCAATGAGACGTAGCTGTAATCTGAGATTCAGGCACTGCCCTGTCTCTCATGTTCAAATATAAAGACTGCCTCCTCTTTGCAGATAACTCTAATTTATTTCCTAATTTATATATCACTAAAGCAGGATTGCATTTTAAGGCAAAATTGCATTGAGAATATGTTAGTACTTAAAGGAAAATGTTGCTGAGGTATTACCCACATACGATAACATATGATGTAGAGCAGAGAACAGGTGTATATCTTTCAATGCCAATCTACTTTCTGAAATCTACTTTGTGCATGTAATTTAAGCATGAAATCTAATTTGTGTATGTCTTTCAATAAGTTGGGTATGTCTCATATCAGAGATATGTTTTTGCTGTAAATTGTCAACACCAGGTGGGCGGATTTACCATCCTTAGGGAAAAATAAAAAATGCTAAACTCCCTAAGTCTCCTTTGGAGCTTCTCCTTTCACATTATTTTCTTGTTTCAATAGCTCAAAAGTTAGTTCATGGTTTTTTACTAACGAGCTGATACAAAAAACATTCCATTGTGAACCTTTTCTCTTATTAATACGTTGGACCTCTAAATTCTCATAGGGTCCTCTTGGAATTACCTCTAGGGCCTGTCTAATGATTTTTTAGATTCTTTCATTTCACCAATTATGTTCTATCTTTAGTGATTAGTTTGTGTGCATCTTCAACCTCAGCCCGTTTAGTTAGGTGATTTCAGATGGGACTAGTGAAAATCTATGATAGATCAGATAAGAGATTCATTTTTTATAGGGCATAGAACGAGGCTATATCATCCAATGTCAGTGGGTTTGATGTTTATGAAATCTTTGTAATCCGTTTTTCTTTTTTAATCTCAGCATTTATATTAAAAGCCTTGAGATGTTGGGTATGACTCTATCAGAGATATGTTATACTTTAAATGCTTGGTTTTGGTACACCCCCTCCCTTAGTTAGTTCAATTAGGCAACACCAGTTAGTTCAATTACGTGATATCAAATGGGAGGAGTGAAAATCTATAATTGACTAGATAAGACATTCATATATTTTTTAGCATAGAAAGAGGCTCTATCATTCATAGTCAGTGGGTTTGATCATTGATGTTTATGGAACCCATGTGATCCACTTTGTTCTTTTAATTTCAACAAATTCTAAAGCCTCTAGATGTTGCGCATGACTCTACCAGATGTTATAGTTTTAATGCTTCGTTTTCGTGAGTATGACTCTACCAGATGTTATAGTTTTAATGCTTGGTTTTTGTACATCCCCTCCCTCAGACAGTTCAATTAGGTAACACCAGAAAGGATCTAAGGCCTATCATAGACCAGATCCAAAGAAGCCCTTGCTCAGGCCCAACAAGGGCTAGATATATAACGTGTCATAAATCAGATGTGTTGTGTCCTATTTAGCAGTTTTCATATCTTCCAATTCACTTATGTAATGTCAAATTGGAGGAGTTAAGGTCTATAATGAAGGGGATAAGATATGCTTTAGAGCAGAGTGTGAGGTTACATCATCCATTGTAGGTTTGATGGTTTTTTAAACCTATGTATGATCTGCTTCGCTCTTTTGGTAGAAGTAATTTCTATTGGAAGCATCTAGATGTTGGATATTACTAAACCAAATATATGTGTTTTAGTTTTAATACTTGATTTCAGTACATCCCCTTCATCAAACAATTCAATTAGGTAATGCTAGAAAGAAGTTAAGGCCTATGATGAATTAGATCCAGATATGCCCTTGCCCATGGCCAGCAAGTGTTAGATCTATAATGTGCCAAAATTTGGTATGACCTACTTTGGTTGACTTGAAATTCTCGGGTTATTTTTTGGCTTGTCCTATTAGCACCCTTTCTTATTTCAATGCTCAATTGTCCTTGTTTTTTCTATTTTGTACAAGTAATTTAAATGTATGGCAATATGTATTTGTGCATGTACAATCCAATGCGTATTGAGAGGTGATCATAATTACAAATATGCGAACCTTATACATAAAAAAAATAGAATTCTCAAAACCCGATGATAGTTTACGTTGCATCAACATCTCTACATTGAATAATAATCACTAGGTATTTATATGGCTAATTTCACTTATCGACTAATATTTGACAAAATTTTCATAAATTACATGTCAATTTTTCAAAAGTCTAGGAGAAAAAAATTTATCCAAAGTTTTAATATAGAATTCATATAAAGCTATCAGATCCACCTGGCATATATATTGAGAGCTAGATATAGATGTATTGGGTTCCCTCACCATTTGGCTATAACCTAGTTTTTCAATGACAGACTTGCTAACAATCATGTAAGCCATGCCTACCATTTTAAATCAATAAAATATTTTCCAACCCTTAAAATTATAGGGACCCAAATTGAGAAGCCTTCATGAGTATAAGTGCAAAAGAAATTATCATCAAAAGCATGAACGAATGCAACATAATTTGACACCCAAAAACTGAAAGAAAAAAAAACTTTTAAAATGTTTACAGAATTAACCAATCAATGGAAGCCATGAAAGAGACAACAAATTTAAAATTTTATACAAAAAGACAACAATGAAATGAATAAAAAGTAAAGTGTTAGATCATGACTCATCATCATACCTTTTCCAAGGCCAATTCAGCAGCATGTTGTTCCGCATCCTTCTTTCTGGGGAAGACATCTAAAGTCACTGAGATCTCATCAATCTTCAAACAACATTGATATTTGTTAGGTCTGGGATGTTGGGCATTCCCCTGTCCAACAACCACCTCTGTTGTGATATATTGTGCTTGGGAACCATAATTCTTGTTGATGATAGACTTGGGATGGATAGCAGACATCTGAATATACATTGATGTAAGTAGATTGAAATACCCAATGGAAAATAACAATACCCATATAGAAGAAATGGTGAGAATAAGCTTGACAACAGCATTATCATGTTACAGACCCAGGGGTTATCTTTAGCAATTCTCTAGAAGGATGCCATGGAGAATAAGCTTGACAAAAACATGGTTATGTTACCAAACAAAATGTTGGCTTTAACAGAAGTCTGCCAAAGGATGTCATGGCTCGTGACAAATGTGTTGGTGAAAATTTTGGAAAACAAATAGCATATGGAAGAGTAGACTGTAAAATACGCTTTCCCTTTTTTTTTTTTTTTTAATAAATTTCAATGGATAACGAAAATATAACATATTATTTTTACTTATTTTATTTTTTTGGTTTTATTTTAGGGAAATCAAGGTTTTCTGACCAAGTTTTTAGAGTTTATTGTTCTAATATAGGGTGAACCCCTTATAAACTTTGGGTTTTATTTTGTAGTAAGTAGGCTTTCACCTTCCATTGCTGGGTAAATTGAGAGTCAAACTCACAATCAAAACTACTGATATATGGTACCACAGCCAAATAAAATATAACATGTTATTTTATCTCAAACAATAACAAATTAAAGTAATAAAAATGAAAAATTAACCCTACTCAATATAACTTAGAAGAGGAAAAAATTGAGAATACCCAATTTATAAATAGATAAATGAATATTAGTAATATTTTCAAATTTAAAAAAAAAAAGGTAAGTAAAATAAAGAAATTATTAAAATGAAAGAATTCATTTTTATGATGTAATTTATAAAATTACAATAGTATTTGTTTTGATCTAATTTACCTTATCTTGACGTCTTTGTTTTGATTTACTTTATGCAATCTTGAGTCCTTATTTTTTATCTAATCTTTACACACTCTGTCTTTGTTTTGATTTAGTTTATACAATCTCACAAATTATATTAATATAATATGACAAAAATATAAATATATAAAAGATATTTATGTATAGTTTACTGGTTCTTACCTTGATTCATGAGTGTAATAGCTCAACCTTTTACACAAGTTATACTAATATGATATGATAAAAATATAAATATATAGAAAATACTTATGTATAGTTTAGGAGTTTTTGCCTTGATCCGTAAAGGTAATAAATGTAATAGACTGTAAATGTAATAAATGTAATAGGTCAACTTTTAATCTAATCAAAAAGACTTTAATGAATAATTTATACAATACACAATGTCCAATGTCCAAACTGACCATTAAAATAAATAATTTATACAAATCTAATAACTAATAATAGAACCATAATAATAATAATAATAATAATAATAATAATAATAATAATAATAATAATAATATTATTATTATTATTATTATTATTATTATTATTATTATTATTATTATATGTTTGTTTTTGTTTTGTTATGAGACAATACACCCTTTTTGGATATATGAGTCTTTTCTTTGAAAAATAATTTTTTTCCCTTTTAAATATACCAATCCTTTTTGAAAATTAGTAGATTTTTAACTTTATTTTTAATATAGTGGGACTGCCTCTCTACCCCCCTTCCCCCCTTTCATTAGGTTTATAATTAAACCTTGACAATCTATTTATATCAAAATTAGATCTATTATTTTTATCTAAAAATTTTAGTCTATAATATCTAAAATTTTAAAAATTACGTAAATAAATAAAATTTATTAAAAATATTTTAAAATAAAACAAAAATAAATTTATTGACATATATAATATTTTAAATGTTTTCTATTAAAAAATTAAAATATTTTATATATAAAAAATATGTTAATGCAAAATATATTCTCATTTTAAAAATATATTAATTTATAAATTATTAATATGTTTTACCTTTATATATATATATATATATATATATATATATATATATATATATATATATATATATATATATATATATATATATATATAACTTTTCAACATATTAAGAACTTTACTTAAAAATGAGGAGTCTATTTAATTTTACTTTTTAAGACTCGAATACATTGTCTAAGATACTCAATTTCTTAAGTATGTCTATACATGGAATGTATATGCATGTCTCCATTAATGTTCAATCACATAATTAAGGCTAAAATGTGGATTCTCACTTCCATGTGTCTCCATTAGAGTTCAACCTTTATAATTAATGTTTGTCAATCTTCCTATACCATTTACATGTATTTTAACATATTTGAAAAAGGTGTTGCGTCCTCTTTACTTAGTCAACTAGATTGAGTGGTGGAATGATGTTTTCATGCACACTGCTACCTTTCTCATACAATATGAAAAAAAGTGGTGTGAATATGTAACAGAGATGACAATGCTTTGGCCAAGGAGTTTCTTTGTATCTCCTCTCAAATTGATCTCGACCCTTTTTATACTTAGTTACAGTCTTTGGCCACTCATCTCAAACATAAACTCAAACTTGCATAATGTCATGAGGCCAAAGGAGCCCAAATTCATGCTTGCTTTCATTGGTTTGAGATTAGAGACAATCTCGAAGGAGTTTTATAAATCCTAATGATCAAAATAAGCTTGGAAGCATATTAAATCCATTAAAGTTTCTCACAATAAACTCATTGAGCCTCCAAAGATCTTAAATGCCTTCTTGGACAATTATAAATTAGTATTTCAAGATCATATGGATTCTCTCAAAAGAGCTCAAGTTTTGTAGGAATGTTTGGATGTTGTGATGCAAATTCTTAGCTTGTCTTCTCAAAAGCTTCATGATACACCATTTGTGCTTGATGAGCTTCGTGCAACACTCCTCCACATGGCTAATAACTAGGTCTCAAGCCTTGATGGCTTTCATTATGAATTACACAAAACCACTTATTAGTTTATTGTCTGCCAAACTTGCTCTAGGTTTAAAACGAAGCTTTATAGACCAATTCCATAAGAAAGCCCATCAACCAAGGCAATATTAAGTTAATTCATTAAGCAAAGGATAATTGAATTAAGGCCCATCATTTCATGTTGAATTTTTCCTACAAGATCCTAGCTAAAGCTCTTGTGCTCTATTTGCACCACCTTATTCCTGCAGTTTTTATAACAAAGTAAAGGGGTTTCATTAAGAGTAGATATATTAGGGACAAAAAAAATTGTCTAGGAAGGCATGGAATGGGCTCACACCTGTAGAAAACATGTTTTGTTTCTCAAACTTGACTTTCAAAAGGCTTATGATCATATTGAGTGGAATTTCATCTTAGGCATGCTTAAATATTAAGAATTTCATCTTTATGTTTGTTATTCAAACCCTCTTTACATATATGCCTTGAACTATATTATCGTTATAAGCCACAAGTCTAAAAGGTTTGGTCTTTTCCTTTCTACTAGATAGGGTTTCATGTTTTCTCCTTGTCTTTGTGTCTTGGCTCTAGAGGCCTTTATTTATCTCTAAGCACACAGAGTAGAGAAAGGTCTTGTCAAGGTCATCACTGTCCCCAATAAGTAACCTAGATGAAAAATTGGGACAATCTTTCAGTCAGAATATAGATCAACCTAGTATATCACTAGTATGTCACTTTGGTGAGGGCATGTCCCTTGAACATTGATCAGAATTGTAAATTATAATATCGGTCAGAAAGCTTATGGAGTGAACTATTTTTGGTGCCATACAAGTATGCCCTTCAGCGAACTTGTAGGGAAAATAGCAAATTTTAGGGCCCAAATTCCTATAAAAAGTTTGGATTTTTTCTTGAAGATCATGTACAATGCACAATTTCTTTTTCAAAATTATTGCTCTAATACCACTAATCTGGATTGGATCAATGTTTTGTGAAAAGCACACTAAATTATATAAACTTAATGTTTAATAGGTGGAAGATATTTAATTAAAACAATTTTAGTAGTGTTTTATCTAGAATTGAATTAATGTGACACTAACCATTTAATTAGATATAACTAATAAAATATATTCTAGACCATGAATTGATAGAAACAAACACACGATATGATTTGACAGTGATATTTCCAATAAGCCAATTTGAAAATATAATGATAAAAGCAAGGGGATAAAGAGACTGTTAGCTTATTTATTGCAATTCCCTAATATGTCCAAGTTAAATGATTGATTGATAGTTGCGTGAACTGACTACATATTGTTCATTTCTAGATCTAGTCTAAGTTAATATATTCAGAAAGGGTCAATAATGGCAGTCGATATTGAACCCTATGGGTCGATCATGTCCTTACCACACATTTAATTTTGATAACTTGTATGAGATTTTGGTATTTAGATAATATCAACAAACTCAGGTTAGGAATGCCAATCGATCCTGACCCCTATGGGTCAATCCTAACCCCTATGGGTCAATCCTAACCCCTATGGGTCAATCCTAACCTTGTTTAAAACTGAATTTTGACAACTATTTTGATATTTATGGACTAGGTCAGGAATGACATGTACAAGACAAGAATGATAAATGATTTTGACCCTTATGGTTGATCTTAACCTTTAACAGTGACTTTCCCAAATGTTTCAAATGCTTAAATATTTATGTTTCCACTTTTATAAATACCTTTTCTCGTACGCATACACCTAAAATATCAAACCCTATTTTTATGTACAAACACTCAAAATATCAAATAAAGGGGGGAATCAAGTAGTAAGATTGAGTCAGACTAATTCAATCCCTTTTTAAATACCAAAGATTGCACTAATTGCCAATGTTCTAAAGAGGGATCATACTCAAATGTAGTTCTCTTGCTTATGTGTGTGTATGAAATGGTGGTATGCAATATATGATCTTTATCCTAGTTTTCCCTTGGCATGGGCATGAAAATATAACAAGACTTCAAAATATATCCCTATCTATTCAATATATTTAATGTATAACTTTGTATAGCTTTTGAAATGGGAGAGTGCTTGTTTTTATGCCTTCTTTTAACTTTGTTTATATAGGAATCTCTTAGAGTTTGAATTACCACATAGTAGACCTAAAATGACTTAAAGGAGACTCAAAAGTGGTGGCTAGAAAGAGAAAACATGTCAAAAGATAAATTAAAATATCAAACATCAAGATCATCAAGAAGGGGTTAGGATATAGAAATTTTCCCATATCCTAACCTAGGCTCAAAATAATCTCAAAACGTCAAAAGGAATTAGAGATCTTGATTTTTAAATGTTTTTTAGGTAAAAAGGAATAAAAATAGGTCATAAGGTCAAATAAAATCACAAATTAAATAGAGGAGACTTAAAAGACATGCACTATTAAGTGTTTAATTATTAGTTAAGATTGAAAAAAATGGTTAAAATACATTGTAAATCAAGTGTTATGCCATATTTGGGTGTCTAGAGTTCCTTCCCAACCTCGGTCCTCACCCTCACTTGCCTGCTCGCCTCCCCTTACCCCCATTACTCTATTATTTTAGTAAAACTAAAAATTCTAGATGAAAGGGAAAAAGATAATGCAAACCTCATGTAGAGAATTGTTGTGTAGATTTCTCATATGCCATGATGATCTAAAATTTTCTTGAAAAATAAGATGTATGTAATTATATGTGATTATTATACAATTAAAGCAAAATATATAGCCATAAATGAAATATTAAAAATATTATTCAAGGAATAACTACCGCTATATGCATCCCATGGAGAAGTAGGAATGACATGGGTCTGAAAGTGATTCGATCGCCGTGGAGAAGAAGAAGGTACTTATATAATTTATACATTTATAGACCAAATAAATGGATAAGATTTCAAGTGGTCAATGTGATGGATAAAATTATTAAGGGATGCAGAAACCCCAATGTGCTGACTATAATAATTGTGATGTTTGGAGAAATTTTATCTTCTATTGAAAAATAAATAATTGGGGGTGATCACGTCCCAATTTGAATTTTACTTGTATAAAATAAATAACACCCATTGAGGGATGCAAAGACCTAAATTTAACTTAGCTAGTATTTTTAACCTTGATACATGAAACAAGTTGGAATATAAAATGATTTCGTAGGCTATAGTGTTAGAGAGCACAATATCTCCTAGTCATACACTATGGACTTTAGCTGAATCAAACACTGCATTAATACACCCTATGGTTGGGAATTGATGATTGATTTTATCTTTGAAAATTTTGAAGTTGGACATAACAAATGAATAACATTTATTCTATCTTTAGATTCAATTGTCAATTTTTTCCTAAATGTACAGTCAAAAGAAAATTGATGTCATTCATGCCCCTACCATGTCTAAAGTTAGAAAATATGGCATGAATCTATGATTTAGCCCTTGAATTTGAACAATAGTGATGGGAAAAATGAACTCTCCAATTAAACTGATGTAGTCCAATCACTGTACATACAACTTGACAAAGGTACTCAATGGGGCAACCACTTGGTTTATTGATTATGCTAAATTCATTAATTATCAATCCAAGGGACATAGTATTTCACATTGTTAGCACTATATGAGCGACATTGGTCTCTCATGAAGGTTGGGATCATAATTATTACATAATAAAAATACACTTATAAAATGGAAATGACAATAATTGAAATTACACTTACATAAAAGGGAAATTGCATAAAAGAAATCTAGACAATCTTGGAATTGAAATAGGGATCTATGTTTTGGAAATGAAATAAAAATATATGATTTGGAAGATTCCCACAATTGAGAAATGAAATGTACAAAAATATAAGATTCTTATACACATATAAAAGTCATACACACAACATACTCAATAAGAAATACATTCATAAACAAATCATAAATAAAACTAATACTAACGAACAAGAAATTAGTCTACCAAATCCACACGAGTGGGCCTTCCCTCGTTTAGACTAGAACTTGACCTCCATCCTATGCTAAAACCAAGTTGGTCCAACTTGATTTTATTTTAAAAACATTAGAATTACATAATCAAAGTAGTCATACTCCAATATCTCTCTAACTCTATTCTAATTATTTATATTCCTTCTAACTCCAATATCAAGAACTATACTAACTAGCTCACCACATAAATTTTATTAAATCCACATAAAACCATTAAAATATACTACTTTATCTATAAATCATTAACTTATATCACAATAATAAACATATGCAACAATGATATAAATATAGATAAAGATATGGGTGAGGGTTATAACAATGGGCAAAATAAAAGGGTTTTTTATCATAATAATATGTGAGATGAGTTCCACTTCTTGGCCTCATCATACCTCCTAACTTAAACTATTGCACATCTCCATGCAACCATACTAGGAGCCTTTAGAAAAAAATTGTAATGAAATTACTTAGATGATTCACAACAATAGAATAATATATAGTAGAACTAATAACAAAATAAGTAGATCCACAACAACAATTGGTAAAAGAGCAGAATGCTTGAATATTATGACTAAACCACTTTGAGGGGGAAACCTCCATAACAATGCAATAAGAATAGAATTTGAAATAAGATGATAAAATACTAACCACTACCTCCTATATATACTCTACTTAGCCATAGTTATTCTATAGGCCAACTATACTAAGAACATTGAGAAATACAATAAGATAATATGAAGGTATCTAAGACACAAGTCGACTACATATATCCCTAGACACACTATAGGTAAAAGGTGTAGCATGCCCCTCCCCTTCAGACCAACATTATCCTCAATGTTGTATCAAACCAAGATGTTCCTATAGAAACACTTCATCCTCCCATGTTACATCTTCATAATGTAGTTTCTTGCATTTGATCAAATACTCCTTAATTGCTTTGGTCCATAATTGCTTAGTGCATGTGTAAAGGATCTCTTTAGGCTCCAGAATGACTTGACCTTCTTCATATAATTCAAGTAACTCAGTCTGAGTGGAAATTCTATGTCTTGTTTGTCAAAAACAAAATAATGAAGATACCCTTCTAGACATTTGTTGACTACCTATGTTTGTCCATCATATTAAGGATGATAGGATGAACTATGAGTCAATTGGGTGCCCAAACATGAAAATAATTCAGTCCAATAATTTGTAACAAATATGGGATCTCAATCACTTACAAAGATCTTTGGAGTACCATACAATTTTTGAATTATATTAAGAAAAACATAAGCTACTATACTAGCAACAAATGGTTGTGATAAGGAAGAAAAATGAGCATACTTTGTGAGTCAATATACAACTACCTATTGTAGCACATAATTTGACCTTGGTGAGAGGGTTATTTAGGGTCTCTCACTCCTAGCTACAAAATAGGATCAACCCCAGGCTGTGGTATCCTATGATGGGGTTGAACCTCCAGACAAGGCTAGTTTCTCTTGGTAAATCACCTAAACTACTAAATTTGCTTAGAAAAGGGATAGAAGTGTTACAAAAGATGACTAAAAACACAAAAAAAAGTGATGCACCAAAATGAAATACACTCCAAATTTCATGAAACTAACACTAAGGTAGCTTAAAGACAACCCTCACTCACACAATCTGTCAAACTGGTCATTTTGCATCAATATTTCCAAAACTAGCCTTACTAGACAAGAGATGGGGCATGAAGGAGTATCAAACTCACAATATAAATTCATCATTGATTTAAAAAAGAGGCACAAGTTCAGACCTGAAAACTACTTAAAATACCAAACAAAAATGCAAAAAAGGACAATCACCAAGGAAGAACACTCCACTAAGTAATCATGCACAAGCTGACTAGAACACTAGATGTAGGAAAAGAAAATGAATATATAGGAGAAAAGGGAAGGGAGAGGAGAATAAAGCTCTCAGAAATCAATAAATGCCATTTAACCACCCTCCATGGAGCTCCAATAAATAAGAGGAAAAGGTAGATGAGTCTAAATCACCTTAAAACCACTTAGGCACTAATATTCACTTAGAAAATTAACCTTTCAAAGTTAAAAAGGTCTTCAATCTCTCCCATTGGCCTAAAAAGGCACCAGAGGACAAAATTTGCTTGAAGAAGATGACATCATGCTCCACTAACTTTGAAAAGGATATCCAAACATATATAAGTTTTATTTAATGCTCCAAATTTCTCCTCAACTCCCCAAAACTCCTCCACTTGACTTATACCCCCCATCTCCACTTGGCTTGTGTTGGCAACCTGGTAACATGGTTAATCATTTTGACGTTTGATGCTTACATTAACTTTGAGGGTTAAATTTTTCATTCTTTCTTATTTGTTCCCAAATAATATTATCTCCTCCAACCTGAAAAAGTCACCATGGAACCTAAAAATTCTTTGGACTCCATTAGTGGAGGTCTTCAAGCTCAAGCCACCTTCAACTAGCTATCCCAAAACTTGCTTTCAAGGCCATTTGTCACCATGAGAGACAATTTTGGATCTATATAAGGATTTAAATAATCCATTGAATTCCTATGATGGGTAAAAAAAAGTTTTATGCCACCTTTAAGACCTACAACAATGGTGAAAATCTCCATTAAACCTACAATCATTCACAAATTGTTAGAAAACTTAGGTTTTTGGCCTATTAACTTAGCAACTCACCTTAATAACCCATGGAAAGGGATAATAGTGACATAAAATGATAATTTATCTCCCATTAGGATTCATTCATGCATTTAAACCATTTCTCATTTTGAAGACCTGCAAAAATGGGCATTTTAGGCCATTTTGGACCTCTTAGGCACACACACATGCCAATTTAATCTGAAAAATAGGTCAAAAATGATATTTAGAGATTCACCTACATTTTTTAGGTGTTTTCTAAGTGATTCTAGGTCATTTAATTTGCTTATGATCTCAAAACTCAAATCTGGTCAAAAATGCTCCTTTGGCAGCTCAGACAAGATTACCTTCTTAATGATTGTTCATAAAATATATAACTTAAATCCATAGATTATTAACATGAATATTTAGTTGATATACACTCTCAATTTTTTTTTTATTCTTGGGTTCCCATACAGAAGATGTATAAAGATACGTACATAAATAAGTTTGCGTGTGGGGTTCTGCATGCATTCTGGACCTATTTATAGTCTTAGAGATAATCCATTAACATCAACTCCTAAAAAAATCAATAATTCATGTATTTCAATTATATATTGGTACTCAAAACATACTAAAATTATTTTTCACTATTCCTTATGTAGTGAAAGATATGAGCATCAAAATAGGAGGGTCAAAATGAGTGTCAAGACTGAATAGTTAGATTTAGCTCCTTAAAGACCAAGATGACCTTTATTTTGATTTAATTTTATTTAAAACACCTTCATGGATCTGTACCATCCCATTAAATCTTCTCATGATGTCACCTTATATTGGTAGAGTCTACAAGTGTCTTTTGGTGTTACAGGCCTTAAGACTAGCTTTAGGCCTAAAAGGCCTAATACCGAGTTTTGATGTCAAGGAAAATGTAGATGATAATATGGGTTAGATATTATGATATCATTTCATTTAAAAAAAATTATATTCCCTGAGACTTTCTTTGGTTTCCCAACTCTACTTTGTCTCTCTACCCTAGGGTTTTTTGACAATTACACCTATGTAACCCTTATAGTTGGGTTTGGTGAATTTTATTGTATCACCTAAGATTATATATTATCAAAATATGATTAAATGTCATTATAAACCACCATTTATCTTATAATATCTATTTTATCTCTTAAGGCACCTTTCAACCCACATGGATGCCATCACTACTGGCATAATACACATGCTTGTTTGCATATGTCAGCCCTCAAGGGCATTTAACCTAACTCAAAAATAAATATGATGACATTTAATATAATTTATCATTTCTTAAAAACCATACATGGAACTCAAAAACCCCTCTCAAACCTTAAGAAACACAAATAGGCCGCATGGTCTCCAATATGATTGTCAACAAACTACATGAGGTTTATGACAAAAACTTGAGTGTTTCCAGCATTAATGTGACCTTTAGGTTATCATACAAATCCTAAACTAATCATAATGGTCATTTTTCCCAAATTGGAGAGATTAACTCCATCTGTAGGTGATCCAAAACTAGAAATTCTCTCAAAACTACCCATACGTTGATTGTGACTGCATATTCCATTAGATTTCCATAGGTTTAAACCATTGTATGATCATTTCATGCTTCTAAATATATATATATATATATATATATATATATATATATGATTTATATGTGTTATAACCCTATGTAAATCATCCACAAATGAACCTCATTAACACACCAATAGTCCTTTTCTCTTTCTTTGCAAATGAGGGTTCTTGAGGATAACATACTAGACTGTAGTTCATGTTTTGACTATGTTTTTCTGATACAAGACCAATGTCTATACTTAAGGAACCTTCCACACTCCACTTGTATATGTTTGAAAAATTTATAGATCTCAAACACATCTCAATAGCTCATTACCACAAGTCCATATTCCATTTTGATCTACCACTAGGCTGGTTGTAGGTGGTCATTTAAAGGATGACCTTGATTGTAGCCTTGCTTGGGGCACTCTTCTTCAAACCTTGACCTTATTCATATTTATATTGTCCTTATGAACCTTCATTGATCATGAGACTCTATCATACTTTATTATGCTTAAATACTCTTTGCAACTTGGAGATGGATTTGTCCTTTTGAGAACGTTGTGGGTGATGATTATAGGTGTTCTTGGGACTACTATCTTATAATGGGGGACCTTCCTCAGATGTTGTGAAGAACTTGAAGGCCTTATTCACTTAACTTTCCCTTAAAATACTTGATAGACCTCTTCTACTAACAACACTAGAATCCATTGGTAACCTGACCTCACTATTCAAGCCAAACACATGGCTATAAGTACTCATTTAGGTGTTTGTATGAAATGAGTACTATGTAGGAACATGAGGTGTATTGATGTGATATGCTAAACATGAGTTCAATAAAATTAAATATGTCATCAAAACCTAATTTCATCTCCATAAACCTCCTTTACTTCCAAAACATACCTATCACCAATCTCACCTTCATATCACTATGATGGTTGTAGGTGTGCATTTGGGCCATTGTATGGATAGTAGGTTGATGAAGGATATGAGCTGAGTTTATTCCTTATTCAAATTTGAGACTTCACCATTCACTTACATTGAGGTCTCAATGCCTTTTAAATAACTTCAATTAGTCACCTACTTAGTGACTAGTATTAGATTCACAATCAAATATACTTCTCTTGATCGAAATGAACAAGGAGAGTTACCACAGACTTTTACCTTCTACTTCATTTCAATTTCAACCCAATGATATAAACTTTATAGGATTACATCACTATATATGCACACTTAATATTCTAATTTGACATTATGCTAATTGTAATCTAGAATGCTAAAATTCATGTAAGAAATGAAATGCTGAAATTGAACACTCATACAAAACTATGAATTAAATTATTACACTATTTTATATGTGGAATCATCCTTAAAAAAATTCTATACAAAGCTGAAAATCATACTATTCAAAAATAAAACACACAATAGATGAACTAAATAATATGCTTATCTAATTAACAGGTTAGATTGTTGTTGTAAGACTTCCAAAGGGGGACCTTCCTCCTTCTGACTCTAGCTTCAATCCTTCCTCTTACAACAATGAAATGGACTCAGAAAATATTGCTCATATTAATCAAATACATTAAATAATTACTGCAAAAAAATTATAATAACATTTGTCTTATTAAATGTACTTCTTCTATATTTCCCTAATTGATCTCTACTCCCTCTCAATCTTGTTGGTGTGTGTGTGTGTGTACACACACACACACACACACACACACACACACACACACACACACACACACACACAACATGAGAGATTGTCTTATACAAAACAAAATACATTCCAAACTAAGAAATATTCAACTATAGGATAACATAAATTAGTTCCTTTACTAAGGCTACCGTTCATACGGATCTTACAACACTAATTCAGAATAAACCAAGTTATTGTAGTCTTCAACCAAATCTTTATTACACTCCTCGAAGGTTGTTATAGTTTTTACGAGTTAGTTGAATTAGAAATCAAATTTTTTTTGTTTGCAAATTTGATTACATAGTTGTTGTAGGATATGTTCACGTGATGAAATCCCTTTTATACAGGATGGTCCTTGATATATACATGTTGCTTCAAAACCTCTTTAAAACATATTATAGATAAAAAAATATCTTAAAATAAGAGATAAATATTATATACTTGATTCCAAGACAAAAGTATAACTATTCAAACATATATGAAAACATAATGCTATTTTGTAAAACATGGTTGTCTAAGGATAAAAGCTTATGATAAAATAGTTTATAAATATGATAAAAAATAAAGCTGAGTATGGTAAATTAGGATAAAAACATGACAATTTTGGGGTTCATCACACCCTCCAACTTAAGACTTTGCTCATCCTCGAGCAACAAGCTTATTCATTTCAAACTCACAAATAGCTCTAAAATATGTAGGTTCAAAGGCACCACTAGATAGATGGACATAAAATCCACGTCTTTATTCAAAAAACTATCAGTTTTTAACTTCTTTAGATATATCTAATAGAGTTTTATCCTACCAATAGAGAATGGGGTACTAAAATAGAGGAGGCTAGAATCTTATGCTCAATAACTATGTTCTAAGGTCTCTTGCAATCAGAATATATCTTGTTACTCTATCAAATGTTGCTTTTAAATTGAAAGGGGAGTGTGGCTCTTTCTTCTTAAGCTCGGGAGTGAGATCATTCTATCTTTCTATTGAGGATTCTCTTGCTGAAGGTCCAACAGAAGTTCTCAACCCTAAGTAAAAATCCTAAGCTTCTTCACTATTTTGGCAAACCAAACCCTTACTTCCTTTCACAACATAATATTATCCCATTCTGTCAACACAACCTCATGTGTTAACGACTCTCCTTTGATTAACCAATTGATTTTATCTCTCATTTTTCTTATATTTCAACGTCTCTCATCCTCTCCTTGCTCGATCAAAAGAAATATTGAAAATTCCTTTACAAGGACATTTCCAACATACAGGTTAGGATTCCATTCCTTGTCATGTGGCATAGCATGCTTATGAAGATAAAACTCACACAATTGTATTTGTTCTTCTTGTGAACTCTATTTATATAATTGAAAGAAAGACAATCAATTAATTCACATAGCATACCACAGTAAATTCTCATGAACTTAAACTTATACCACTATTCTTCAAGATAAACTAAATATACATTTATAGGAGGTATATAGTCAAGGAGTGATTGAGTAAGACCATCAAGATCTCCAACTTTCGATCACAGTTTGGAGATATTTTCTTCCTTAATACTGACCTCTTCCTTTAAATTCATGTTGTAATTTGTTAATGCTCTAAAACTTTCACACTGGCTAACTATCCATCTCATCAATTTAGAAGACATGATAAATGAGGAATTATACATGATTGCTTGGGCAGTTGTGGGATTTTCTTATTGCTTTTGTACTATAGGAAGCTATGAAAAAATAGTTGTAGGATGACTTTATATAGATGGTTGTAGCTGAGAAGCTATTGTATCAAGTGTATCTAGTCCACCTCCTGACTAATCTTGTAACCTCTTTCTCAGTCATTATATTTCCTGTAGGGCTTGGTTCAAATTAGGAAATTATGCTTATGAAGAGAATTGATTCATTTGTTCTAACTCTGTATGTCTTTGTATTGGTTCCTCTTGCAATTTTTTATGGTTGTGTCTTGCTTGCTCTGTTTCCTTATTGTCTTCTTGAGAACACTCTTCCTTATCATATCAATCTCTATTCTATTAGAATTATACACCTCAAGTGTATCATGACTATTGACAGTTTGTTCTTCTTCAGACTCCTCACTAATTTCTACAATAAAAGAAGGTTTAGTTATGGGTTTTTTCCTCATCTTCCCTCTTAGTCTGTGGACCTTTGAGGAGTAGATGTGACCTTGGCCTTTTTAGGGGAAGACAGATGCTCTTCTTCATATTTCTCAGAGTTAGGTTGGAGGATGAAGTTCTTTTTCTTTTTTTTTAGGTTCTTTGCTTGTTGAAGCCTCCTCTCTGAGGTTTATCCCTGTCGTAGGTTCTTGTGTGACTGCAAGAGGGTCCTCTTCTATAATTTTTTTTGTGGCTATAGGAGAGTCTCCTTCAACAGGTTCTTGTGTAGTTGTAAGAAGATCTACTTCTATCTCCATCTACTCTTCTAAGTATAACACTCTTCCTAGTGCAATCTTCATATATAATCACTTTTGATGGCATAAATCAAACATGGAACATATACACCATACGAGTGCCCTAGGGTTTGAATTTTTTTAGGGTTTGGAAGCAAACAAATATAAGCTGGGGTTATTAGATCTAAGAATATACAACGGAATAAACCCTAGAAAAATTAGATAAATTTATATTTATCCTAAGATGATGCAAGATATAACCTTAAGGTTGCATGTAGGTTCAACAAAATGTGGGGGTTAAATAGAATTCAATTTAATTAAAATAAAAACATTCAAACACATTTAATTAAGATAAATAACATATAAAATCAATCATTTGATCTAATTGATTATTTCCAAATCAAGAAGTAGGGAAAATAAACGGTTTAAAATTATTTGGTTTTATTTCTTGATATGGTGGCACCTTTTAAAGGTGATAGTGCAAATGCATGCTCATAAGTGACATGAATGTAACCCACAAAATTGATGGTGATTAAAGAAACTTGTCTAGCTTTCACTCTACATAATCCAAACCATCATGTCATTCTAAACAAAAGCACAAACATAACCAAAATAATTTGATAACTACATTCACCAAGTTCTTACCTCTAAAAACCTCACTTAGTTTCTCATTCGCTCTTTGATTCCCTACAAATCAAAATTCTTCTTCTTGCACATATTTGAAAACTTAAGGAAAAAATATTTGTTATAGAGTTTGTGTTAAACTAAAGAATAGTTGCACTATCTTGATATTTTTCAAAACCCTAGACAATATCAATATCAAAATAAAAACCACAATGATTGGAGAAGATCCAATAGCATGCAAACCAATGTTGAGTGGTATACATCTAAAATTAAACTATCTATAATTATTGATTGCCTCTAATATGTTTGTTACTACTCTTTATATTCCTATGAATGATAGATAGATATATATTATATGTCCAAATGAATTATAATGCATGTGTACTTATAGACATAGTCATAAGGTAAAATATGTAAGACAAGAAAACAAGTGCACTCTAGCCACAAGGGACCACGTAAAAGGTTACATCTTGATTCTTTGCCAAGCAAACTTGATAGATTATCAATGGATATTTATAGCTGACAAATTCATATTTGACTATATTTAACTAATCTTGATATATTTTTAATTATGAGATAGTAGAATATTGTTTAGATATATGATGGTACATGATTACTTTACTGTGAGTTAACTAGAGTGTATGCATTTATATTTTGAGCATATTGATGCGTTGTTTCAATTATATTTTATATTATATATTTATCATGTTGATACAATCTAACTACCTGCTTTGTTGTGAGGTTGACACATGAGAACTCATCCTTCGAAGTGTGATGGAGGGAGAGTATCATCGGAGATGGTAGCATAGATCAAGATGTCAAAAGATGACAGAGAAACCGACTAGTACTCTGCTCACACCATATAAATAATTCATATTAGATGCATTGTGGAAGGGTTAGCGTAGTATGTTTTGGATGTTCTTTGTATGTAGATGATCGTTTTCACATAGAGAAAACTTAGTTTAAATGGTTATGTGGTCATTTATCTAGCATAATTTGCATGTGTGATTGATTAATGCTTTCAAAAACGTAAATTTACATAGTTAATACAAATTTGAAGTTAATGATTAATGGACTCATTATTAAAGCATTTTGACATTTGAAATGTTAGTTAAATTAGTAAATTTATGAATTTTTCTATTAAAGAGGGGAAAAAAGTAATAAAATTATATATTTGAAAAAATATATAACTAAAAAAAGAAAAATCTTGTAAAGCAAAAAGAGAAGAAACTCTCAAAATAAATAAAACTGAAAAATGAAAAAAAAATGGCAAGATAAATAAAAATAAGTGAGATTTAATTAAATCTCATGATTTTTGAAAAAGGGAATTAAATAAATAAATAAAAAGAAAGAATCAAGATTGAAGATTAAAAATAAATAAAAACTCTTAAAGCCCAAAAAGCTATGCCCTTTTTAATTGGGTGGTTGTGGAAAGGATATAATAAGTGTCTAATAAAAAAAGAGTTTTAAAAAAAAATCAGTGCCATACTTTTTCTTATAAAAGGGTAATTGGATCATAAGAGATGGGGGATGAGAGGAAAAGAATGAAGAGGAAGAGCTTCTAGAAGAAAAGGAGAAGAAAAAACCAAGAAAAGGAGAAGTGACAAGTTAGCCCAATCCATCCGGTTACCACTAATGAGGTAGGGTTTGTATTTATATTCTGTGCATTATGTATAAAAAATATAGATGTGTTTGTCAAATTATATAAACATTTTTATATACCTATATATATATTTCAACTGTTGAACAATAAATAGACTATAAATCCAAATTATGAGTGATAAAATATACAAACTATTGTTATAAACACGAAATTATTACCTCATATACAAATCTAAATGGTAAGAGTGGCAATTTGCAAGTAGTTATGTGTGAGAAAATTTTTATGTGGAAATTGTCCTAAAAAATTATAGTGAACCCCTCAAGAATATTCTAGGTGAATACATTATGTTAACTGGTTCAATTAGATTATTTCATGACACCAATCACTAGAGGGTTCTGCAAGTTCTGAAATTAAATACAACTTATCTCCTTTAAATAAAAACTACCAACTCAAAAAACTAATATATACTGGAAAAATATATGTAGTGAGTTCCTTCTCACTTGTACGACCTGAAAGTAATAAAATACAGTGACCCATAATGTAAGATATACCGACTAAAATTATATAGAGAGATCATTAAGAGAATAAAACTATATATATTTTTAAGGCATCACTACCATTTAATTTGTTTATTTTATTCTCTTAATGATCTCTCTATATAATTTTAGTCGGTATATATTACATTATAGGTCACTGTATTTTATTACTTTCAGGTCGTACAAGTGAGAAGGAACTCACTACATATATTTTTCCAGTATATATTAGTTCTTTGAGTTGCTAGTTTTTATTTAAAGGGGATAAGTTGTATTTAATTTCAGAACTTGTAGAACCCTTTAGTGACTGGTGTCACTGGGAGAACATGATGACATTGATGATTATTATTTTTATAGAATCGTTACGATTTCACTCCAACATGTTTTTTAATCCAAGGCATCACCATGAAAGGTGTAATATGCCAATTTTAGTGGATTGCTATAACTAGTTGATTGATGGCATTGTTTAATTACCTTTTTTCTAGCCTGTTATAGATCATATTGGTTCATCGTATATTGTTTTTGTAGTTTGAAAAGTCAATTAATGGAGTCGATTATATCGGTTGCTTATACACTTTTGTAGGAGCCACAAAATACACAAAATGAATAGTTGTGTATTTTATTTTTCTATCTTCAAAATTTAAAAAAAAATAATAGCAGGTCGTGAATAGTGAAACCCCTAAATTACAGAGATACAAATAAACAATGTCTTCTTACCAATCTGAATTATACTTACGATGGCATCATAGTTTCAGGTGATCTATTATTTCTAGCATAGAATCAAAACGGTGGTAAAAATATAGACCTATTTGGTTGAGCCATAAAAGACATCGTCCCATCTTCTTCCTTTAGCCAAACAATCATACTAGCATCTAGTTTCATTATAGTAGTATTACCAAGTATTATTGGATATTAATATTATTGGATCCCTTATTGAGTTACTAGATATTTAACTATGTTAAGTAACATTTATACGAATTATAAACTATTAACTTAAACAAAAGCATATCTTTATGTAAGTGCCAAGTAATTCTAAGAAAAACTATTAAAATATAATGGGGAGGTTTTATAACTTATTCATCTATTTCTTGAAGAATTGGAACTCGAATGAGATTAACTTATTTAATTTATGGTGGTCATAAATCTTGAATTCAGTTTATATATATATACACAAACTTTTTAAAATTTTCACTTATAGCTAAAATGAGACTAGTTCCATTATACATACATACATACATACATACATACATACATACATACATACATACATACATATATATATATATATATATATTTTAAAAATTTCACTTATAGCTAAAATGAGACTACTTCCATAGAATGTTCAGATAAGCATAGGACATGTTTTTTATGTTTGTTAGTCAAAGAAGTGGTAATACAAGATCATCCAATATCTTAACTCTAATAGTTGCATTTCTTGTTAAAATAATATGTATGTAGCTATAAAGTTTTGATACTATAACATGGTTTGGATTAAACATGTGAGTTCTAAATGGGCAAACATAGCATCCCTTATCGTGAGATAAGTTTGGGGGTGTGCTTGAGATCACTAAACTCATGAACCACGCAAAATAAAAACCTATCACATGAAATATAATATTATAATAAGTTATGGTGTGCTTATTGAGAGAATGTGTGTAACTGTGTCTATTTGTATATATTTGTATAATGGGAGGTATTATTTTAGTCATAAATCCATTAGTGGGTTATAAACTATGTTAAAGAATTACATATAATTAAAATTAGCAAATGTGTACATTCAAACCCTTTAAACGTTTAGCAAATACTAGCTTGAATTATCCTATGATTTATGTGTGTTGAATTTTATTTTGCTATATCTTCACATAGATTTAAGTATGCAACACAATTACATAATAAAAATGGCTAGGAGTATGATTTATCTAGTCATCAGATGTTCAAAAGACCTAAACTATAACCATACTAAAATAGTCTCTCAAAAAAATAAAACAAGATATTTAAATGAAAGTTATAACGAGTTCATGAATTATTGTTTATCTGCAAATGATTGAAGGGTTGATAGCTATATGCATTCAATATTGAATGCTTGTGTGTGATACATACTATGGGGATGATAATATGTTTAATTGCTTGGTTATATTATGTAAAGTTGTATCGTGATGCGTTCATATGAAATTATGCTATTGGTAAATAGTTTTAAACTTAGAGTATACCTGGGTGGTATAACCTTGTACTTGTTGATTGATATTATGTATGTATGTCGCTTGATTCTTGAAATCATAGGTTTGATTATACGTATTTATATAGTTACGAACTATGATAGTATGGAATATCATAGAATATGACAATGTAAATGTATGTTAAGCTTGGATGGTACATACTATAATTGTTATAACTAGATTCACACTTACATTTGATGGATTGAATATAGGCATAATGATTATTACTACAAATAGAGTGTTTTGTGACAATTGATAGGACTTTGTGTATGTGTGTATATAACTTTGAGAATGTAGTGTATACTAAGTTAGTATGTTCCATGGGAACTGTGTCTCGCTTTATTATGTCGAGTTTCTTAAACAAAGAATTATGTTTTCATGTAGTTATGACATCTTTATTATGTTTGTTGTGGAAAAATATCTTAGAATATTAGACTATAGTAATATGGGTTATCACAGGGAACAATATATATGAAAACTAGTTGTGGTAGTAAAAATTTGTAGTTAAATGTATGTTTACCCTGATGGGATAAACTGTAGTCATTATTTTTAGTATGAAATAGAAATTAATGTAAGATTCATTCATACGTTTGACAAAATAAATGTATGCTTGGATTACACTTATGTTGGCATGTTATCTGATGTGTTTTCTAGTAGGATTTAAATTAAATAAATATTGTGGTTGAATTGTATTTGACCAATCTGCATTGCTGATAAAAAGTAAGGAGTGAAATGAATTTCACTGACTTATAAGTATCACAATGATAGATGAAAGCAGTTTGATCAAGTGGTGTATATGAATTTGATTGATCTATAGATCGTTATTATTTATTATTCATAAAACTTTGGACCAAAATATGTTTAGTGAGACATTATCTTTTCATGAGTATGATTTACATGTTTATACAATATATTTCAATAGAACGATTTTTTATGATAGACTACATGTTTAGTTTAGAAATCATACAACATATGGGTACTTGCTTGTCTCTTTGAATTATTGCAACATCACTATCTACTCATCCATGAAGAAGGAGCATTTCCTGATGGGATTAGTGTAGGGGATCGTTGGTCTATGATTGATGTGGAAAAGTGCTCGGATAATGCTCTCCATTCCCATAATAGTACTACTTATTGAGACAACACTTGAGATTACCACAGATACTTGGGTTCGAGAACTATGATCTAAGAGAGCCATGTATCTTATATGTACATTATATTGTATTGTACTTATCATTGGATATTGTCATGTAGAGTTGTAATTACTTGTTATTGTACATTGATAGTGGTTTTTGTAGACTTTTATCAATTGTAGTTAAGTTAATATAATTAATTTTTGTATTTGTATTTTGATATGCTCTCATGATATTAAAGATTAGTAATATGTGATGTCATATTCTTGTTTGATTTTATCACATTTTAGTATATTATATAGTCTCTGTAAATTCCCATTGTATAATCTATATTTGGTATGTGTTTAATTTTTTAAGAAAATCATATATTTCTAGTTGAACCCCAATAGGGTTGTTACATGTGGTATCATAGCTATGGATCGAACTCTAGGACGTAATGAATCTACTATTATTTTCATGTCTTTTTGTTCACTAGTGTGAACTTAGTGACATGAAGTATTACCTAAATATTTTTGTTTGGTAGTGCCTCAGTGTGGAATAATGTTACACCATGACTAGAATTTTGAGACTTGATATATTCCCATGTATGTCTTGTTGACTTTTTTAAGTATGTGACATTCATGAGAATGTGTGTGGTATATTGATTGTGTACCCTAAGGAGCACTCATACCTTTTTGAGTTGTTGGAGGATGGTTTATCAAGTGTCTCTATGGTGATGGTTATATTTGAGGTTTGGGTAGGTGAGTACATGGCATAGTTCATGATTTATGAACAAGAAATTTATACCATAGTTTGATCACTTAGATCGAACACTTAGAGAGTGACTATATCCTTTCTTGATTATCAAGACACCTTTGTCATTGTGTTTTGTGTTGTGAGTGTTTAATAAGCACGAGATGCTTGTCACTTAAATACGTGTGCTTAGTTTTTGTGTCTTAAGATCGCTAATCCTAGAAATAAGAAATATTATAAGCCCATTTTTAGTTGGTACCACCTAGTAAGGTGGGAATGTTCTTGTAGTAGAGTGTTGTTGTTTTGTTTGAGAATTTTTTTGTACTAGGAGTTTATTTATGGAATTGCACCCTTAAGTTATGTGGGTTAGGAATAAGTGACATCTCTCTTATATATCTTAGAGGCGAGTTTTTATTATTTCATTCTCTTTTGACATCATTATAAGCTACCGAGAGGATTCATATTTTCTTAATGTTGAACCTTGTTTCAGAAATATTGTTTTAATCATATTCCTTGGGGTTCATGGGATAAATGTCTTATACATCTTGTTGAGAGATAATTTGTGGGATTGGATGGATTGATACATCTTGTGGTTAGTATTTTATTTTTATCCTGGTTGTGAAAATAAATTGTGATACATGGACTTAGAGATTTGGTAAGTAGGTAGTGTTTTGTCAACATTGAGTTGCAGTGTTTTCTTCATACCATGTGAGGGTATGTAAGAGTTTTATTGTTGGGATGATATTTTTTTAGTTTTCACTTGTGACTATTGAGGGTCACTACTTTATCTAACTTGTGATTTTAGACCACATGCAGTGGTAAACCTTGAAAAACATATTAAATTCTAGATTAAGAACTATAAGTTGATTATAACTATTATGTTATTATTCACCCTTGATTAGATTGATATTGTTTCTCTTTTTGGATTTTACCATGTTGTTTGGAAGAGTTATTTTTTACCTTTTTATGGAAGTGAGTAGGGCATAGGATGTTTGGAACATCTTGTTAATCTAGGGGTTGAAACAAACTTTTAATTTATTGAGTTCTAGGTTGAAATGATGGTGTGAACCTTGACCTTTGTATATTATATTAATTTTAACATTATTTCCTCTTAACCATGAATATAATACTATAAGTTAAGTTGTGAATATGATACTAGTTATTTTTAGCTAGTGACAACTTAATAGAATTATGGGTTAATTGTATGATTTTTCTTGTATGTAGATTAATACATCTAGAATTATTTAGCATGTATTATTGATTTATATGATCTGATAGTATAAAGTTGTGATTCATTGAACCTTGTGAATATTTTATAAAATCATTAGATCATGGAGACTTAAAAGAAGAGTGGTGAATTAAGAACGTGAGTACTAAGTGATATGAATGAATTCTACTTAGTCTCACATTGACTTGATAGTTAATGAGTTTGGATCTGATAGATGGACTTATCAAATCTAAGATTGACAAATGGACTTGTCAAATTTAGTCATATGGACATATGCATGTATAGGACAAAATATTTATTCCTTAATTTTGTATACATTGAAAATGTAATATTTACAGTTCCTATTCATCATCATACTTGTCGATAACTCCATGGAGTAGTGATAGTATTGACATGTTATACTTATCAAGAGCTACATAGGGTAGTGATAGTATTAACTTATTCACATCATTCTTGCTAGGATCTATAAACACTTTTATTTAGAATTAGAAAAACACTCTTTACGTTAGAGAGATGTGCAGAGAGGACAGATTTTTTAGAACTCTCTTTGGTTATTTATTTTGAATTAAATAATGATTTCATGTGTTTTGAAAAGTTAGTGAAACTTTCACTAAGATATATAAGACCCTTAAAGGTAATATAAGTAATTAGTCCTATAGTATATAGGTTTATCTTAATGGTTCTAGACCCCACAGTGGTCATGATAGAACCAATTAGAGTAAGTAATACTCGCAACTATATTTTTTTAATAGGGAGATGCCATAAAATAAGATCTTGTGAGACCAATACTTTGAAAATAGTGCAACTTGAAAGAACTACGATGAGTTTTATAGGTAATTTTCAATTTATTTGCTTAATTTGATATTGTATATCATGTTATTGCTTTAATAAATAATATTTTTAATTCAAAACTTATCTCTGAGTAAGAGTCATCAAGGATGATGCCTAACTTTAGAGGGAAAGACTGTTACATCTCGATTCCTCACTAAGTAAATTTGCTAGATTATCAATTGATATTTATAGCTAACGAATTCAGATTTGACTATTTTTAATTAAAGCTTGAGATATATGCTATTATGGAATAATAGAATATTGCTTAGATATATGATGGTACATGATTATTTTACTATGAGTTAACAATAGTGTATGCGTTTACATTTTAAAAATATTTATGCGTTGTTTCATTTATATTTTATATTATATATTTATCATATTCATATGATCTAATTAATTGCTTTGTTGTAAAGTTGATGTAATAGAACCCATCTCTCAAAGTGTGACAGAGGGAGAGTATCATCGGAGAGGGTGAGATAGATTGAGATGTTGGAGGACGATAGAGAAACCATCTAGTACCATACACACACCACATAAGTAATTTATGTTAGATGCATCATAGAAGGGTTAACATAATATGTTTTGGATGCTAATTGCATTTAGATGATTGTTTACATATAGTTTTCTAGCATAGTTTAAATAGTTAGTTGGTTATTTGTATGCCATAATTTGCATGTGTGACTGACTAATGCTTCTAAAAATGTAAATTTGTGTAGTTAGTAAAAATTCAAACTTAATAATTAATAAAATCATTATTAAACCATTTTGACATTTGAGATGTTACTTGAATTAGTAAATTTACAAATTTTCCTATTAAATGAGAAAATGGAAACAAAAATTTAAAAAAAATTAAAAAATTATATATTTGAAAAAATATATAATTGAGAAAAGAAAATTATTGTAAATAAAAAAGAGAAGAAACTCTCAAAATAAGTAAAAGTGAAAAAAGAAAAAAAAATTGGCAAGATAAATAAAAAAAATAAGATTTAATTAAATCTCATGATTTTCGAGAAAGGGAATAAAATAAATAAATAAAAGAAAAGAATCATGATTTAAGATTAAAGTAAAATAAAAACTCTTAAAGCCCAAAAATATATGCCCTTTTTAATTGGGTGGTTGTGGAAAGGATATAATAAGTGTCAGAAAAAGGAAAAAAAAGAGTTTTCAAAGAAAATCAACGCCATATTTTTTATTATAAAAAAAGAATTGGATCATAAGAGATGAGGGATGAGAGAACGGTGTAGAGGAGGAGCTTTTGGAAAGGAAGGAGAAGAAACAATCGAGAAAATGAGAAGGGACGAGTTAGCTCAATCCATCCGGTCACCACTAACGAGGTATGGGTTGTATTTATGTTTTATGCGTTGTGTATAAATAAATATAGATGTGTCTATCAAATTATATAAACTTTTATATATATCTATATACATAAATTTCAACTATTGAACAATAAACAGACAATAAATCCAAATTACGAGTGATAAAATATACAAACTATTGTTATTAACATGAAATTGTTACCTCGTATACAAATCTAAACGGTAAGAGTGGTGGTTTGTAAGTCGCTGTGTGTGGGGAGATTTGTATGTACAAATAATCCTAGAAGATTACAGCGGACCCCTCAAAAATATTCTAGGTGAATACATTATGTTAACAGGGTCAATTAGATTATTCCATGAGACCCAATTTTATTTTTGCAAACCTCTGTTCTGCAATCCATTTCCAAAACCTCATCATGTCTCTGCTTCAATTTTTTTCCAGAAACAGCACTTTGATGGCATTTCTTGAAGACAGCTATCTGAGTGGCAAACCCAGGATCCTCAGCAGTATCACCAACACCATCAAATTCTACAGTGTACCCATAGTCTTTAGCAAGGTTTCGTGCGCAGGACAAAATTCTCTCTGTCTATTCAAACTTATGGTCCTCATCCCGAAACTTGGAGGCTGCATCAACTTTTCCTTGTGCACCTAATTCAGACTTTTCTCCTTCACAATCCATCTTTTGTTCCAAAGCCATTTTTTGTAGAACGGGGTTGTAATCGTAATTGGGTGTTGATATCATCAGCACTCGAGGGCATAATTCACCCAATACGCATTCTCCAAATTCAGATGCCTGGTCATCCTCCATGTGCTCAATCACCTGTAGCCAAATGTTCAATTACAATATCCATCGATTACAGAGAAAAGCATCTGAAAGTTGAAACATATTACTGGAAATAAAAAAGTTGAGTCAAGAATTTACCTCTATGCAAATTGCAACATCGAAACCATGAAACCGTGGATCAAATTCAGTAATGGAACCATTGTATAATTTAGCACTTTGGATGCTTGAGGTAGGGGAAGCCTCACCAGATGTACTATCCATGCCAAAAAATTTATGAAGTACCTGACAAATATCAAACCAGCTAATTCATTAGTGCAGATTAACTAGTGGCAACAACAAAATCTTGTAATAATCATTTTACAAGTGAGTAGGATACAATGATACTGCAAAAGATTCTCAGCACCATGAAGATTGAGGAAAATTGTAATACCCATATACACCTAGGTCCAATTGGAGTATTTCTTCCCAATTGTGCCAATTTGAAGGTCTTATGCAGAGTAATCTTTTCTGAAAGTGAAATGATAAAAACCATGGGCAAATAAAACAAAGGCCCATGCTGGGCTTCGCATGGTAACTCTCAAAATAAGTGGAGAGTAAACATAATAATTGGAAGAATAACCAACGGAGAAAGTTTTATCTTTGATTAGAGATCTAGTGTATGCCCAAGTGCCAGATTGCATGAAGGTGGGGAAAAAAATATTGTGGAAGGGTTTCCAATTGTTGGTGAGAAGGTTATAATAACAAATAATAATTCTGTCTGCATATATTAGAAAGTAATCTCTTTGATAAGACACATCTTGGTAAAAAAGTTTTGATAATAAATAATAATCCTGTTTGTATACACTAGAAAGTAATCTCTTTGATAAGAAGCACAACCTTATTGAAAGAGGACAATATAGGAAGTGGAGAATCTGACCTTATAGATGGTTCCCTTACAGAAGAATAGAAGGTTAAACAGATGAAACTTCGATGTTGTATCATAACAACTTGCAGTAAAGGTTTGTGCATTGAACTCTCCTCCCCTTCCCCCCTTGGTCTGGGAACCAAATGACGTCTTGAGTGAGGGAGTAAAAGTATCCTATCCTAAAATCAGCCATGTCTCTGGTGCATTTTGTTATGTCCCTGAGATAAAACTTACTCATTGACTTTATGCAGGAATGAGGAATGTGAATGCAGCCTGAGATTTACAAATGTATTCGAGGCTAGCTTTTCCCTAAATTTGGAAATGATGTTGCCTCACTTCTATATATACATCATCTAAATTCGGATTATAAACTCCTTAAAGAAGATATCTTTGGCATTGGCCGAGATGTCTACTGCTAAAAAGATAAAATAAACCTAAGGGAACAAATTCAGAATAAGCCAAATAGGTTTATAGCATGGGCCAAAAATGTCCAAAAGGACCCAAGGCTCAGATGGAGGGCTAATGAGAGGCACAATAGTGGTTTCCACTTTCCAGGCCAAGAGAAGCCTAATGAATATAATAAAGGGTGGTTGGTGGACGAAGTAACCTAGAAGTACGTTGAATGGACCCAATACACTTGGGGCTACAGGGCAACAAAACATGCTTTGGCTTTCAGCCAAGCCCACCCAAATCCCATCAAATGATCATATATGAGGTCAATGCATCCTTGACAATAAAACGTGCTGCTAAATGTATCACTTGGCAAGAAAACAAGTAATTGAGTGCATTTGAGAAGACACTAAAAACTGACAGTTTAACCTGTCCTTGTATGCCTAGACTTCATTATATAACGCTATTAACATGCAAAGGGAGAAGCTCTAGGAGGGATCACGTCTCAACCCTTACCATAAAATAAGCCTACTGTTTACAAGTGAGTGCAGTAGGGGTGCCTAGATATACTAGGAAAATCATATATCACATGCCACTTTCCACCAGAAAACTAGCAAATTATAGGTACACTTGCAGATGCAGGGAAAGCACAAGATACAGAGAATTTATATTGAGAAAGCATGTGGCACTTAAACAAACAAAAAAAATGGTTTTATAGTTAGAGACAGTCAATTTTCAATTTCATACCACCCTTCTTATATCCATGACAGGAAGGCATAAGAAGGCGTGAAGAAGAGGATAATAAGAATCTAAGTAAACAATGACAGAATCTTAAATTAAAGATGATGATGATGATGATGAGCATTCTTGTGAGGATAGTGCCGACAAAGAGATGAAAAAATCATTGCTTGCATGATTGCATCTACAGATATATATCAGTGTCTAGCCAAATATCCCATTGAGAAAAACTATGTTCCTCAAGGGTCTCCCTCTTTTCCCATTTCGTTAGAATGAAATGTTTCTTTCATTACAAATGAGACAAGGGATATTCAAAATTTAGCGGTTGAGAATCTTAGAAAGAATGTAGAGTTGACAGTCATTGCATCATTCAAACACCCTTACAATGCCCAATATTAATACTACCATTGTGCCCTTATACACTTATACAAGGTGCGCGACGACTTTTGCATTAATATTTCCCACCAATCTGCTTGTCCATCCAGGTGTCATGTTCATATATTGGGTACTTGCACAGGCTTCTGTCGTTAAAACTATAGTTACCCCTACAAATTCAATTGGTGTCCTCTCGGTTTCAGTTGCAGTACCCTATCAATCAGTTACTTGCCTCTTCAAGTCAGTAGTTATTGTTACAAAGGAACGCATGCATGAGTTTTCAGAGACCTTATTTGGGTTCTTGCCTTCCTGATAAAGAGATTGTAGCTATGTACCTCCTATCCCACTTATCTCCTCAAATTATCCCAATGCCCGTAATTTACTTAGTGATATACATCATTCAAGATAGCAAAGAAAGCCCAATACAATTATTCAATAGCCTTCAGTAATTTAGTCAATTAAGAAACCCATAGACCAGTTTGTGCTACTTAAGATAACAGTGATAGATAAACAATCTGAAACAAGTTTGCGACCAATAACAGTTGAATCATCTGTTGAGCAGATCTTATCTCTGCCCTTAGCGGTCCAGACCCTGATGAACTGGTTTCTGAGTAAAAAGAGCAGTCTTTATCTATGATACAGTTCACACCTTTCACTTTCTGATAGTACAGACTGGAAGAGTCCTTTCATTCTAGTACTCAATCAGTAGAACAATTGAATGTTATGCACAGAGACTTCATTAATACACATGCAAATATGATATGGTTGAAGGAAGCTGCAAATGTACTCAAGCAGAAGCAGGACAAATGTTTTGGTGGTAAAGATTAAAAGAGAGTACATGTTGTATGCAATAGAAAACATAAGCAAATTAATGGAAAGTTTTAAACTGATCCACTGAAATGGATCAAGGTACATCAGTTTATCTTTCAGGGAAAAGTAAAGGTGAATCAGATGGTTGATCAATCCATATAGAAGATGATTTACTAGTTAGCCATCTTGGATGTTGAAGTAGATGAATAGTTGTCAATGGTCATGGCATAATCACATGTGTAATGCCTCTAGTGTGCAGGAACAAAGGTAAATAACTCAGATATTGCAAGCCAAGGCATGATTATACCCATAGAAAAAGTTGAAATAATTTATAATTGATTTGTTTTAAAAAGTTACATATATGATACAATGACAGACTGGAAAGGTAACTTCAAAGAGAGAGGAGGAAAATCCAAACTTTAGCAGCACAGAAAAGGTATTTCTGTGAAATATCCACACTGACAATGCATACCAAGTCAGTTTCCTGTTCTAAAAGAGCATCAAATAAACTCCCTGATCCACAACCCAAATCAACCTGGTAAGAACTAAATAAAAAACATAAGCCCAGAACGAAATTAAAAAACAATATTCAATATAGAACTATACCAAAGACTTTGCGTGATGCTCTTTTAGAAGACGTAATCTATATCCTATTCTCTATTTTGATAGAGGAGGATTGAACAAGACTTTGCGTGATGTTCTGGAGGCTCTTGTAACTTCAAAAGCTTTACAGTGAACTCTAAAGATGCTCCTGAAATGTAAATGAACCATAAATCACAAGATTCAACTATGCAGAGTAGCAAAATAAATGGGAAAATTTCCCAGCATTCTCGCCAGCAGCAGCCAATATCTCATTCATCGAAAGCAAAGATGTGCAGAAGGTTTTAGATGTGCAGAAGGTTTTGAACTCATTGAGTGTTTAACTCTTTTTGAACCTTTGAACTCGTTAAACCTTTGAACCTTGCTGAAGCGGGGTTCAATGGTTCAATGGTTCATTCCATTTATTTGAAGCCTTCCAATGGACCTTTTGGTTGAACCTCGATGTTGAATCAACCTCGAAAATGCCTAAGTGTTTGGAAGTTGTTCCTTTATGAGAGCCCGTCTGTTGAAGTTGTTGAACCCATTGAACCTACGAGTCCCTTGACTGAAAATGCTTGAATAATTGAAGAACTTGAGTGCTCAAAATATTTTTTGAGAAGGGAAGAGAGAATTTTGGCCTGCAGGACCAAATTAGTTGATATGTTGTCCCCAAAAACAAGTGACAAATTTTGGAAACAACAGCTGGCTCCAGTTGGAGAACTTCCATCGATTATAAAAATAATTGAAGGGAGTAGAATCCAGAATCTACAGTCCCTTTAAGTATGTCATTGAGCTACAGAGTCATGCTACCCAAAAATAAAGGCACCAAAAAGAAATGAAAATGAAAAGCACCAAACAGAACTAAAGACTATACAAATATACATATGTACAACTGATGTCACCTGATACTTCAAGGATTGAAGTGCTTCAGATGATGCCCACTGTGAGACAGTGAAAATGGCGTTCTGTCTTGATATATCAGCAAGAAACCATTTTCTCTCCAAAATCAATGATTGTTGAATGGACCTCTCCACCAGGAATGAAATTTTCTGTGCATTCTTTTTGGTTCTCTCCTCTTGCCCCACAACAAGACTTGATTTCCAGTCTAAAAATAAAGAATCCTTGTTCTCTTGTAGAAGAGTTTCTTTTCTTAATTTTGACGTGCAGCAGTATGGTCCATTACCATAATTCACTATTCTTTTGGTTCAGTCCAACACATGATTTGATTGTCCCCATTAGATACCTGCCAATGATTGGCATTGTCAGGCACACTTGGTCGCAAGATCAGCCCGATAGTGTACTTCTGCTCTTCAAAGTCTTTGTGAGGAACCAAGACGGTCATAGAGACAGCCAATAAATCTGCACGACTATGAAGCTCTCTGGGCATTGCAGATATATTGAAAGTATCAAAACTTTCAATACAGTCCCATACCAGATTGTGGTAATGGTGCAATCTTTTGTTCTTAGTTTGACATAGGTTTCTCACTTGACAAACCATCAGTTTAGCATCTCCTTTGGCGTGAAGGAGTTTGACACCTTTGTCTTGAGCAGCCTTCAATCTGAGCAGCAACAATTCATATTTAGCAGTATTGTTGGTGTTGCTAAATTGTAACTTGTATGAAGAAGGAAAAATATCTCCTTGAGGAGATATTAAAACAATCTCGGCTCCAGCACCGGTAGAAGAGTAGCTGCCATCAAATTTTAAAATCCAGACATTATTAGAAACTGCTCCTTTCTCAGATTCCTCCTGGTCAAGGAGGGAGGATTCTTTTGCATCTAAACTTTGCTCTACCAATTCTCCTACTGTCCTGTCTAAACTTTTTGGATCACCACCTATAAGACTTTCATCTGCTGAAACATGAACATCCTTTGTGGTAAAGAAGTAATTACCCACCCTTGAAGACTCAAACATAATTTGAGCTTCAAGGGCCGATGTTTAGGTGACAATATATTTTGCCTCCTTCTCAGGAAGCAGCCTCTGCATGATGCCCTTCACACGGATCCTTGCCTCAGACAGGTCCATGCTCAATTCTCCTCCAACATCTTTGCAAAAATTTCGTCCAAGCAGAATGCCATAGGAGGCTGGGACGTCAGCCACCAGGACCGTCATCTTAATTTTTTTTTAGAAAGGCTGCAAATGCAAACTAGGCATCCTTGATTTGTCCCAGCAGTGGCACTTGTTTGTTCTCCATGGAGAAACACCTCCCAAAGGTCTTGGTTAGATTGAAGCCAAGAGATTCAGCTACTTTGGTGGGCATGAAGTTGTCAGATGCGCTTGAGTCGATGATGCAATTATTCAGCTGATGACTGTTTATCAACAGGGAGACATAAAATGGTTCTATCTTTCCGGGAGCAGCAGGAAGAGTAATGACAAGGTTATTTCGAGTGGATGTAGGAGTCACCTTTGGAATAGCTGGTCCTGCAGGGATGGCTTTATTTTTTACACATTGAACCAGCTTATCCAACTGCTCAGGGTTGGATTGTAGGAATTTAAATTCAGACATTTGAATTTTAGTTTTCTTGACATGGTCGATTATGTCAAATGTCTGAAATGAATTAGGAATAGAGGAAGGCAGTTCATCTTTCTAGTTTTTAGGAGGGGTGGTACTGGTCTATGAATTTGAAGCATAAGATGAAGAAAAACTTGATGTACTTACCTTTTTAGCGATCACTGGCTCCTTTGATTGAAAAGGCAGAGTGGTTCCCTGCTTAGCAATTGAAATTGCTAGTTGAGATCGCTCCTCTATTTTTTTCTTATCAACTTGTTGGGCTGACTGGTTCTAGGACTGGGTCAATACAACGTATGATCCATCAAACGCTTTACCTTTACTTCTAGGTTCATCCTGGTAATTCAAGAAACCAATGTTGGAGTCGCCAGCTGATTCATCTTGGTCTTCTGCAAAGAGATCAGCGCCATCTTCCAGGTTCAACTCAGGTTGGAAAAAAAAAATTATTAAGTTTCAAGGTATCCAATTGCTAAGTTGGTTGGAGCTGCCTCAATGGCAAGTTTCCCTTGTGGAGGAGGAAGATGATTTGGCTGCCCTTGATTCCTGGTAGCGTTGCCTTGGTATGACTGATTAGAGAATGTCTTCCTTGATATATCTCGGTATGAAGGAGGAGCAGACATTCCTTGTGCCATTTGTTTTTTGAGAGTTAGCAACTCATTTGCCAGCTTTTGCACCATTGGATCAATGGTGCCTGTAAATGAATATTTAGAAGATGAAGAAGATTTACCTCTGTTAGGATCTCTTCTTATCTTTCCTGCCAAGATGAGATCATCTTCCACCTCAGTAGCCAAATCTTGAGCTGCAACGTGGTCTATGTGGCCAGCCCGTCTCAACAAGAAACTCACTTCAGGAAGCTAAGAGTTGATGAAGAAATATTTGAGATTCTTAGCTATTGGTTGAGCAATTGTAGGAATCCTATTCCTCAACTTGTCAAATTAGGCTATGAAATCTCTCATTGGTTCATGAGGCTCCTTCTTCATTTATGTGACTTGGGCCAGCAAGGCATGCACATCTTCTGCAGGCTTGAACCTGGCTTCGAATTTGGCTTTGAAGGTGTTCTAGTCAATCATAGTCTGGGCCTATAGATGATAGAACCAGTCTGCAGTAGTGCTTTGCAATGTTTCCATAAACAACTTAACTGCCATGTCTTCATACTCCACACATATTACGCCACAGGCTATGCTGAAGGCTGCAATATGTTCATCAGGATGAACTCTCCCATCACCAAAGAATTTGAAAAAGTTCTTCCTTGAACTGCGTGGTAGCTCATGTGGAGGTGGAGTTAAATTGAGTGGGCTAAAAGAGTTACTTCATGGGCCTTGAACTACCATTGTATGACTATGGAAAGGGGGGATAACAAATCTTAGTGGGGTATGTACGGGCAAAGCTCTGCTATCAGAGGAAAAAGAAGCTCTGCCTTGTATTGGTGACTTGGTGTTGGTAGGAGGAAGACTCCTAGTTCGTTGAAAGTGAAGTTGTGGAAGAAACAAATCAAAATTGCTCTGCTGCACCAACTCAAAAATAGGGTCAATAACACCTTGAGCTTTCTAACTTCTTATATAGCGTGGAGCTACCAAATTGTAGAATAAAAATGGAAAAGAACTAGAATTACTTCAATTTGAAGCTTGAGGCTCTAAACTACGCGTTCTTCCCCAGTGGAGTCGCCAAAAATTGTTGGGTGAATATTTTGTCACCAACTAACTGAGGGTAATATTTCAACCATAGCATAGGGAGATTTATCGGTCAAATCTGTAGGTCGACCACATCAAAAGGGGAAAAATCTCTCCTCTCATTAAGGGGAGGTTCCCTATAACTATGATATGCTATATATTATATATATAAGCTGAAAATAACACTCAGGGGTAGGACAACACCATCTATCTCTCTTTTTTTAGAGATGATGTTCACAGACAAAAGAAAAATTCTGGGTGATTGCTGGAGGTACTTCTCTTTTTTGAAAAGTAATATTCAGTCAACGGCCAGATTCCTTCCTGGTAGTAATAGTAACCATGAAAAACCTGTTGATGTCTTAAAATGGAGCTAGATCTTAATCAACAACAATGGAAAGTTTCAAGCTGTGGGACAATGCGGCTTGAAAACAACCTCCAGATTTTAAAGAAGCTAGTCTCTTCTTTTGTATTGGGTGTTGGGGAAAAGGGATAGGAGACTAAATAGAAATGCAAAATATAGGAATTGAAACCTAACTATGGCGATGCACCTGAGAGTAATCCTAATCCTAACCTGAGCGCAGTGAAACTATTATGTGATTTTATTACATTTAAGAGCAGACAAGTGCATGATCAATGTAAAAGATTGGAATAACAGAAACAGAGGCTCACAACAGGGGAGTCTTTTGCTGAGATACAAGGATTGTCAACAAAGGCATAGTGTTCAATCTTCTTAATAGAATCTTTCAATCACATTAGAGGCATAGAAGTCATGCACAGTTATGTAGAACTTCAGACTCCAGAAAATGGGACAGAAGCAAATAACATTTCCAATCACAACACTAAAAAATCTACAACATAGACTACTTTGCAAATGACACAGATGACATCAACAAGGGCATAGTGTTCAATTTTCTTATTGAATCTTCCAGTCATACAAAAGATGCAGAAACACACACAGTCATATAAACCTTTTAACTCAGGAAAATATAACAAAAGCAAATGATATTATTGGTCAAAAACTCTGAAAGTCTAAAACTATGAGAATTCCCCCCTCCTTCCTTTTAGATTTTACAATTCTTCTTCTTTTATATCCCTGGATGTCTCCCTATACTTTCTTTCTCGCGCAATCTTCTCCGTCATTCGCTCATAGGAGACAAACAGAGGGCGCCTTCAATGCTGTGGGTGGCTCCAAAAATATACCCGATGAACTGTTTCATCTACTCGAATTAACTCCAGCCGATTTTCCCTCCATTTCGGTTTTGGCAACCAAAACACGGAACACTCTGCTATGTGTGAAATAGGAGAGGACACTTAGTCAATTTTTTGAAAATCCCCTTGATCACCTAGAATACACCAAAAAATGACACTTGGCGCCTTCCCCCTGATTCATCGAAGACACGTGGCTCTTTCTGCTCCCCTTTGGCTGTGCCGTAGTATCATTAGGGGCATATATCGGACTTCTACGGATGGCGACATTTGGCAGCTTTCGTAGAATTTTGAAGTAACACCCGAGACCCACCGCCGTTTCATATTTGTTAATAGAGCTTGGCGATGATTCTCTTGGGCGTTGACATGTGGAGACTTCCATGGCTTCGAGGAAGATAAGTGGCATCTTCCGCTTCTTCTATGGATGGAGTAGAGGGGGACCCGGAGAGTGACACTTGGCAGCATCCACTGCTTTGTGGTGCTTAAGCAAAATAAAACGACGCCTTTGTGCGTTGAATAGAAAGCATTGGACTCATGGCTTCCCGAATGCTGACACGTGGTGGCTTGCGATTTTTCTCCAAAAAGGTCTTTCAGGGCCTCCGCAACTGCCACTTGGCGCTTTCCGTCTTTCTGCTGCCTTATGGTGAAAGTCTCTGAATGAAGTGCAGACGCCGATATGAGACGCGGATGCTGACACGTGGTGCGTTCCGCTTAACTGCTACTGGGTATGTGGCACGATCTGCGGTTCTCGAATGTTACAAAAAGGTGACTCAGGGGACACCAACTGTCAGCTTTGTCTCCCAAAAAGTGACGCTTGGAAGCATCCGCTTGAACTAATACTCGGGAAAAAATGAGAGGAAGGAAACAAGAAGGGGAAAAAGACCTGCTCGGAGGGTGACACTTGGCAGCTTCCGCTGCATCTCAACACTTGGGCAAAACGAACTGGCCCTCTGCTTCAAAATTTTGCCGCTTCACCTGAAGAACCAAAATTACAGTGCTCGAATAAAAAAAATTAAATACGATGTAGAGTAGGAAATTACTCTACAAAACCCATGAAAGCACAAAGTCTTTCATTGCTTCCATCACTGAAACATGGCGTAGTAACACAACATAATGAAATTTAGCACAAAGTCTCCACCTCAACTGCCAAAGAGTGAAATATACGAAGGATAATGGGGGCACAAAGTCGTCCCAAGATCTTTTACATAGAAACAGAAAAACAAATACACTAAAGTCAATTGTGGCAGCACAAAGTCTCTCCACAGTTAGCTTCAAGACACCTTCCTGATTACTTTCACTAGTTCTGCTTGTTAAATTAAATGGACAAGAATGCTTCTAGGAAACAGACATAAGAACAATTTCCTCAATAACACAAGCTATTCCAACAAAAAGTCTGAAAGGTCACTTGTTTTCTCATTCAAATAAAGAAATATGATGAATAATCTGAGCTCAAAGTCTCAGAAAATGCCTTTCAATTTGGGCAAAGTTTTTGCTTCTATAACAGAGAGATCTCTTTTGCCTAAAATAAGAGATTACAATATATAGCGCTCCAAGAAAGACTTGGGCGCTTTGTTTCATGGAATGGCCCATGCTGCATTCAATGCCTTGAATGCATTTTCATTTTTGTCAAGGGGCCATGCTGGAACAAGGCATCTGCCTTAATTGTGGCGTGTCAATTCATCTCAAACGTCTCCTCCAAAGTATAGGCCACTTGGTCCTCTTCCTGATATTTACGCAGCTGTCCACTTCGCCTTTACTCGATGGAGAAAAACAAGTCGCATCCTTGAGTGCTCGTGCTCTCTAATGTCCATCTGGTGGACTGTTTCACCTACTAGAAATAACTCCTGTGCAGATATTTCTAGTCTTTCTACATCGTTCCCTCTTTTCTTGTTGTATTTTGTTTCTTCCTCGCGATCTGAGCTTTTGAGCTATCTCTTCCCTTTCTGCTGGCTCTTTTGGCTTCTTCTTCAGCTGGTCGCTGAGTTTGTTTTAAGGTTTCGTGCCATATTTGAAAATAAATGGGTATTTTATTACCTTGAATTTGATGTCCGTGGGGACGTCATTGGTCACTTGGTTACTTGAACCACGTTGAACCTTGAACCTTTGAACCATGAGAGTTCATTGGTTCAATGGTTCAATGGTTCGGGTGGTCCCTTGGTTCAATCGGCTCCTTGGTTCAATCGGTTGAACCATCTCTTCGAACTTGTCTTTGAAATCTTCTGTTTCCTTCCTTCACTTGAAGCTTCCTTTCAAATTTTGAAATTCCTTGAACCTTTGAACTTTGAACCATTTTGGTTCAAGGTTCAACGGTTCATTCTCTTTCTTTGAATCTTTTGGTCCTTCAAACTTATTAAACTTTAGAACTTGCCGAAGTCTTCGAACTCGTTGAACTCTTTGAAGCGGTTGAACTTCGTTGAACTCATTGAGCGCTTAACTCTTTTTGAACCTTTGAACCTTGCTGAAGCGGGGTTCAATGGTTCAATGGTTCATTCCATTTGTTTGAAGCATGCCGATGGGCCTTTTGGTTGAACCTCGGCATTGAACCAGCCTTGAAAATGCCTAAGTGTTTGGAAGTTGTTCCTTTATGAGAGCCCACTTGTTGAAGTTGTTGAACCCGTTGAACCTGCGAGTCCCTTGACTGAAAATGCTTGAATAATTGAAGAACTTGAGCGCTCAAAACATTTTTTGATAAGGAAGAGAGAATTTTGGCCTACAGGACCAAAATAGTTGATATGTTGTCCCCAAAAACAAGTGACAAATTTTGGGAACAACACTTTGGAAGTCGATAAAATATGCTAATAACACCTTATTTGTCCAATAATCGATAAGCACACAAACATCATAAAATCATGCAATTTAATGACTAATAAGGGATTGACAGAAGGGCCAGGGACCATAAAAGTTGACAACACACACTAATAACCCCTAAGTTAGACCAATAATTGATAAATACACAAACATTTTAAAATAGTGTAATTTAATGACTAATAAATGCCAAGGGGACATTTTTAGATGTCTACAGTCCAAATGATCTTTTAAATATTAATATAAAAATATTGACTCTTTATTAATCATTAGATTGTTCACCCAACCTAACATTTTAGGTACACTTCAAGAACATTTACATCATTAATATAAAAATATGAAGTTCTTTAAATAGTTTTTTTATGATTAGTATGTATCAATAGACACTCCATGTTTAATCTCAAAGCAACATTTTATAACAAGAAAACTCAATCACAATTTGATTACATTGAGGAAGAATCTTAATGACACACCTTTACAACAAGAAAATTTAACCACAAATTTGATCACAATGATGTTAACTCTCAATGCCACACCTTTACAATAAAAAAAATTGATCACATTGATGTGGACAAAGCACGAATCTTAAGCCTATCATATTCAATTAGGTTGGTATAGAGCGAGGTAGTACCATACCATTTATCTTATATATTGTTCAACAATGTGTTCAACCTTACATTCTCCAGATTGAAATATGTAACCTCTTCTATAAAGTATATATATTTTCACCATCAAACCCACTCAAACTCTACTACCAAAACAAATTCAAAAAGGCTCTCACATATTAAAAAAATATCTTAGATAAGAATATGAATCATAAATATTATTCTCTTTGCTAGCAATGCACCTTCTATCATGTATGGAAATGTCCCTACAAGTTCAAACTGTGTAATGGATTAGGTTTACATTATTTTTAGCTATCATAATATCTCTATCTTATATGCCCTACAATTTCCCTCCAAGATCTATATAGAAATGTCTCTACATGTTCAAGTATAAATGGATTAGGTTTACCTTATATGCGCTGCAATTTCCCTTTCCCTCCAAAATCTATATGGAAATATCTCTACAAGTTCAAGTGTAAATGGATTAGGTTTACCTTACATGCCCTGCAATTTCCCTTTACCTCCAAATACTATATGGAAATATCTCTACAAGTTCAAGTGTAAATGGATTAGGTTTACCTTATATGCCCTGCAATTTCTCTTTTGCTCGAAAATCTATATGGAAATGTCTCTACAAATTCAAGTGTAAATGGATTAGATTTACATTATTTTTAACTATGAGGAATCCCTCTACTTTATATGCCCAACAATTTTTCTCCAAGATCTAACTAAGGCAATCCATGTAAATCATGTTGCCTATAGATTAAAAAAGATGATAATACAATAATTTGTAATTATAATAAAACAAACTTGTGACCAAAAAATTTTTTACCAATTAATATTTATTTATAATATAAAAATAATTACAACAATAAAATAGCTGGTTGGTATATACGGGCTGTGAGAAATCGAGCACATATACCTCTTTAAAAAAAAAGGGGGGGCTGGCACAACACGGCAACCCAGATGTATTGTATCAAGCTTTCATGATACCACAATGTTCTTAGGGAAAAACGATGTTTTTGTTAGCAAAATCCACTCAGCCATGATATATAGTTCTCCTTTTCGAAGGCAGACTATATGATATTAGTTAAAATGAACAATAAATCTAAACCAGACCAAAAATGCTTATAGATAAACAGTCCTCACAATTAGCCCCCGATAAATAAAACCTAATTTTTACAAACCTCTGTTCCGCATTCCATTTCCAAACATCTTTATATTGCACCTCATCATGTCTTCGCTTCAATTTTTTACGAGAAACAACAATTTGATGGCATTTCTTGAAGACAGCTATCTGAGTGGCAAACCCAAGATCCTTAGCAGTATCACCAACACCATCAAATTCTACAGTGTAGCCATAGTCTTTAGCAAGGTTTTATGCACAGGGACAAAATTCTCTCTGTCCATTCAAACTTATGGTCCTCATCCCGAAACTTGGAGGCTGCATCAACTTTTCCTTGTGCACCTAATTCAGACTTTTCTCCTTCACAATCCATCTTTTGTTCTGAAGCCATTTTTTGCAGAACGGGGTTGTAATCGTAATTGGGTGTTGAAATCATCAGCACTCGAGGGCATAATTCACCCAATACGCATTCTCCAAATTCAGATGCCTGGTCTTCCTCCATGTGCTCAATCACCTGTAGCCAAATGGTCAATTACAATATCCATCGATTACAGAGAAAAGCATCTGAAAGTTGAAACATATTACTGGAAATAAAAAGGCTGAGTCAAAAATTTACCTCTATGCAAGTTGCAACATCGAAATCATGAAACTGCGGATCAAATTCACTAATGGAACCATTGTATAATTCAGCACTTTGGATGCTTGAGGTAGGTGAAGCGTCACCAGATGTACTATCCATGCCAAAAAATTTATGAAGTACTTGACACATATAAAACCAGCTGATTCATTAGTTCAGATTAAATAGTGGCAACAACAAAATCTTGTAATAATCATTTTACAAGTGAGTAGGATACAATGATACTGCCAAAGATTCTCAGCACCATGAAGATTGAGGAAAATTGTAACACCCATATACACCTAGGTCCAATTGGAGTATTTCTTTCGAATTGTGCCAATTTGAAGGTCTTATGTAGAGTAATCTTTTCTGAAAGTGAAATGATAAAAACCATGGGCAAATAAAACAAAGGCCCATGCGGGGCTTCCCATGGTAACTCTCAAAATAAGTGGAGAATAAACATAATGATTGGAAGAACAAGCAATGGAGAAAGTTTTATCTTTGATTAGAGATCTAGTGTATGCCCAAGTGCCAGATTGCACGAAGATGGGGAAAAAAATATTGTGGAAGGGTTTCCAATCGTTGGTGAGAAGGTTATAATAACAAATAATAATTCTGTCTGCATATATTAGAAAGTAATCTCTTTGATAAGACACATCTTGGTAAAAAAGTTCTGATAATAAATATTAATCCTGTTTGTATACACTAGAAAGTAATCTCTTTGATAAGAAGCACAAGCTTATTGAAAGAGGACAATATAATAAGTGGAGAATCTGACCTTATAGATGGTTCCCTTACAGAAGAATAGAAGGTTAAACAGACGAAACTTCGATATTGTATCATAACAACTTGCAGTAAAGGTTTGTGCATTGAGCTCTCCTCCCCTTCCCCCCTTGGTCTGGGAACCAAATGACGTCTGGAGTGAGGTGAGTAAAAGTATCCTATCCTAGAATCAGCCATGTCTCTGGTGCATTTTGTTATGTCCCTGAGATAAAACTTACTCATTGACTTTATGCAGGAATGAGGAATGTGAATGCAGCCTGAGATTTACAAATGTATTCGAGGCTAGCTTTTCCCTAAATTTGGAAATGATGTTGCCTCACTTCTATAAATACATCATCTAAATTCGGATTATAAACTCCTTAAAGAAGATATCTTTGGCATTGGCCGAGATGTCAACTGCTAAAAAGATAAAATAAAGCTAAGGGAACAAATTCAGAATAAGCCAAATAGGTTTATAGCATGGGCCAAAAATGTCCAAAAGGACCCAAGGCTAAGATGGAGGGCTAATGAGAGGCACAGCAGTGGTTTCCACTTTCCAGGCCAAGAGAAGCCTAATGAATATAATAAAGAGTGGTTGGTGGACAAAGTAACCTAGAAGTACGTTGAATGGACCCAATACACTTGGGGCTATAGGGCAACAAAACATGCTTCGGATTTCAGCCAAGCCCGCCCAAATCCCATCAAATGATCATATATGAGGTCAATGCATCCTTGACAATAAAAAGTGCTGCTAAATGCATCACTTGGCAAGAAAACAAGTAATTGAGTGCATTTGAGAAGACACTAAAAACTGACAGTTTAACCTGTCCTTGTATGCCTAGATTTCACTATATAACACTATTAACATGCAAAGGGATCATGTCTCAACCCTTACCAGAAAATAGGCCTACTGTTTACAAGTGAGTGCAGTAGGGGTTCCTAGATATACTAGGAAAATCATATATCACATGCCACTTTCCACTTTCCACTTTCCACCAGAACACTAGCAAATTACAGGTACACTTGCAGATGCAGGGAAAGCACAAGATACAGATAATTTATATTGGGAAAGCACGTGGCACTTACACAAACACAAAAAAAAATGGTTTTATAGTTAAAGACAGTCAATTTTCAACTTCATACCACCCTTCTTATATCCAAGACAGGAATGCATAAGAAGGCGTGAAGAAGAGGATAATAAGAATCTAAGTAAACAACGACAGAATCTTAAATTAAAGATGATGATGGCGATGAGCATTCTTGTGAGGATAGTGCTGACAAAGAGATGAAACAATCATTGCTTGCATGATTGCATCTACAGAGATATATATCAGTGTCCAGCCAAGTATCCCATTGAGAAAAACTATGTTCCTCAAGGGTCTCCCTCTTTTCCCATTTCTTTAGAATGAAATGTTTCTTTCATTACAAATGAGACAAGGGATCTTCAGAATTTAGCGGTTGAGAATCTTAGAAAGAATGCAGAGTTGACAGTCGTTGCATCATTCAAACACCCTTACAACGCCCAATATTAATACTACCATTGTGCCCTTATACACTTATACAAGGTGTGCGACGACTTTTGCAATAATATGTCACACCAATTTGCTTGTCCATCCAGGTGTCATGTTCATATATCGGGTACTTGCACAGGCTTCTGTCGTTAAAACTATAGTTACGCCTACAAATTCAATTGGCGTCCTCTCGGTTTCAGTTACAGTACCCTATCAATCAGTTACTTCCCTCTTCAAGTCAGTAGTTATTGTTACAAAGGAACGCATGCACAAGTTTTCAGAGACCTTATTTGGGTTCTTGCCTTCCTGATAAAGAGATTGTAGCTATGTACCTCCTATCCCACTTATCTCCTCAAACAATCCCAATGCCCGTAATTCACTTAGTGATATACCTCATTCAAGATAGCAAAGAAAGCCCAATACAATTTTTCAATAGCCTTCAGTAATTTAGTCAATTAAGAAACCGATAGACCAGTTTGTGCTACTTAAGATAACAGTGATAGATAAACAATCTGAAACAAGTTTGCGACCAATGACAGTTGAGTCATCTGTTGAGCAGATCTTCTCTCTGCCCTTAGTGGTCCAGACCCTGATGAACTGGCTTCTAAGTAAAAAGAGCATTCTTTATCTATGATACAGTTCACACCTTTCACTTTGTGATAGTACAGACTGGAAGAGTCCTTTCGTTCCAGTGCTCAAGCAGTAGAACAATTGAATGTTATGCACAAAGACTTCATTAACACAAATATCATATGGTTGAAGGAAGCTGCAAATGTACTCATGCAGAAGCAGGACAAATGTTTTGGTGGTAAAGATTGAAAGAGAGTACATGTTGTATGCAATAGAAAACAGAAGCAAATTAACGGAAAGTTTTAAACTGATCCACTGAAATGGATGGAGGTACATCAGTTTATCTTGCAGGGAAAAGTAAAGGTGAATCAGATGGTTGATCAATCCATATAGAAGATGATTTACTACTTAGCCATCTTGGATGTTGAAGTAGGTGAATAGTTGTCAATGGTCATGGCATAATCACATGTGTAATGCCTCTAGTGTGCAGGAACAAAGGTAAATAGCTCAGATATTGCAAGCCAAGGCATGATTACACCTATAGAAAAAGTTTAAATAATTGATAATTGATAAAAAGCTACATATATGATACAATAACAGACTGGAAGGGTAACTTCAAAGAGAGAGGAGGAAAATCCAAACTTTAGCAGCACGGAAAAGGTATTTCTTTGAAATATCCACACCGACAACGCGTACCAAGTCAGTTTCCTGTTCTAAAAGAGCATCAAATAAACTCCCCGATCCACAACCCAAACCAACCTGGTAAGAAGCAAGAAAGTAGACATAAATAAAAAACACAAGTCCAGAACGAAATTAAAAAACAATATTCAATATAGAACTATACCAAAGACTTTGCGTGATGCTCTTTTAGAAGACGTAATCTATATCCTATTCTCTGTTTTGATAGAGGAGGACTGAACAAGACTTTGCGTGATGTTCTGGAGGCTCTTGTAACTTCAAAAGCTTTACAGTGAACTCTAAAGATGCTCCTGAAATGTAAATGAACCATAAATCACAAGATTCAACTATGCAGAGCAGCAAAATAAATGGGAAAATTTCCCAGCATTCTCGCCAGCAGCAGCCAATATCTCATTCATCGAAGGCAAAGATGTACAGAAGGTTTTAGATTGATTAACAGATAGTTGAGCTACACATTCCTGAGTGCCTCTAGCTGGGGAATTACAGCACCTATCCCAAATTCAAATTGAAAGTTTTCTTTGCATTCCAAGCATTCGCTTACAGATTCATTTAATAAGCAAACACTGTAAGAGATGAATGCTATAGTGCCAAATGCATTATTGGAGATGCATAAGGTAGACAATGGCAGCTCCAGTGAAGAAAATTCCTTGTTTAAATCTATCATCGAAAGATGATCACCCTTCTCTGCACTTACAGGCTCGCTTCCAAAAGTGGCTCCAATAAAATGCAGATTTTTCAAGGCAACACTTTGGAAAGCATCACTCTTGTTTCTATATAAATTCTCAGAAGTGAACTCAGTGATAACCTCTCCTTCCTTATTCAGTATTTTTCCACAGCACCTGTGTCCACCAGTCTGGATACTAGCATTTGAAGGAGAGCTTTCAACTTTCTTCCTACGTTTTGAATTCGGATGTTCTTCTTTGGAATCATTCTGTGATGCTGTCTCAATCATGGAAGAGAAAACAGGTTCAGATAAGTTGTAATAGTTATAGCAATCAGTTATCAGTTAGAACGTCTCGGGGTAGCATTCCATGCCAGTTGGAACGTGTTGTAAATATGGTTGGTAATTCTGCAACTAAAATCGCATCTCTAGAGATCTTGTAGAAACCTCTAGGATTTTGAGAGAGCAACACCCTGTAGAATTGATACAATCATACATGAGTAGAGATAACCAAATATATATGTGTATCCACAGTTAATAGGACAAAATCCCAAAATTACAGAATGAGTGAATATGTACAGCTTCGCTTAGCATTGATGATTGTGGCCTACATCCTCATAAGGAGATATGAACGTAAAGGTAAAATGGTAATAACACAAATTTGTATGTCTATCAGAAGAAAAAAAACATTTATGGGTTATCCAAAAAGCTCTGAGCATTCACTTACTGCAAAGCAAAAAAAAACAAAAAATAACAGGACATTCCCACATCACAATATATGAAAATATTGGTAACATATAAAGCCATACCACAGAGTAAAATTGGTATGAACAGAATATTACAGACATCCATAGTGCCTTCAAAATTCAAAACTAGCGTATCAACCAAAAAAATTCATAATCACATTGAAATAATAATACTCAAAAATAAAATACATAAAATTTGTGAGAGAATGGGGAAAAAAGAAAAAATCTGACCTGCCATAAATGTTGAGGTTAAAATTTTCCCATGACAGAACTCCTAATGACCCCCATTTAGATGCAACTGATGCTAGAATTGCATTTCCGTGTATTTTTTTGACCCTGCAAGCTAGATGCCCTTGGAGTAAACCTTGTATTATATTCCAACTGAAAGGCACTATGCTTCTTACTTTCAAGAGAGATTTCATTGAGATCTAGAACCAATGGTAAACAATCTGGAACTTGAAAGTACAATCTTGATTCTGACGGAGCCTTCTTAAGTGTCCTACAACAAAGACAAGTCATGCAAAGTCCATATATCACAGTACAGTCAAATGCATTCCTAGGAGGCACAAACCTGAATATAAAAACAGATTAATAATATCTTATTAAAAATTGCTCGTGGAACTCTTCAACTTAGCATTTAATTCCATATTGGTAATAATTGTGAGACATAGATGATTTATTAGGCACTACACTCATCAAAAGCTTTACCAATAGAAAAAGAGGCAAGAGAGTAAAAAACCTAAAGTGGTGAATTACATTTACTATTCCTAACCCCACAAAAAATAATATTTAATTAAAATGATAGACATGTTACCTTGATATCAAAATGTGTGAGGAATCTCCAACTACTAGATGATATGCCATTACATCCATAAAATATTCTTGTGGGCCGATCTTCATTGTCAACAATTCAGCTGACTTCTCAGAAGAGCATGGTATATAAACAGCTTGAAAAGAACAAATTTCAATTTCAATGGCATCATTTTGTTTTCCCGTTAACTTCTTTACCAACTTTTCCTTGGTTTCCTCAGAAAATGGCTCTTTTTTACCAACCCAAAGGCTATCTAGAGGAGAATATAGGAGACTGCAGGATTTAGCAGTTCCGAGAACTAATTGCAAACTGATTGCAGGATCTTTTTCTGCATTTTTGTTTATGGATTTGCATAAAGTCACTATCTTCTTGTCCAATACAGAAAGAACTACAGCTGGAAACTTCCCATAGTTCACACCTTTCCTTTGAACAGCTGCTGTGAAGTGGGCAATCAATGGGCAGGTTGAGAGGAGAATCTTCATCTAAGGAAAGCAAAGGGTCAGATTTATAAAATGTGAAAATACAATGATATTGCCATCTCATATGAACCAAAAGAAAATGTAGATGCATGTTAGTTATTTCAATCATGAGCAGAACCAGGTAGGAATCCACTAGAGATAATTTTATTTCAATAATTATGTGTGTTCTCTTTCCTATTTTTTATGACTCAGAACTCATTCATTCATTTTATTAAAAAGAGGCCAACATAGCATACTTCAAGGCCTGAGCTAGGAGAAAACCTTCTCAGAAAATGTAGTGCAAAGACGGTCCTTTACAGCTTGCCATTTTCCCTCTTCAGTAAGATCGTGAGGGTTTTTTGTTCCTCTTGCTTCTTGGTGGTAGCATCCTTTGATGGCTGTATTCCCAGCTGCAAAAACATTTTGATATCTTATAAATACGTACCATATTTCTTTTATAAAATGAACATTGTCGTCTACAGGATTCAACTATCCAATTATAAAATCATAAAAGGTACAGCATTGAAAGGAAAACACGAAACACACTGATAGATCATGAGGTAAAAACTATAATGCATTTGTCATTAATACGAACATTGTTGCACAGAATCACATTCTTGTGAGTTTTCCTAGATTATATATTGCAATACCCCATACACATTAAATATCAGTATATTGCACTGTATATTGAATCCTATGCATTCACAACTGTAATATCCGACAAAAATAACATTTCCATTATGATTTTATGGGCACCCATACCCTATTCCAAATATCTGATTTTAGCATAGGTTGGGAGTATCCTAAAAAAGATAGAGTGATTGCGTTAAAACTTGAATGTATTCAGACTATTCAGATGCACCAATGAAATTTTTGAATGGCAAGAATGATGAGAGTGGATATGATTAAATTTTGTCACACACCTTCAGCATGCCTCCACATTTTGAGTACGTCTAATATGGAACTGGCAACTAGAACATATAAAATTAATATGGAAAAGGTTGTAGAGTTTGGTTTTACGTGGGTTTTACACCAAATTGCATTTGCTCGTATCCTTCATGGTTGAAGTTTTCTGTATATCTAGTGCAGGATGGAATTGTATCCTTCATTGCTGTAGTTTTCTGTAGGCTATGGGAAGTGGGTTTCAAAATCTGGCTTCAAATGCCCATGTTTCTTTCTTGTGTTTGTGGGTTTCGAACCCTGGCTTGAACCACCAAGGGATTTTATGTTTCTTGGTTGACACTGACTATTCTGAAATAAAAGAGAGAAATCAATTCAAGCTAAATGATTACATGAAGCAGACAAGTAAGGAAAGGCACCTACACATATCCGTCTCTGCATGAAACAAATATGTAGTGCAGCAAATATCCCTTCAAAACATGACACACGTTTATTTTGAAAAGGTGGAATTTGAACTTTGTTCCAATGTAGACCAAACAAAAACAACAGATTATACTGCACATATATCACCTCATTGACTATGAGAACAAGACGGATATTTAACATTGTTGCACATTAGAAAGTCAACAGAGCCGGTCCGTTAAACTTTCAGCATTTACAATATTCAAATAAAAAATTGTGTCTGAATGTAACATATTCTCGTCCTTAATTTTGCAGCTGCTCTATAGTTTATTTTTTCTCAATGCTGTCAGAAGTACTGCAATGCATATAATGTAAGGCGACACTCATGCATACAGGGCCTCCTCATTTTGCAGCTGCTCTATAGTTTATTTTTTCTCAATGCATACAAGGCCTCCTCATACACCTCTTAAAAGTTAGTTCATGGTTTTTTTACCAACGAGCTGATATTCAAAAACATTCCATTGTGAACCTTTTCCCTTGTTAATATGTTGGACCTCTACATTCTCAGAGTCCTTTTGGAATTACCTGTAGGGCCTGTCTAATGATTTTTTGATTCTTTCATTTCGCCAATTGTGTTTTATCCTTACTGATTAGTTTGTGTGCATCCTCTACCTCGGCCCGTTCAGTTAGATTATTTGAAATGGAAGTGGTGAAAATCTCTGATGGATCAGATAAGAGATTCCTTTTTTTATAGAGCATAGAACGAGGCTATATCATCCAATGTCAGTGGGTTTGATGTTTATGGAATCTTTGTAATCTGCTTTTCTTTTTTAATCTCAGCAATGCTATTAAAACCCTTAAGATGTTGGGTATGACTGTATCAGAGATATGTTATACTTTTAATGATTGGTTTTGGTACACCCCTTCCCTCAGATAGTTCAATTATGTGATGTCAGATGAGAGGAGTGAAAATCTATAATTGATCAGATAAGACATATATTTTTTGAGCATAGAAAGAGGCTTTGTTATTTCTAGTCATTAGGTTTGATCATTAATGTTTATGGAACCTCTGTGATCCACTATGCATTTTTGTTCTCAACAAATTCTATTGAAAGCCTCTAGATGTTGGATATGACTCTACCAGATGTTATAGTTTTAATGCCTGGTTTTTTACATCCCCTCTCTCAGACAGTTCAATTAGGTAACACCAGAAAAGAGCTAAGGTCTATCATGGACCAGATCCAAAGAAGCCCTGGCTCAGCCCCAACAAGGGCTATACCTATAATGTGTCACAAATCAGATGTGTTCTGTCCTATATAGCAGTTTCCATAGCTTTCAATCCACTTATGTGATGTCAGATTGGAGGAGTTAAGGTCTATGATGGAGGTGATAAGATATGCATTAAAGTAGAGAGTGAGGTTGCATCATCCACTATAGGTTTGATGGGTTTTTAAACATGTGCAATCCGCTTTGCTCTTTTGGTAGAAACAATTTCTATTGGAAGCATCCAGATGCTAGGTATGACTGAACCAAATATATGTTCTAGTTTTATATTTTAGTTTTAATACTTGATTTCAGTACATCCCCTTCATCAAATGGTTCAATAAGGTAATGCCAGAAAGAAATTAAGGCCTATGATGGATCAGATCTACCCTTGTCCATGGCCAGGAAGGGCTAGATCTATAATGTACCAAATTTTGGTACGACCTACTTTGGTTGACTTGAAATTCTCGGCTTATTTTTTGGCTTGTCAGCAGATTTACCATACACTACTGTAAGTACATTGAAATACCCAATGGAAAAAAACAATACCCATATAGAAGAAACAGTGAGAACAAGATTGACAACAACATTATCATGTTACAGAACCAGGGGTTATCTTTAGCAATACTCCAAAAGGATGCCATGGAAAATAAACTTGACAAGAACATGGTTATGTTACGAAACAAATTGTTATCTTGAACAGAAGTTTGCAAAAGGATGTCATGGCTCATGAAAATTTTGGAAAACACAGAGCATATGGAAGAGTAGACTATAAAAGACTTATTTTCTTTTCTTTTCCTTTTTTTTAAAGTTCAATGGATAAGGAAAATATAACATATTATTTTGATTTATTTTATTTTTTTGGTTTTACTTATAAGGAAATAAAGGTTCTCCCACCAAGCTCTTGGAGTTGATTACTCTAATATAAGATAAACCCTTTATATACTTTGGGTAGTGTGAAGTAGGTTTTCACGTTATTTTGCTGGATAAATTGAAAGCCATGGCTATATGATGCCAAGACCAAAAGAAATATAATATATTATTCTATCACAAACAATAACAAATTAAGGTAAAAAAAATGAAAAATTAACCCTACTCAATATAAATTAAAAGAGAAAAAAATTGACAATACCCAATTTATAAATAGATAAATATATATTAATAATATTATCAATTTTTAAAAAAATGTAAAAATAAAAAAATTATTAAAATGAAAGGGATTAGTTTCATGATGTAGTTTACAAAATTACTGGAGTATTTGCTTTGATCTAATTTACCTTATCTTACTTTATATAATCTTGAATCTTTGTTTTTAATCTTGAGTCCTTATTTTTGATCTGTCTTTACACACAGTGTCTTTGCTTTGATTTAGTTTAAACAATTTTAAAGACCTTACTTTACTTGTATTTTCATTAAAATAAACAAATTATATTAATATGATATAAAAAAATTATAAACATATAGAATATATTTATGAATAGTTTTGTGAGTTTTCACCTTGATCCGTGAGTGTAATAGCTCAACTTTTTATACAAGTTATACTACTATCATATTACAAAAATATAAATATATAGAAGATACTTATGCATAGTTTACGGGTTCTAGGTCAACTTTTAATCTAATTAATGAGTAATTTATACAACACGCAATATCTAATTTGACCATTAATATAAATAATTTATACAAACCCAATAATTAATAGAACTGCATTATGTATTTATTGATTTATTTTTATTTTATTTTACTTTTTGTATGTTTGTTTTTGTTTTGCTTTGAAAGAATACACCCCTTTGGGATATATGAATCTTTTCTTTAAAAAATTATTTAAAAAGTAAGAGATTTTTTAACTTTATTTTAAATATAGTAGGACCTCCATCCCCCTTCATTAAGCTTATAATTAAAGCTTGACAATCTATTTATATCTTTAAAGGTGCATTTACATCTTTAAATATTTAGAGAATGTATTATTTTTTAAAGATTTACTATTTTTATTTAATTATGCATAGAACAATCATAAAAAATAAGGGAAACCATTATAGAATTGTATATTAATTTCTATCACATTTGAACCATTTCACAATAAAATTGATCACTATATATAGAGTTTTACTAAAAGAAAAATATAAAAAAACAAAATTAAATTTATTAACATATATATTTTTTTAAATATTCTATATATAAAATAATAATATTTTATACATAAAAAAATATGTTAATGTGAAACATAATCTCATTCTAAAAATATGTTGAATATATTTTATAATTATTAACATGTTTTACCATATGTATAACTTTTCAACATAATTTATAATGTATATAAACCTTTTTTGGTTGTATAAGAACTTGATAGTAAAAATGAGGAGTCTATTTAATTTTACCTTTTAACTAATTTTTTCAATTTTTTAGGGATCAAATACATTGGCTAAGATACTCAATTTCTTAAGTATGTCTATACATGGAATGTCTATGCATGTCTCCATTACTATTCAAACATATAATTAATGTCTCAATTACTATTCAAACACATAATTAAGGTTAAAATGTTGATTCTCATTTCCACGTGTGTCTCCATTACAATTCAACCTTTATAATTAATGTTTATCAATCTTCCTCCACCACTTATACTTCAACATATTTGAAAAAGGTGTCACATTCCCTTTACTTAGCCAACTAGATTGTGTGGTGGAATGATGTTATCATGAGCACCGCTACCTTTCTCATATAGTATGGAAAAAAAGTGGAAAGAATATGTAAGAGATATGATAATGCTCTGGCCAAGAAATTTCTTTGTATTTCCTCTCAAATTGATTTTGGCCCTTTTTATAATCAGTTATAGTTTTTCGCCACTCATCTCAAACTTAAACTCAAACTTGAAAAATGTCATGAGGCCAAAGGAGCCCAAATTCATGTTTTCCTTCATTGGTTTGAGATCGGAGACAATCTCAGAGTTTTATAAACCCTAGCAAGCCAAATAAGCTATGGATCATATTAAATCAATTAAATTTTCTCACAATCACCTCATTGAGCCTCCAAAGATCTTAAATGCCTTCTTGGACCATTATAAATTAGTATTTCAAGCTCAAATGGATTCTCTCGAAAGAGCTCAAGCTTTGTAGGAATGTTTTAATGTTGTTATGCAAATTCTTAGCTTGTCTAATCAAAAGCTTCATGATGCGCTATTTGTGCTTGATGAGCTTTATTCAACACTACTTTACATGGCTAATAACAAGGTCTCAAGCCTTGTGATCCAAAACTCAAAAGTTTTGATTGATAGATATTTCAAAAAACACAGAAATAACATAGTAACAATGAATTCTCTGAGAAGAGATGTTTTATTACTCAAGATCGCAATACAACTATATGCCTATCTCTGGGAAGAGATGTCTAATTTTTATTTCAGGTTACATCTTCATTTATACACATTTTGAAAGCAAGAGGAAGATGTGGAAGGTCACCAATCTTGAGGGAGATTAAGTGGTTTGACTTCCATGATTTAAAACAATACAGAATTTGAGGAATTACTATTTTTAGAAACTTAATATTTTTAGACTGCACTACTAAAATTAAAATTTGAGGCACTTCCATTGGGTTTTCTACGGTCAAAATATATTTAGAAACTGTCCATGTCATCTCACCATTTTTTCCTCATTCTTAGCTTTCCAACGGTTCAAACAGTGAGTCAATTGGAGCTACGGTGCAAAAGTCATGGCTCCCAAAAATCTCGTCATCAATTGGGGTAGAACCGTCACCCGAATTATCGTCTGAATTGTTTCTCGGATCATTCCTCCCTCCTTGAGAATCAATGGTCCCCATTGTGTCAATATTCCTCATCAGGTGTGGAAGTTGTGTCTTAATTTGATTCTCTGTGAGCCACTCACCTTGGTGGCTAAGCTAGCCCTTTGTGACCACCTGATAAAGCGGGATAGAGTGTCCTCTTGTTGTCTTCATCCAGGTGTCCATAATCTGATCCTCCTCCACTGGAGCAAAAATATATGGATCAAGCTCGTCAATGTCTAGTTGTTCTACTATGACTAAAGTATCCAAAAGAGGTGGATGATATGGTTTGAGGAGCTCCATGTTGAATATTGGATGCAAACCAAGGTAGGCTGGTAGGTTCAACTCAAAAGCATTTTCTCCAACTTTTCTAGTGATGGTGTAGGGACCATATCGTAGAGGCCAAATTTTTTTGTGTGGGCCTGCAAGTCATTCCTTCTGAAGCCGCAACCAAACCTTGTCACCCATAGCAAAATGGTGTGCAATCCTATGTTTGTCATGGCATTGCTTATACTTTTGATTCATCTTCTCCAAGATATCATGAACTCGTTGCTGGATGTGTTGCATTTATTCAATGAACTTTGTTGCTTTTGCTACCTCAGATCTTTCATGAGGTGTGTATTCCATGGTGGAGAATGGAACAACTATATCAATTGGTGCCATGGGTTGGAACCCAAAGCATACTTGGAATGGACTGTGCTTGGTCAAGTTGTGCAGGGCTCGATTGTATCCATGTTGTATGGAAAGAATCCCCTCATCCCATGTGCGTGGATGTTTGGAGTGATACATCTGAATCATTTAAATAATCAAGTGGTTCACCACCTTTGTCTGACCATCAGTCTGTGGATGGAAGGCTGTGGACTTCATCATCTTGGTATCCATCATCTTCCATAGAGTGGACCATAAGATGCTCAGGAACCTACTATCTTGATATGAGATAATGGACTTGGGGAAACCAAAATGGAGCCATACATGACTAAAATATAGTTGAGCAGTTTCTTCAGTAGATATATTTTTCTTACAAGCAATCATGATAGCCATTTTTAAAAAATGATCAACTACAACAAAAATATAGTCCTTGTCATGTTTTGAAGTGGACAAATCTGAGAAAAAATCCATTGAGACAGATTCCCAAGGCCTGGTTGGTTTTAGCAATGGCGTGTACAATCCTTGCTCCTTATTTATTGGCTTGGCTATCACACATGGGGTGCAATATTTGAGATACCTTTCCACATCCTTTCTCATATGGGGCCAGTAGAAGTGTTTTTAAAGAACTGCCAATGTCTTTTCTACACCAAAGTGTCTAGCTGTCCTAATGAAATGTGCTTCCCATATCATCTTCTATTGCTCTACAACTGAAACATAGATGTGCCCCATATGACAAAGGATATTATCTTGCAAACAGAAATCAGAAACATGTTTACCTTTTTGAAGCACTCGATATGTATCAGCAAAGTAGGATCTGCTTCATATAGAGCACCCCAAGTGGCAGTCTCATGTCTACATAGGTCAAGAACTATTGTGAGTGCAATAATTTTTGGGTGGCTCAAACAATCTATGGATGTATTTGAGCTCCCCTTTTTGTGTTTGATTATCAGATGGAATTGCTGCAGATATGTGGCCCACTTTTAGTGCATCTCATTTCACAAGTTGCTCTATGTCTGGATGAATTCCAATGGTCTATGGTCAGTGTGGATGATCGTCTCTTTCCCCAAGATGTAGTGTTTCCATTATTTGCAAGCTTGCAAAATGGCATAGAGCTCCTTATCATATGTCAGATATTTCCTGACTGTATCATTGAAAGTGTCACTATGATATGCAACAGGATGGCCATGTTGTATGATGACAGCTCCCATGGCATATTCAGATGCATCTATCATCAACTCAAAAGGTTGATGCAAATCTGGCAAGGCAAGAATAGGGGCTGAGCAAAGTCTATTATTCAAATTTTCAAATGCCCTTTGTTGTATTTCACCCCACTAAAATGTAGCTTTAGCTCCTCCTTTAGTCACTTGGGTTAGTGACCAAATAGCATGTGAAAATCCAAGAACAAACCTATGATAAAAATTTACAATACCCAAGAAGCTACGAAGTTCTGTGAGGGTCCTTGGTGTAGGCCATTCTCGAATAACCTGAATCTTTTTTAGATCAACATGGACCCCTTCCTCATTCACAACGTACCTAAGGTACTAAATTATTTTCATCTCAAATGTGCATTTGTCAAGATTTGCATACAACTAGTGCTTCGAAAGAGTTTGAAGCACCTTACGAACATGTTGCAGATGTTCCTCCCATATTTTACTGTAGGTGAGTATGTTATCCAGGTATACAACCATGAATGAGTTGGTGAAGGGTCGTAGGATGTCATCCATCATCCTCATGAAGGTTGTAGGTGTGTTAGTTAATCCAAAATACATAACCAACCATTCGAAGAGCCCCTTCTTAGATTTGAATGCAGTCTTCTAGACATCAGTGAGATTGATGGAAATTTGGTGATAGCTAGATTTGAGATCAATTTTGGTGAAGAACTTCATACCACAGAATTGGTCCAGCAGGTCATCAATCCTGGGGAGGGGGTAGCAATTCTTCACTGTGATTTTATTCAGGGCTTGATAATCAATGCAAAGCCTCCATGTTCCATCTTTCTTTGGTGTTAGGATAATTGGGATACCACAAGGTGAAGAGCTTGGCCTAATGTGACACTTTTGGATCAATTCTTAAATCTATCTTTTTATCTCATCATTCTCCAAAACTGATCTATGATACACAGGATTGTTAGGCAAAAGTGATCTTGGGATCAAATCGATAGAATGTTTTACCTGGAAATGCAGTGGAACTCCTGTGGGTGACTTGAATAATTCATCATATTCTCCTGTGATTTATCCCATCTACTTCTATTGTTATGTTGATTGTGTAGTCAGGACTGCAACATCAGCCTTCTTGGATTTATGTGGTTTGACCACCATGAGAAGGAATTGCTTTGTCTTCTCCACCAATCTCTTACATTGCTTGGCACTAATCAGGGAGACAGATGTGGGAGGTGGTACCTCTGGTACCCTATAGCACCACATTCCAAGAGTGAGGGTGATTCTTCAAGTTTGTGATTCATAGATGCCATGCTGATCATACATGAATGACTGACCAAGGAGTACATCACAAACATCTAAATTGACCACATCACACAAGACTTCATCTTGGAAAGGTTTTATTACATATAAAAGAAGGCATTGATGGGTGACATGAAGGTCTCTCCTTGGGCTCAACCATCTAATACTTTATTGCTTTGGATGAGGCTTCATAGATAGATTTAGACTTTTCACAACTTTAACAGAGATTAAATTCTTTTGACTTCCACTATCAAGAATGAAATGCAGAAGCTTACCTTTTACCCATAATTTGGAGTGAAACAATCTTTCCTTGTCATCTGGCCTTTCCTCATAGGTCTGTGATGAAGTGACAATGGTGTCGAGCTCAACATCGACAATCTCTTCTTCATCCTCTTCGATTATAGGTTGTGTATGAGACACAGTAGTAGATGTCGAGTATTGTGACTCAAAAAGTAGTGACTTAATGGCTTGACATTCTTCTTTGGAGTGAGTTCTAATTTTGTGGTAATCACACCATTTTTTAGCATTCCCCTTATGGGGTTTCTTATCTTGAAACTCCTTTTGCTTCCACTTTTGGCCTCATGTTTTACCTTCCTTATCACTTTTCCATTTTGAAGGCCGACTCTTCATATTCTTTCTTCCATGCTTCTGCTCAATCTTCATTGTGAACTTGTATGCCTCACTGAGGGTTTCCAAATTGAAGAGTTCCATTTCCCCTATATGTACCATTGTAGTCCACCATGATATTTGAGAGTCTTATGTTTCTCACTTTCTTGGATTGCCAATTTTGTAGATAGAGAATGAAAAATATATGCGTAATCTTGAACAGATTGGTCCTTACCTTGGTGAAGTTGTTGCCACTATATGTACAGATCATCATATTCTCCAATGGGATAATATTCTTCTTTTATCACTTCCATGAAATCATCCCAAGTAGGTTCCACCTCGAGGCCAATGTCATTTGTGTTGAACCTCTTTTTGTACACTTCCCACAATTTTTAACGGGCAATGATGCTTTCAAAAGAGTAAAAGTGATCTTTTCTCCATCGGTGAATTTATTTACAGATAAGTAGGAAGACAATTGATCCAATTAATTTTATACTGCATCAACATTGACTTAACCTTCAAATGTAGGAATATCAAAATTCACCTGAACGTTAAAGGGAGTTGAGGCACTGAAAGGATGTTCCATGGATGACGAGCCAGGAAGTGCAGGTGAGGAGCCAAAATTTCCCATCGAGAGTTGTTGGAGAATTTGGGAAAATTGTTGTAGCATCTATGCTTGTTGCCATTGGAGGGCTTCATTCACCATTTCTTTGAAAGGATCAGATGTCTTAGTGTCATCCTCCATTTGAAGTCATTTGGAGTGAATAGGTGGATAGTTTGGAAGCTCTATTGTTTTTCACCCAAGATTCTTGTAGCCTGACCTCATCCTCGGGATCATACACTCTCAAGACAAACCGCTCTGATACCAATGATCCAAAACTCAGAAGTTTTGATTGACAGATATTTTTAAAAACATAGAAATAACATAGTAACAATGAATTCTCTGAGAAGAGATGTTTTATTACTCAAGATTGCAATACAACTATATGTTTATCTCTAGGAAGAGATGTCTAATTTCCATTTCAGGTTACATCTTCATTTATACACATTTTGAAAGCAAGAGGAGGATGTGGAAGGTCACCAATCTCAAGGGATATTAAGTGGTTTAACTTTCATGATTTAAAATAATATAGAATTCAAGGAATTACTATATTTAGAAACTTACTATTTTTAGAATGCATTACTAAAATTGAAATTTGGGGCACTTCCATTGGGTTTTTGGGGGTCAAAATCTATCAATAAAATCTCTATGTCATCTCACCACATTCTCCTCATTATTAGCTTTCCAAAGGTTCAAATGATGAGTCAATTGGAGCTACGGTGCAAGCGTTATGGCTCTCAAAAGTCCTGTCATCAATTGGGGTAGAACCGTCACCCGAATTATCACCTGAATTATTGCCCGGATCACCTTGACGACTTTCCTTGTGAATCCTACAAAGTTTCTTTGTAGTTTATTATCTACCAAAATTTGTCTAGGTTTACAAAGAAGCATTAAAAACCAATTCCATAGGAAATCTCATCAACCAAGGCAATATTAAGTTTACTCATTAAGCAGGGGATACTAGAATGGAGGTCCATCATTTCATGTTGAATTTTTCCTACAATATCCTAGTTAAAGATCTTGTGCTCTATTTACACCACCTTATTCTTACAACTTTTATACCGAAGTATAGGGGTTTGATTAAGATCAAATATATTAGGGACAAAAATATTTTGTTTGGGAGGGCATGGAATGGGCTCACACCTCTAGAAAACATGTTTTGTTTCTCAAACTTGACTTTGAGAAGGCTTATGATCATATTGAGCAGCCTTTCATTTTAGGCATGCTTAAATATTTAGAGTTTGGATGCTTCATTATCTCTGTTATTCAAACCCTCTTTACGTATGCCTTAAACTATCTTACCGTTATAAGCTACAAGTCTAAAAGGTTTGGTCCTTTCCTTTCCACTAGATAGGTTTTCATGTTTTCTCCTTATTTTTATGTCTTGGTTCTAGAGGCATTTAGCTATATATATGCACACAAAGCAGAGAAATATCTTATCAAGGTTATCACTCTCCCCAATAAGTAATCTAGATGAAAATTTGGGATAATCTTTTGGTCAGAATACATAACAACTTAGTATATCACTAGTATGTCACCTTGTTGAGGGCATGTCCCTAGGCTGTTGATCAAAATTGTAAATCATAATATGGGTTGGAAAGCTTATGGAGATAACTATTTTTTGTGCCATACAAGTATTCCTTTTAGCTACCTTGTAGGGTGAATACCAAAGTCTAGGACCCAAATTCCTATAAAAAGTATGGATTTTTTATTGAAGATCATACAAAATACACAATTTCTTTTTCAAATTTATTGCTCTGATACCACTAATCTAGATTGGATCAATATTTTGGTGCAAAACACAATAAATCATATAAACTTAATGTATAATAGTTGGAAGATATTTAACTAAAATAGTTGTAGTAGTGTTTTATCTAAAATTGGATTATTGTGACACTAACTGTTTAATTAGATATAACTAATAAAATATAATCTAAACCATGAATTGATATAAACAAACACGTAATATGATTTTATAATGATATTTTGAACAAGCCAATTTGAAAATTGTAATGATAAATTTAAGGGGATAAAGAGAAAATTAGCTTATTTATTGCACTTCCCTGATCTGTGTAATCTGATTGATTGATTGACAGTTGTGTGAACTGACTACATATTGTTCATTTCTAGATCTAGTCTAGGTCAATATCATCATAAAGGGTCAATAATGACAGTCGATCTTAACCCCTATGGGTTGATCATGTCCTTATAACAGATTGGATTTTGGAAACTTATATGAGATTTTAGTCTTCAAACAGTATCAATAAATTTAGGTTAGGAATGCCAGTTGATCTAACCCCTATGGGTTGATCCTAACATTTGAAAATTGACTTTTGACAACTATTTTGATAAATATGGTTTCGTTCGGGAATGGCAGGTACAAGACGTGAATGAAAAATGATTCTACGGTCGATTCCAACCTTAGGATTTTAAACTTTCCCAAATGTTTTAGATACTTAAAAATGTATTTTACCACTTTTGTAAACACCTTTTCTGAGTGCATACACCTAAAATATCAAACCCTAGTTTTATTCACAAACACTTGAAATATCAAATAAAGGGGGGAAATGGGAATTAGGATTGAGTCATACTGACTCAATTCCTTTTTAAATACCAAGTATTGCACTAATTGCCAATGCTCTGAAGAGGGATCATACTCAAATGTAGTTATTTCACTTATGTGTGTGTGTGAAATGGTGGTATGCAAATATATATGCTATTTATCCTAGTTTTCCCTTGTCAAAAACATGAAAATGTAACAATACTTAAGAATATATCCCTATCTATTCAATATACGTAATGTATAAGTTTGTATATCATTTACAATGGGAGAGTACCTATTTTTAAGCTTGCTAGTAATTTTGTTTATATAGGAATCTCTTAGAGTTTGAATTAGCACATGATATTCCTAAAATACCTTAAAGGAGACTCAAAATCAGTGGCTATAAAGAGGAAATGTGCCATAAGATAATTTAAATTATCAAATGTCAAGATCGTTGGGAAGGGGTTAGGATATAGAATTTTTCCTATATCCTAACCCAATCCCAAAATAACCTCAAAACATAAAAAAGGTTTAGAGATCTCTATTTTTAAATGTGTTTTAGGTAAAGAGATGAAAAAAATCAATCATAAGGTCATACAAAATCATAAATCAAAAAGGGGAGACTTAAAATACATGTACCATTTAGTGTTTAATTATTAGTTAAAATCTAAAAAAATGGTTATAATACATTGTAAAATAAGTTTTATGCCAAAATTGGTTATCTATAGTACCCTCCCACTCGAACATCCCCTCCCCCCACCCCCCTCCTTAATCTATTGTTTTAGTAAAACTACAAACACTAGATGAAAGGGAAAAAGAGAATGCAAATCTCATGTAGACAATTATTATGTAGATTTTTCATATGCCATGATGATCCAAAGTGTTCCTAAAAATGAGATGTATGTAATTAGATGTGATTATTATTCAATTAAAACAAAATATATAGCCATAAATGAAATATTACAGATATTATTCAAGTAACAACTACCCCTATATGCATGCCATGGAGAAGTAGGAATGGCATGGGTCTAAAATTGACTTGATCACCATGGAGATGAAGAAGGGACTTTTAGTGTCTATACATTTCCTTGCCAAAGAAATGGATAAGCTTTCAAGTGGTCAATATGATGGATAAAATTATTAAGGGACGCAGAATCCCCAATGTGTTGACTATAGTAATTGTGATGTTTGGAGAAATTTTCTATTTTCTTGAAAATTAAGAGAATTGGGGGTGATCAAGCCCCAATTTGAATTTTAATTGTATAAAATAAATAAAACCCATTAATGGACGTAGAGACTTAAATTTGACTTAGCTAGTCTTTTTAACCTCAAGACATGAAACAAGTTGGAATGAAAAATCGATTCGTAGGCTATAGTGTTGGTGGGCACAATATCAACTAGTCATGCACTATGCACTTTAACTAAATCAAACATTGTGTTAATTTTCCCCATGGTTGGGAATTGATGATTGATTTAATCTTTGAAAATTATGAATATGGACATAACGAATGAATAATATTTGGTATAGCTTAAATTTAATTTTCAATTTGTTATTGAATGCATAGTTAAAAGAGAATTGATGTCATCCATGCCCCTACCATGTCCAAAGATAGAAAATAAGACATATTTTTAAAAATATGGTATGAATCTAAGATATATCCCTTGAATTTGAATAATAGTGATAGGAAAAATAAAGTCCTCAATTAAAATAACGTAGTCTAATCACTATATGTACAACTCGATAAAGGTGCTCCATGGGGCAACTACTTGGTTTATTGATTATGCTAAAATCATTAATTATCAATCTAAGGGATGTAGTCATTCAAAATGTCAGCATGTATGTGTGGCATTATTCTATTGAAGGTTGGGATCATAATCGTTGCATAATATAAATACACTTGTAAAAGGGAAATGACAAGAATTGTAATCACACTTACATGAAAGGGAAATTACAAAAAATAAATCTAGACTATCTTGGAATTGAAATACGAATTTATGTTTTGGAAATGAAATAAAAATAAATGATTTGGAAGATTCCCATGCTTGAAAAATGAAATGTATTGAAATGGAATATGCTTATACACATAAAAATCATATACATAACATACTTAACAAAAAAAACATGCATAAACAAATCATAAATAAAACTAATACTAACAAACTAGAAATCAATCTACCAAATCCATGCGAGTGGGCCCTTCCTCGCTTAGGCTAGAGTTTGAATTCCCTCCTATTCTACAACAAATTTAATCCAACTTGATTTAATTTCAAAAACATCATAATTACATAGTCACAATACTCATACTCTAATATCTCTCTAACTCTATTCTAAGTATTTATAATCATTCTAAGTCCAAGCTCAAGAACTCTACTAACTAGGTCACCACCTATAGTTCTAATCCTTATATAGGGGAGTTAGGTGTTTTATTTATAAGTTACAATAATCAAATGGTTACAACCATAAATCTTATGGTTGTCCTCAAAATATAGCCGATTAAAACAATAGCAACAATAAAACTATATTGTAGTAACAATAAAATCAATAGATTATTATGTTGTAATAATAAAATAATTAGGAAAGAATATGATATTCATCCTACATTCATGGGATCATGTCTTTGTCTTCATTTATGCTCTAATAGTCATGGTTAGAAACTTTTTTACATATCCAATTGTTACAAGTGAAGATAGAGTCATCTACAATAACATGGAATAATTATTGTATAAATATGCTTGTAGGTGCTTAGCTAGTTGCTATAGTTGCTTAGACATAATATTTATTAAATCCACATAAAAATCATTAAACTATACTAATTTATCTAGAAATCATGTTAATTTATATCACAAAAATGAACATATGCAACAACGATAGAAATATGGATAAAGATATGGGTGAGGGCTACAATAATGGCCAAAATAAAAGAGGTTTTTATCATAGAGTATGTGCATGGAATTGGGAAAAAATTCCATGGACATAACCAATAACGCATACGTGTTATAACAATAACATGTATGCTTTATGTAAACTTATAGAAACATGTATGTATTATAGCAACACATACATGTTCCTATAAGTTTACATAACACGTACGTCTTATTGAAACTATAAAAAAAACCCTCATCCTCCTCATTCTTTCCATCACCATTTTGGTGATTCTCATTCACATTTTGGCCTATAAGATCACATTTCACCCTCATGATCTCGTTTTGACCTACAAGATTCACGTTTTTCCCTCCATTTGCCAGATCGACGATGCCACCATGAAGAAGAGGTATGTTTTTTATAGATTAACTCAATTTTTTTGATTTTTTTTGAAATTTTTGTGAATGTAAATTTCATATAGTTTGTTTTTTTAATTTTTCTCCAATAGGTCAGCATGCTCCACCTAACCCTCCACCAAACCTTTCGCTCAACCCTCCTAACCCTCCACCTAGCCCTCTGCCTAACCCTCCTATAGTTCCTCTAGATCTCCCAGGTAATCAAGAGGATATAGTTGCTTACATAGTGGAGAATAGAATTTAAATTGAGCAAATAATTAGGATAATGAGGTAACCCACTTCCACAAACTCCCACCACACCTATTTGGCCAATAACCTAGAGTTAGTATTAGGTCAAGTTGACTCGATAACAAGTTAAATTGATAGATGGAGGTCATATAGGGATAGTTGTAGGGCTTACTATGCTGATAAATTGTTAGCATTTGAGGTGAAGAACAAAAATATAATAAAAGATAATATTTTTTCCTTTTTTATTGACTCAACCACCAATGCCCCATTTCCCATAACAACCAAACATTTCCCAATCCACCAATGCCAACATGATTTGATTAAGGCCAATTTTTGGGAGCGATTAGTGGATGGTGTTTGACTATTCCCCTTGTAACAACCATGAGGTCCCTTTGTAATTTTTGAGGAAACTCTATTGTGAGTTTGTCCTCAATCAAATTCCAAACTACTTTAACTATGGTGAGTTTTAGGGCTGAGGGAAAGGATTCACATAGGATCGACCAGGTGCACACTGTGCTTCTAATCAACATACAAGGATCCCTACCCAAAATCCACTTCATCCATAGATTCCCCTTATGGTGACATAGGTTGTGGAGATAGACACTTTGCATGTACTTAGTATGCTTATTGATACACTCGTTCATCATACGAGTAGACTTTTAGAGACAAATTATCGAAATACTCTAGCTAGTGGTCATACTCGACCCCACCCATGCAGATGTTGTGGTGTTATATGCACTGGAATTTTAGATAATGACGGTGGTAGTTCAAGGGGCTTGGAGGATATGGTCTTGATTAATGAGTTGTTTTCACACACATTTGGTTTGGATATGTTGGGAGTCTCTACACACATGCAGGTATCTTTTATATAAATTTAATGTTAAATTTTTAAGTTATATTTACAAACTAGAAAGGTAAAAACTAATTTACACGTTTAAATTGAATAATATATATATGTATTGTTTTTTTGTTTCAGGAGGAGATGTTGCCTTCAACATCACAACTTGGTAGTGGGCCAACCCAGGTTACTACATCTATCTGTGTTAGTATGACACCATATACATTTACAAAGGTAAAATTTCAAGTGAATCTTATATACTCTAGATATACATTCATACACCTTAATTGCATCTTTGGTGAATTTTGTGTAAGAAAATATAAAATACCTAATATAATTTTGTTGGAATTTTTAGTGTTTGATGTATTAACATGGATTGGCGTAACTTGTTAGAAACTCATCCTCCATCTCTACTACATTTTCAATAACCAAAATAGTGAGTTGAACATTTGCTTGATATCCCATTATATGTAATTTCCATAGCGGGTCAATCGCAATCCATAGGATTGGATGTACACACACACACACACACACACACACACACACACACACACACACATATAGAATTCATTTGATAAAAGTTGTTTGGTACAATATATTTTTATCAATTTCCCAATAGAGCATAACATGTCTTCATCAATATGCACACCACTCCTTTCTTTTAAATATTAGATTCATATCCAAGAACTTGATTCCTTGTTATCCTAATCACATATAGCGGTTCAATATTTATGATCGATATCCAAAAGAGTCATAGCTAACAATTCAATTCCCATCTTGATTCCATCTGAGCATAATAATTTCATCTCTATCTATGGAGTTATAAATTTAGATGGCATAGCCTCTTGATCTCATTGTACCTAGTCAATTCCATTGGTTTGTTAGGAGAGTGTCCATTAGATCCCATTGTTTTTTTGGGAGAGCGTCGACTATAAACTATAGCCTATATGTATATGGCATAGGCCTTGCAACCATATACAAATAGGGGACCTCAACCCCATATAGATAGATGGGGTTGAGTAGTTTGTTATCACCACCTACTTAGGGGCCCCAAAGACCTACTATATCTAGGTGGCGGATAGGTCATATCTGTATCCATTGATGTAGAGCTATATCAACTTTTATACCAAACTCTACCTATATTCCTTCCTTTTAAGGTTCTCCTTCATCCATTCATAACTCATTCCCTTAGTCCTTTGGGCAATCAAATAACAATGATAATATTAGTCAAATCAATCCATCTATCTTCCTATCACACTCTCTTTACATCCTTGGTTGTGTCACTAACTTAAACTGTCTGTCTACTTACCCCTCACATACACCTTTCTAGATTTACCTTCTACTAGCCCTATTTTTTGGTAAAGCTCCTTGTTGGGAGCATCTAACAGATCTTCACCAAAATTTAATTACATATATAAGGACCCATTTTTCCCATACAAGTCCCACATTAACCCTATAACACAACTCTAAAGGAAAATTGTACTTCCTTCTTTAGGCCTCTCACCAATTAGCCCTCCATTTGTGCAAACCTCCTTAGTATGAAACATGCACAAACTTTCTCTATAATATATTTACCTTTCCTGATACTCATTTGTCTCTTTTATCTAAATCAATCATTTTTTTACCCCCTTATTTGGACAAATCCTCCTGTTTATATATCACCCCTTCTCCCTTAACCCTTCTCTAGGTGTAGCACTAGATCACAACCTCATTTACGTAATTTTCCATGCTTTAAAAGCCTAAAACCACCTCCATTATTGATAAGACATCAAATAATGTAAGATTACAAGTTTTTGGAATTTTCCAATTGTTAAATCTCATTTTATACACTAAACCCTAGAATCAGGGTTTTTAGGCCATTACCAGGGCTTAGAGCACACTAAAGGGGATAACTTTTGTCTTTGTGGGTTTCAAAACCCCAAACCTTTTTCAATGGGTTTGTACTAAAACTATACAACTTTCTCATTTATACAACAAGTTCTGAAATCCCACAATCAATTACAAACTCAAAAATCTCAGTTTACAACCTTGTCTATTCACATAGGAAAACAAAGTATAGGGTTATTTTGACTTTCCTTCAACTCCCACTATCTTCAAAACCTAATATGGGATTATATATAATTACATTGAATATATTATACCCCTTACAATCTCAATGGAATCCCAAACTAGTTTCAATATAATATAACTTAGTTCTTTGATTGTATGTTGCCCTTTAGAAAACATGGTACTTAGGGATTGTTTTCTCTTTCAATGTCAAAGCACTATAAAACTATATCAATATGATCTCCCCCTTTATATGGTCATTTAACATCCTTATTTAAACTCTTTATAATCCATAACAATTAACAAGACTAAACACAAGGCACATAATTTTTTAGTTTACAAACTATATGTTTTCCAAGAACAAGGATTGTAGACAAATAGGATTTTACCACTTCTTGACCAATTAGATTCCTAAAAAGAATATTTTAAACACTCTTTTTTTAATTATTCAACCTTCCATAAAACTTTATACCAAAATAATCAAATGCTCAAACTATAGTTAAATCTTGGACTGTATACAAGACTAAGTTTGTTAGCAACTTGTTTAATCAATAAATTGCACAAGTTATTAATTATTACGCTGTTTGTTCAATTGATGACTAGGGTGGACACTCCATCATTGTGACTTGAGACAAACTCAGGGATTGTTTCTATAATTTCATCTGCACAGGCACTCACTGAGGTATGTATATTCACTTTTAATTTAGTACTTTTGTTTTAATAATTTTACTATATACTTTGGAAAATATAAATTATATGCATGAATGTATTGTGTATGCAAGGCTGTCATATGACATTTTATAGTCTGATTCAGATGCTTACTATGACATCTCCTCATGTGTCTTCATCATTTGACACACATGTTCATGTAGCTGAACCTAGTACTGACCCAATCGAGCGTCAACAACAAATTAAGGACCATGAGATTGCAGTAAGTGCATTTATAAATGATTTTTTTATTATAGTTTAAAACATGAGTTTCTTAAGTTAGTTTCATGTATACTTGTTAATTTTATAATAATTTTTGCATTTGAATAGGGTCGACTACAAGCGATCGATGAGCATAGTTCCTACAGTCTAACCTTGGAGTAATCCAAGGCATTCATGATATCTCCATCTACAAGCATGGCATCCCAAGGAGAGTCTTCTTTGAATAAGGAAAAGAGAGGAAAATAATTTGATGATTAGGATGTTGTAGATGATATACTTTTTTGTATGTCTATATGGCAACGTATGTATTTTTTGGCATTGTACATGCATATATGATATATTCACCCGACATTAGATACTATGTTGTTAGACATGATATAATTTTTTGTATGCCTATATGGTAATGCATGTATTATTGACATTGTATGCCTATATATGGCATTCGCACATGCCATTCTTATTTTTTACATGAATATTTAAGAAAACCAATGAAGTAAATATTGTTTGAATCACTTGTGTTTAGAGTATTATAAATGATTAGTTTTTAAGTATTCTTAAGGATTATAAATGTTATGAGATTGAGAATAGCTTGTTAGGATAATGTTACAAATTAGACCCTTATAATAAATTAAGAATATTAGTGATTGCATTTGAATTATGTTTGTATGATGATGTAGAGGTATAGAGGATAAGTCTACAAAAACATCATTAGTTGGTTCTAAACCCAACTAATGACATTCACTTGCTATGGTTTGATTTGAATCTTCTTTCACAAGCTAGCTCCTCTTTTGACTCTTTGGACTTAATTTATATTCTTATACCTAGTCCTTATTCTTTGTACTCTTAGTATCATCTCCTTGATGGCATTGACCTCTTTTCATACATCCTTTACTTCATTCCATTCATGTCTCATTCATAAATTTCCTCTCAATCTCTTTTTAGTTTCTTCCTAGGCACCTTCTTTGGGTCTCAAGGACCAAATCTTGGTCTATGTTTCAAGATCTTAACCTATTGTCACATATTGTCTTAGATGATCATAACATACCTGGTATAACCCCCTTCAAATACTCAAACAATATCATACTCTCATTCTACACCTTATGGACACAATGCTCTCTCAAGGCTTATAGCCTTTTTTAAATGTATTTTGCCTTGTATGGAAACATTACGATTTCTAAAGAGAATATAAGGGTATTTATAGGTACAATCTATTCTTTTTGATATCTATGTCAAATTTCATAGCCCAACTCCACCTCTAACTATCACTTCTTTCATTAGCCTACCCTCATTTAGGCCTAATTAGCCCTATTCTAAACCCTTAGTCCTATAATCCATACACATCCATAAAATCTCAGGTTAAAACCTTTTTATTCACCTTATACATGTATAGGGGATCAAGATGACAAAGTTTCATTAAATTCCCATGGTTAAATCTCTCAAAAATGATTGAAGCTTACTAATATAGGGTTTCCCACGCCCTGTACATACTCTCCAAAGGACCAATTTTACCTTCCCACTGATCTTATTTTTTATTAAAAAATACTCATGACAAATAAAACATCTCATAACACCTTTTTAATGATCAAAAAACCAACTTTGCCTTTATGCCTTTGAGACTGCCTGTGGGGATTTGAGCCTGCATGTGGCGATTGCATGAATTTTGGAGTGTGAACACCCTTGAGAGGTGTTTAATAGGTTTAAAACCATCTTAACATACTTATAAAATACTTATCTAATCTTTTAACCCTCAAACACATCTCAAAACTCCAAAAATCATGCCTACATGAATAGTGACCATTATGAGACATGGAGGGGATTGTGACAAAACAATGAGAACTTCCTCTTGTCATACGACCTTACAAAAATGATATATGGGTAGATTAGTTCATTAATACCAATTATACCAAGTTTAAATTCATTTGGATATATGTATTTTGTCCTGTAGACCCTTTTTACCATAATTTACCTTGAGCTGCCTGCATGCCAAAACTTGTCTTTCTTCAAACTTTTGCATGAAAACCCTAAATGTGATCACTTATATAGGATAATATATGTTTCCAACATCATATCCTATGGTTTTAAGAGCTCTCCAAGGCCTAAACTACTTCTTGGCATCCAAAACTGACAAAATTTACAGAAATCTCTAATGGTTGCCTTCTTGACTGTAAGAGGACTATGTCATAACAATGGGCACTTTCACTCTTTCTAGGAGATTTAGGATGGCATGGGATGTTTTGGTAGGTCATAGAGACCATTTTTACCAAATTTGAAGCTACATAAATACTGACAACAAATATTATCAAAGTTGAAGCTATGGTCTGAGAACTCAATTTTAGGTGTTTGTTGGCTAAACAATCGCACTGCCAGCACATCCAAAAGGGTGAATAACTTATAGGACCAAGTTATTGACCTCCCATCTGATCTGAATGATAAATCCACCATCCATTTTGGGCTCAAGAATGCCCTTCCCAATACAAGAATTATGCTTATTTTTATCCTAACTTCAGGTATGCATAAAAACCAAAATTATAATTCATATGGAGGAACCATAACATACCTCTTGTGCATGGGAAAGTACTCTAATTACATATTTAATCTATATTGAATCACCTCTAAGAAAAATCAATGGTAGAAGTCATAGTAAAGAGTCCTAAAATGCAAAATTTTGGCAATAAAGAGACAAGTTCTTGACCTCCAACTAGAAACTTTGCCTTCAAGACTGGCAGGTACAAATCCACCACTTCGAACATGTCTATATAGGCAAATTACATGTGTTCCAAAAACTGTGACACCTACTTCCACCTGGAAGTGCATTTAAACTACTGTTTCAGAGCATGAAAACACTGACAACAAATGTTTTCAAAGTTGAAGCTACGAATTGAGAACTCAATTTTTGGTGCTTGTTGGCTAAAAACTAACCTTACCAACATGTCCAAAGGGGTGAATAACATCCAATACCATGTTCTTGGCCTCTAATATATCTCTAATAACAAACCCACCACCCATTCCAAGCTCAAGAATGCCCTTCCCAATACAAGAAAGATGATGATTTTAGCCTAACTTCAAGCATGCATAAAACCAAAATTGTAAGTCATATGGAGGAACCATAAGATCCATTGTTTGCATGAGAAAGTCCTTTAGTCACACCCCAAATCTAGTCTAAATCATCTCTAAGATAAATCCATGGCAGAAGCTGCAGTAAAGGGTCCTAAAATGCAAATTTTGGGTAGTGAAGAGACAACTTCTTGACCTCCAACTAGCAACTTTGCCTCTGGTACTGGAAAGTGCAAATCTACTGCTTCCACATAAGAAGGCAAATTACACATGTTCCAACAACCGTGACACCCACTTCCACTTGTAAGTGAATTTTCACTACGGTTCCAAAGCATGAAAACACTGATAACAAATGTTATCAAAGTTGAAGCTACTATCTAAGAAATCAATTTTTGGTGCTTATTGGCTGAAAATTGGTACTACCAACATATCCAAAAGGGTGAATAATGTCTAAAACCAGGTTTTTGACCTCCCATCTTGCTCGGATGATAAACCCACCAACCATTCTGGGCTCAAGAAAGCCCTTCTCAATACAAGAAAGATGTTATTTTTTAGCCTAACTTTAGGAATGCACAAAACCAAAACTATAAGTCATGTGGAGGAACCATAAGATCCCTCATGTGCATGGAAAATTTCTATAATTTTATCTTAAATCTATTCTTAAGCACCTCTAATGGAAATCCATGATAGAATTTACAGTAAAGGGTCCTAAAATGCAACTTTTTGGCAATGAAGAGATAACTTCTTGACCTCCAACTAGCAACTTTGCCTTTGAGATTGACATGTGCAAATCCATCTCTTTGAACACATCTATATAGGCAAATCACATGTGTTCTAACAACCATGACACCCACTTCCACTTGCAAGTGCATTTTCACTACTGTTCCAGAGCATGAAAACATTGACAACAAATGTTGTCAAAGTTGAAGCTACAATTCAAGAACTCAATTTCTGGTGCTTGTTGGCTAAAAACTGGCATTAACAACATGTATGAAGCGGTGAATAACATCTAGGACCAGGTTCTTGGCCTCCCATCTGGCCTGGATGATAAACCCACCACCTATTTCAGACTCAAGAATGCCCTTCCCAATACAAGAAAGATGCTGAATTTTAGCCTAACTTCAGGCATTCATAGAACCAAAACTACAAGTCATATGGAATAACCACAAGATCTCTCATGTGCATAAAAAATTTCTCTAATTTCACCTCAAATATATTATATAGCACCTATAATAAAAATCTATGGAAGAAGTTGTAGTAAAGGGTCTTAAAATGCAAATTGTTGGGAGTGAAGAGACAACTTCTTGACCTCCAACTAGAAACTTTGCCTCCAAGATCGATAGGTGCAAATCCACCACTTCAAAATCATATATATATGTAAATTACATATGTTCCAACCACCATGACACCCACTTCCACCCACAAGCGCATTTTTATTATTGTTCTAGAGCATGAAATCACTGACAACAAATGTTGCCAAAGTTGAAGCTACAGTGTGAGAACTCAATTTTTGGTGTTTTTTGGCTGAAAAATATCATTTATAACACATCTAAAGGGGAAAATAACATCTAGGACTAGGTTCTTGGCCTTTCATTTAGCCCACATGACAAACCCACCACCCATTCTGGGCTTAAGAATGCTCTTCCCAATACAAGAAATATGCTGATTTTTAGCCTATCTTTAGGCATGTATAAAACAAAAACTATAAGTCATATGGAATAACCATAAGATCCTTTGTGTTAATGGAAAAGTCCTCTAATTCCAACCCAAATCTAGTTTGAAGCACCTCTAAGAATAATACATGGTAAAAGTTGCAGTAAAGGGTCCTAAAATGCAAATTTTTGGTAGTGAAGAGACAACTTCTTGATCTCCAACTAGCAACTTTGCCTCCAATATTGGCAAGTGCAAATCCACCACTTCGAATGAATTTATACATGTAAATTACACATGTTCTAACAACCATGACACCCACTTCCACCTGCAAGTGAATTTTCACTACTATTTTGGAGCATGGAAACATTGACAACAAATTTGTTTGGAAGGCTATAAGGAAAAATAAACTTGTCATGAGCAATTATTTAGGAGTGCAGAAAAGCCAATTAGCTTCAAGAATATGAAAATATTTACTAACGATGCCAACCACGTGAAAGTGGAAGCTGATTTGGCACCACTAACCTATAAACAAATGTTAGTAAGTAATTAAAGATGAAATTTATGCATGTACTACCTAAAAAATCAAAAACATTTGGTAAAATTGATTACCTCTACATTTTACAAGTCAATATACCTGCACATTTCAAATCAATAAACCACTTGGATATGCTCTAATCTTGATAGTATCAAGAATAGTTTCATGATCTGACTCATAAACTTTCCATAGATTCTTATTTCTTGGCCTCCCATGATATTTTTGCAATTGACTATTCATTGCAAGAACCAAATTTAAATAGTGTAGAATCTTCCTGTGAGTTTCAAAGTCTTCAAACAAACATACATTTGAATTTTTTATAGGATATCGTTGAAGCCAAGTTCTAGTGACTACCACAGACCCAGTGGGATAATCAATGTTTCCTCCATCTACAACTGGGGAAGTCAATTTTTGCTTTCTATTTACACACTGACATAAGTAGTAATTTATTCCTTCTTCATTATCCTCATATGTAATAACTACAAAAACATGACTTACATCATAAAAAAAAAAATTTAATGACATTATGAAGATATATTATGAGAATAAATAGTACATAAAGATTAATCTTCTACCTGGTTGTACTATATTAGATATATGGTCAAAGTCATGTGAGGATGTCATGTCAGTAAATTGAAATGCTGGCGGAACCTGATATGTGTTGATTGGAATTAGAGGTTTGAAACTCCAGTTATCCACCCACTCTTATCCAAAAAAAGTCCATGCATGCAAAACAAAAGCATTCCAAGTGTCACGTATGAATAGTCCAAGAACCTATATTTAAGCTACAAAATGAGTGGAGCTCACTTGAACCTATTAGAGTCATACAATCCTCATAGTTTACCAAGTATTTCTCCTCCATTAACCAAAAATGTCTACGAATAGTAGAATTTTCTTGACCACCATGACATATGTTCTCATTACACTAGTCAACCATAGTTTTTATGTCAATCAAATTAGCAACTTTATCATATTTTACCACCTCCCTTGTAATGGTTCTTTTTATACATGCTCCAACACCATCATGTTCCCCTTTTCCATGGCCAGTTTCAATGAAACTCTAAATATGTTCTATACCAATGGTAATGTGCATCCTGCTCAACTAATAAAATATCTATGCATTTTTTAATTACGATGTCCAATTGTCTGACCAAATGTAATGTCGTTTGAAATTAATGTTCCTCTGAGTCAACTATCCATAGAACTTATCAAAACAACCTTGCACATACTCTGTACAATGTGATCGGTTGTCACTAATATATAAATGGTACTCCCTTAATATTTTTTGATCTTCCTTTGTACTATCAGTTGCATTGCATGAATATGGTAATTTATGTTGAGTTGTAATATTGTGATTAAACTTCTATTTATGGTTTGAAAGTGTAATTTTTTGCAAAGTCGACTACTAATATAATAGAATCAAGTGGGAATGTGTCCTTTCTTAGCTTGAAATGTTTATCCAACCATTTATCCATATGTATGTGCCTTGCATACTCATAAATAATTTTCTCCATGAATTCGATCACAAATTTTGAAATAGGTATCTCTTTCATAACAAGCTCACACCTTTTAGATTCTTTAGCATCTTTTAATTGATAAGTCACAGATTTGTATTTGCTCAAACCAACTAATTCTTGTCTAATTGCACTTGTACACTCCTAATGGATGTTTTTTTCCAATTTTGGCAATCCATCATAAATGTTATAATTTCAATCCAAACATGCTTTCTTATAAAAGAATTATCCATCTAGTCTTTCACAAAAAATATTTGAAATAAAATCCCTAGATGATTTTGACAGAACTTCTATGCCACACTCATAAAAAATGTTAGTAGTATGCAGAGTACATCGACTATAGCAAAAAACATCATAGTACATTGAAAATTCAACATGTTGCCTACAATAACAAGTGGTGTGTGTGTGATTTATTTTTATATAAAATATTTTGGCCATCTTAAAAAATATTTGACTAATAAAAATTTGTGGATGTCATATCCAATAAATGTTTTAGATGCAGTTCATGATTATGAGAACCAACTCTTCTTTTCACTACATCTCTTGTATTGGATGAAACTCTTGTATTATCTTTCTAAAATTATGCAAGTAAGTCTTTCAAAGCATTGGCTATAGCCTTATCCTTTCATGGAAGTCTACCATAGAATGTCCATAGCTATTTTGTATTGGGTTCAATAAGTCTTTCATGTCTTGCAATTGCTTTCATTAATATTTTTCTATTTATATCAAGTTTTCAACTTGTTTTTGAAATCAATAATTTTTTCCCTATTTCAACACTTATTGCACAAGTTGTCATTATACATCAAGAAACATTACAATCTTTTTTGCATGATTTTGGAAATATAATATGATATGCATCATGTATATTTTCAACAATTTCATCATTTTCATTATCCATGTTAGATGTTCTTAGTCTTAATGTGTACATAATAGGTCTCATTTTAAGCAATTTCATCAATGAAATAAATAATTGACATTTTTGACTATCATAGTCCAATCTATGAAAGAAACTATTCCAAATTTATTGAGCTAATATTCTTAAATGGTGGTTAGACATTTTGTTATTCATTGGTTTTAAAATATTTTCATCAAATTCAATTAAGTACTTATCTTTTCTATGCACAATTCTTGGAGGTGTTGTTATTGGTGGAATCCGTTCAGAGGGTGTTTCAAAATCATTATATGTTTCCATGAAATTTTCTTCATTGTTTGTTTTTTCATTATGTGTTTCCATGAAAAAAATTTCATTGTTAATTTCATCATTATTTGAGTTCATGAAATTTTCTTCATTGTTTGTGGGTAAAGTATCATGCATAGGCTCTTCATCAACATAATCAAAAACTTTAAACTTTGAATGTGAACTTTTAACAGTATCTAATTTTATATTGTCAATTTCATCATAATTTAATTTATTATTATGAATTTAATTATAATTCAATTCATTATTATAAATTTCATCATTATTTAATTGATTATTGTCAATTACCTCATTATCTAAGGCATCTAGCTCATCAGGGATAGTGTTTGTACCTTGACTGGAACAAATTGATTGCATTAATACCTTGGTTTTTTCCCTCAAATCTTCTAATTCATCCAATGTTTTGTTATTCAACTTCTTCCTCCTCCCAGAATGTGAACCAAAGCCCATTTTTACAAAAGCAACCAAGAAAGTACTTCAAAAATGGGGTCCAAAAAAAAACTGCAACCAAGAAAGTATGTAGAGAATGTCTGTAGGGACAATAATCCCGATTAGGGATAAAAATAGACATTGGAAAGTGAGTTTTTGTTTGTAATTTAATGAATGCATACACATTATAATAATGTGTATGCATTCTTATAACGCGTACACATTCTTATAACACATACGCATTCCTATAACATGTACACATTCCTTGAAGTATAGGCATATACTATACAAACAAGTAAAAAGGCTCATATTCAAGCATTTTTTCTATTATAATACTATAATATGATGCAATAACACTCATTAAGACCATAATATGATGCATAGATCCCTAATATGATGTAATAGGACTATCAGATGTTGCAATAATGCTATCATATCATGTAATAAGTCTCAATATGATGCAATAAGACTGTCATACGATGCAATAAGACTATCATACGATGCAATAAGACTATCATTTGATGCAATAAGACTATCATATAATGCAATAAATATCTAATATGATGGAATTATTCTATCATATGATGTAATTAAACTATCATATGATGCAATAAGGCTCAATATGATGTAGTTAGGTTATCATATGATACAATAAGGCTCAATATGATACATAAATCCCCAATATGATGCATAAATCTCTAATACATGATGAAATATGACTCTTGATAAGACTATGAAGCAATAAGATTAACGAATGATATAATAAGGCTCAATATGTAAGATGAAATGAGCTAATTTTTCCCAAAATCTCATCATAGGTCCTTACAAAACTAGGTGAATAACAGGTTCACAAATTGGCACTAATCACATTCATGAATTTATGTATTTGTGATGAAATCAAGGAACTTAGGGGTTATGTTTGTTATAAAATTAGGATTTAGGGTTAGGGATTTAGTGTAATAGGTTTGTACATGTGTATATGTCATGAAATTAGGGTTTAAGGGAAATACATACATGTTTAAGTGATAAAATTAGGGTTTAATCCAATTTAGGTTCAATGGGTTGAAATTGGCCACATTTGCATTCATATTTGCATTTCTAATTAAATTAGGGTCAGTTAAGTCATACATATTACATCTAGATTATACAATCGATTGGGCCATAAATTGGGTTTAGGGTCTCAATTTTATCCAAATCACATATCTAATTAACCAATCGACTAATTGGTTTAATTCATGAAAGATAGAATCATACTTAATTTTATCCCAAATCATATATATCATGATCTTATAGTTATGTCAAGAAGGGGTTCAAATTGGCCTCTCATGCCTCCTCGATTGAATTTCACCTATAATTGAACCTTGTTGTGCCATGTGTGTACCTCATACACCCAAACATGTTAAATTTATTAGAGATGCATCATGTCTTGAAAGTTTCAGAGTTGATAATGCCCTAGGAGGCCAAATCTAATTATATATCACCATGTATACCTCGTACGTGCTCAAAAGTGTCAACACTATTAGAGGTGTTAGGTTCTAGAAGAATTAAAGATCTCTATCAGATCCCTGTGAGGTCTGATCCAATTAGATATGTATACACATGTGTATCTTATACACACATATATTTGTGTTAGAGATCTAACTATCACTTGTCCTAGAAGCATCAAATTTATCAGAACCTCAGGATGCCCAATCTAATCACATATTTCCACATGTGTAGGTCTAGTACACCTGGAGAAGTGTTAGAGTTGTCACATATGCAAATCTTTGATACTTAGACATGTTCCATCATCGAGCCAACCAATCCAACTAAGGCCTATTCACAAATTTATCATACATACATAAAAGCCAATAATGTTTAAAGATTGACATTGATCCAATGAACTCATGTCTAGTTAATAATTCACATGGTGCAAGCCTCTAACTTGCCATTAATGTACAAAAATTATCATGTAGAGCCTTTTAAGGTCCCATCCGAATTGAGCAAGCACCGAACATTATCAATTTTTTACATGTATGTATTAAAATCATTTATATCCCTCTTCCTTGAATTACCTATAGAAATCCCAAAACTTACATTCATATTAAGTCCTACATGTAGGAGAGAAAATAATTTAGAAATAAGTGAGCCTCAACCACAAATCCCAAGCTGGAGCAAGAATTTTGAGACATGTACTACTTTATTGCAATCCACATCATAAGGTTCAAGCTCATTACAATGAATTATGAACAAGATGATTGAAGATATATGCATAAAATATATATAATATTGAAACCTTTAGTAAGGGGGTACACATTGGTATTCAATTCTAATCAACTGTCTATAGGAGGTGAGCAGTTCATCATCCACATGAACAATTATTGGGTCTCTTTGCTTAGCATCATCCTTGAAGGGAAGCAGGTCTCAGATTTAGGGAACATTGTCACATGTTTAATGTATCTTGAATAGCTTTAATAGAGTTTAAGTTTGTGTAACTTATGCATATGTCATACTTGGTCAATTCTAGATCTACGCCATTCCTTAATGATTTTGAACAAAGTCCCTAGTGTATTTGGATATTTTCTAAGATATATATTCATCACTACAGGCATGACATCTTAAAACCACATCATCACTAATAGATGCATGTGACCATTTCAAGTTTATTAAGCTCAAAACCACATCTTATACAAAAAAAAATGTGTACCCAACTTGACCAAAATATTTAAGAATTTAACATGTACATACATTGTAGGTCCATCATCCCACTTTTGTATCTTACCATCCTAATTACATAATAAGGTATAAAACTCTATAGTATTGATAAGCTTCAAGTGTTGTCTAGCTTGTTTTTGAGATTGCAATTATTGCATCTATGGTGTAGCTAGGACTAGTCCCATGTCAAAGACACACTCTTCAGATGATGTGGGAATGGATGGAGTGGTTGATGGTTGTCCCATGTGTGATGGAGGGGTAGATGAAAGAGGTGCACAAAATGGAGGATTAACCATATTTTCATAAGAGATCTTAATTTTGGAAAAATTTGAATAATATATCTGAATACATTAGGGGAATCAAATCGAATAATTGTAACAATAGAAGACTCTTGTTAGACTTTCAATTGGGACCTCAAAATTCACCTATTGAATTAGATGCATTAAGTGACCTTGGAAAAAACTTAAGGGATTTTATTCAAAAATATTTAAGAAATGTTATTGGGACAAACCAAGGCATGATTCATAGGTATTGGGCTCCATTAGATAGCATTCTTGAAATAGATATCAAAGAGATGCATTGTTACACCAAGGACTCAATTATTATTTCTACTTACACAAGATTATCTATACTACATAGTCTAATTCAATGGGTTTGCCACTTAAACAAATTAGTTCAAAATTTATAAATAAAGGTGTCTAGTCAAAGATATCAAAGAAACAACAAAAGGGTAAGATAGGATTTTAGGCAAATAGGATAATATCAATAAGAAATAAAAAATTTAAGGGCAAGTAGGATTTTAGGAAAGTAAGGTGGTAAGGTATATCTTTGCCCTACTAGGGGAAAGATCCCAATAGTTGTGCATGTTTCAATTGTCAAATAAGGCTTTTGTTAACATGTGTTCTATTGATGAAACATATTGGTGTATATAAATATTAAAGCGCACCAGAAGCTGAACATGTAATATCTAATACTTGTTTAACATTTATTTTATAAAATTAAAATAAACCAATCACATCTTGACAAGTAAGAGTCAAGTATTGATACTCTAATGCACAATTATTGGTACACAAAAGGTTAAGTTTTGATCATAGGTTTCAAAAATAAAATTTATGACCTCTCATGATAAAATAAGTTATATTGTCAAATGTATAATGTGTTAGACCTTGAAACCTTAGTTATAAGTAGCTAAGACGACATATTAAAATGGGTAAAAATTTTGAAGTCTAATGCAATGTTATGACACCTTAAATCACTATCCAAAGCTAATGGGACCTTTCCCCTATAAGAAACATGAAATTTTACATTTCCCCTATAAGGATGCACAGATAATGGGACCTTTCCCCCATAAAAAACATGAAATTTATTTGTTTCATTTTATGTTAAAGAAATGCGTATGCATTATATAACATGTATGCATTTTTTATTATATTATATAACAAGTACACATTATTTAATTTTGAATTTAAAACTGAGCCTTTAGGCTCGAAAATGGCTTGGATTTCCAAACCAAAAGCTTGGGACTGTGCATCTATAGTCGAGATCGAGAGTTTTTTAGAAAAATAAACAAATTTCAACTTCAATCATCAAATACGATATGGATTTCAATGTAAAAAATTGAAAATTTATTACTATTACGATGAGAACATTGTCCTATTTTTAAATGTATGATTTTTGTAATTTTTGGGCTATTTTAAGGGTTCAAACTATATTTATTTATAACAACACCTTTTTTAGGCCACTACATGCCTCACCCATACATGTCTATTCATGTTTATCTAATTTATTTTTTGTTGATCCAAATGCAAAACACATTATATGGTAATAAACTAGGCCTAATTATACACACATTAAAAAAAATCAATTTTCATTTTTTTTAGGTAGTTAGGGTGGGTCACATGGATGCCTATCCATTTTTTTGTCAGTTTTCAGGATATACTTAATTGTAAAAATAATATATATATATATATATATATATATATATATATATATATATATATATATATATATATATATATATATATATATATATATATATATATATTCATTAAAAATATATATAAAAAAGTTCATAACACACTAGAAGATCTAATCTAAATATTCACTTAAGTGTTTCTAACAATATTAAATGATGCTAAAAAATTGGTGGGTCACATGGAATGGTACAATTCAATTTTTTTTTTTAACATAGGAGTTCCTCTTCAAATTTCATATGTTTGACCTATTTATACTTAACCATTTGAAAAAAAAAAAGTTTTTAGAAACTAGACTCGAAATTATACAATTCATATTTTTATACCATCTTCAAAATTTTAAGTTTGGCCATCTCTAATTATCTGTAGAAGTTCACATTTCAAAAATTTCAGAAAAATCATGTCCACAGGTAGGCCCTTTTTTGTCCCCCAAGTTGGTGAACTTACCCTATAATAATATGTGAGATGAGTTCTATTTCTTAGCCTCATCATACCCATTTACTTAAACTATTGCACATCCTCATGCAACCATACTAGGATACTTTAAATAACTTTTTTAATGAAACTACTTAGATTATTTGTGACAATAGAATAATATATAGTAGAACTAAGAACAAAATAAGTAATCCACAACAACAATTGGTGAAAGAGTAGAATGCTTGAATATTATGACTAAGCTATTTGAAGGGGGAAACCTCCACAATAATGCAATAAGAATAAAATTTGAAATATGATGATAAAATACTAACCAATTTCTCTTATCTATACTCTACTTAGCCATGGTTATTCCATAGGCTGACTATACGAAGAATATTGAGAAATAAAATAAAATAATATAAGGGTATGTAAGCCACAATTTAGCAACAAATACCTCTAGGTACACTATAGGTTAATGACGTAGCATGCTAGTCCCCTTTAGAATAGTATTATCCTTAATATTGTATCTAATCAAGATGTTGCAACAACACTTCATTCTCCCATGTTACATTTTAGAATACAGTTTCCTCTATTTGATCAAATACTACTTAATTTCTCTAGTATGTAGTTACTTAGTGCATGTTTGAAGGATCTTTTTGAGATTTAGAATGACTTTGCCTTCTTCATCTAATTCAAGTAACTCAGTCTAAGTAGAAACTCTATGTCTAATTACCTTTTTCAAGCAAAATACATGAAATACCAGATGTAAATGAGTGGATGGGGGTAATTCCATCTTATAGACCACACTACCAATTTTTTGCAAGATATGATAAGGGCCATAATGTTAGGAATTAATACATTTGCAATGAAAGATCTGAAGGCTCAAAGTACACAAAACACAAATTCAATCAATCATCTTCACTTAATTTATTAATCAAACATATTATACGAAGTCTTCTAACAACACTCACTAACAATAGCTTAGTTGTTCTAAAAACTAACAACATGCATTTCCCATTGATTGCAATGTGATATGGATGCCTTTATGGATAAATTTAGTCTTGATACTATATGCATTTCCCATTAGAGGCATTTATTTACCTATTCTACACACATATAATTATTATAATATATAATATGATATTATATGTATGTATATGATATATTAATTAATATATTATATATTATATTAATATTATGATATATATTATAAGAGCATAAGTTCATAGATGTACCTCATCAAAACCTGCAATTATTGGCCCCATTTGGGCTTTTGTGCATGAAGTGTTAAACAACATTAATCTTATAGTTTTGGTGGAGGTAATGATGGAAAATGATGTTGTGTGTTCCTTCATATGGTGTGGCAATGTGTTTTGTGGAGAGGATATGTTTCATTTGATGGTGATGTTGAGCAATGAAAAAGTGGTGTAGAATGGCAACACCATCCAAAACATACAAGCGGTAAAAAATTTCAAGGTGAACTTGGTAGTTATCACCAAGGGAAGTGATAGGTTATTTAAGGCGATGTTGTATACCAGAGGGCTCATATAACACACAAGACCTAGATTCAAAGTCATTATTGAATTTACATGGCTTATACCCATTACAAAGGGGTCCACAAATTGTAGGGTGATGAAATATTTGATTGGTTATTTTATATTGTCAAGGGTGGATAAGGACATCACCACCATTAATTTGATTTTGTTAAGGCTACATGTCCAATGTGTGGCTTGAATCAACACTGAAATGTCATCGACCTAGGGGCAAGACATTGAGGTTGCAATGTTTATCATGTAGCTTCTGTTCATCCATGTTTCTAATATATTGACACTTGGAACAATTACATTGGGTAGAGAAACATACAAAAACACCATACATGAACCCTTGGAAGAGAAGATAACCACTATTGGGGCTTGTCTTCGTAAGCATATTATTTATCCCCTCTAGAAAAAAACAATGAAATCCAAGGGAGCATTGGTCAAGAAAAAGGTATTCGAGAATGATTATTAAAATTAATATTACATTATTGACGATTAAAAATTTTTATACACAAGGTAAGTTGGGGTCAACTGTCATGGGTTTTGAGTGAGGTTTGATAGTTTATTTATACTCTTTCACTTTATAAAAACCTATTTTACCAAAATAAAAAATTACGTCCCTTTTAGCATAACTTAAACTCATCAGTATAGTAGTTGTAGCCTTCACAAAGGAAGTTATAACAACTAGGGTGGTGCCTAATTTGACATATATCATACCATTGTAGTACTTGAAGAGTGTATGTAGATATTGGTGGGGATTTTCACCCAAATCCAATAGACTACCCAATCTTAGTCACATTTGTGGTCCTATCAACAAATTTATCTTTGCTTTATCCACCAAATAAAGATAAGAGAGCACCACTATTACAAATATAAGAAGTAGTTGTTAGTGTTAGCCTTTCCACTTCTATGGATGAAGTTTCTATTGTTGTGCCTCTAAAATAGGTTTTTCTTACATTGTGTAACATCTCCACTAGGATCTACTTAGAATAAAATGATATTTAAAAAAAAATAAAAAATCAATGTATTCTTTCATTAGATTTTACCATGAGATTCTAATTAGTGATCCAACTATAACACTCTTAAGCATGTTAATTATAAAATAAGCATGTACCATATACCTCTTACTGATCACTAGCATCATATGAAACTAAACATAATTGAATAAGAAAATTAATTACAAATTTTTTAGCCACTACGGATACAAACATAAAACCACTATTATCAATGTACAATGAGTAAATAGTTACATTTAACTAAAAACAATGTCTCAATAATAATATATCCAATATAATATACAAGATACAAGACACAAGGCTCTATAGAACATGAGTTTCTCAAACTTCGTATCTATAGTAATTTCAAGCGTAGTATTTAAATAAGTACTATTGTGGGGAGGGAGAACATCATTCGAGTATTTTTTCATACCAACCATAGACCATCTATCCCCCACACAATCTCTATCAGAGAATGTCTCTCCTTTCATGGATGAGTAGACAGTGACAATGCAAGAATATAGAGAGACAAGCTAGTACCCGTGTGTTGTAAGATTTCTAACACATGATGTGTACCATAAAAAAATACATTCTAACATGATATCACACAAACATGTAAATTATACTAAAATAACAATGTCTAACTAAACATTAAACTTTGGTCAAAATTTTTAATAATTATTGATCTCTAGGATTAATCAAATTAATACACACCAATTGATCAGATTACCTTCATCTAAGATTAGTAATGCTAGTAAGGTAGTGAAGTCCATCTCACCGCTTAGTTAGTATCAGCAATGCAAGATTGGTTAATATAAATATGAATAATAGTTTCATACATATTACTTCCTACTAACAAGCATAAAATGTGTTAAATGTAAGATTAATAAAAAAAACATAAATTTAGACCATCAAAAGTATGAATGAATCTATGCTATATTAATTATCACATAATTAATAAACATATAAGTACAATTTATACCAACTAGATATAATTATATTTAGATTTTATAGCTCTAATTTCTATAAGTAGATTCAAATATAGTACATTCTATGATGAACAACAATATCACAGTCCATTATCTATATGTACAATTACTCAATTCCAAACACCCAGTCATAATAATTTTAAAGAATCAAATAACTCATAACCCAAGTTATATCTTGCATGAACATAAGCTTTCATTTATTTATCTTGTTATATTTTTAAGAGACTACATTCATATAATTATAATTTTCTATCCCTTTGGATCCTATGACTTATTTTTAACAGTCAATAAAACTATAGATGTAGGCACACCTATATATGTTATATATGCATATGAGTGCCTAAGTCCTCATGTTGATATTTTTTATATATATGAGCATTTATATATTTAAATATAATCATAATATGCACTACTTATAAGTACTCAAACAATATATATATATATATATATATATATATATATATATATATATATATATAGACACACACACACACACACACTATATATAACTATCACTAGTCATTTATATTTCTAATCAATAACTTCAACCATTATAACTTTTCTATTCACAAATATATTCATGAACTATCAGAATATATTAATATTCTCATATTGTTAATAAACCGGGTACTATAGTCAATAGACTATCTACATCCATATTTAAGTCAAATCGACATCAAACACTCACATAGTTTATACAATATATATATATATATACATATATATATATATATATATATACATATATATATATATACATATATATATACATATACATATATATATACATATATATATATATATATACATATACATATATATATACATATACATATATATACATATACATATATATACATATATATATACACACATATATATATATATACATATATATATATATATATATATATATATATATATATATATATATATATATATATCTGCGAAGAATTGTTATATTGATGTGAAATGTATCTGTGAAGAATTGTTATTGATGTGAAATGTATATGAGAATTTAAATTGATAAACTCAATAGTTTGGATGGCCATTACAGTTATCCGTAATATGTTGCTCGATTTCTACTAACAATTATTGGCATGCCCCCAAATAAAGCTGTGTTTGCATTTTTGCTTAGAATCAAATTTTATCGTCCATTTTTAAATATATCGATTCAGATGTATGAGACAATATTTTTATAGATATCAAAGAATATTTTGCGACAATATTTACTATGGATGAGATAGTTTCATCGTTTGTTGTCTACAATATGAAGAATCCCAAAAACAAACTATTTAGTTTAGGGGTCATGGAATACTCAAACACAAATATGAACTTTTTAAATTTAATGTTGGGATTATTATTTCTTCATATGGTATTTCACACCTGATCTCAAGGATTGCCATATTGGCAGAAAGTTAGGGTTCACTTTCATGTTATTAGTTATTTGGGTTTCTCCTTATAGAAACTAGGAGTGGGTATAAGAGATTTATTAAAATAAGTAATAATATATGAGCATATGATATTAGTTAAACATTGTGGTTTATGGTTTATTAAATTGTTATGATATATTATATTGATTTTTTGATAAAATATATTTATATATTAATTAAATATAAATATACAAATAATTTACAAAAAAATATAGGTGGTATGAGAGCATGCTACATAGTCATATTAGGCAAGGCCTAAAAATAAAAAATAGAAGCACCACTAACAACTAGGCAAAGCCTAGGAACAAGTCATAATGTTATAATAAAGATAACTTTAAGTAGTAAGAGCAAGGCTAGAAGGTAGAGGATCCATATCATCAGGGCTCTATCCTAAGCTTAGCAAGTCATTACTATTTGGAATATGCTCCCAGCCAATAGCTTGAGCAATGTCCCTATCATCTTCTTCTTTCTATCTCTGAGTGGGTGAAATGGCTAGAGAGATCCTGGGGAACTTGTCCAATACATCTAATCAGCCTTCAGGTGGTGCCCCCAAGTATCCAAGCACAGAGAAGGAGGAGTATCCCAACCATCCTACTTAGCAAGGGAAGGAAGCAGAGGCTGCCACTCTCATTGCTATCCAAGAGGGGTCATGCACTAGTATGGGGTACCACTATGAGAATGACATTGAGAATAGTTATGATGATGTACACCACAAGGCAGTAAAGCAATTATATCCTCTAATTTGAGATCTATGCATGAAGATGGCAGAACTTGAGCCATTGCACAAGGAGCATCTCCTCAATGAGAGGAGATATTGAAGGTGCCCAAGCCCTATAACAACTTTGTTAGCTTATACTTGAATCTGTAAAAGAACATTGGAGATGATAAAGGACTTACTCAAAGCAAAGACATTACAATCTAAAGAAGCATTATTAAACACAAAATTATTTATTTCTTTCCAAAACCAGAAGAGAATCTCCACTCTAAAAGTATGCTAGACTTTGGTGTATTTAAAGGGCATCATGGGTTTATCTCCAAGGAGGATGTGTTTCCAAATAAAAAATTTGGGATAGAAAGGCCTAAAGAGATCATGGATCCATGTCCAGACCCTTTGAGCTTTGAAACAATATCATAAAAGATGAGAAAGCATCTCAAAGTGGATACAAAATGGGCAAGTAGGGAGGAGAACTCCTAGCTAGATGAGCCTTCTACCAATAGGTAGGCCTTGGTGTAATATACACCAAGAAAAATCAATAAGCTTGGGATCTACGCAAGCCCCCTAGACAAATTTAAAGTAGAAGCTCCACGTACTAATAAAAGAATGCAAACCCTAATGGGAATTGTGCTTGTCCATCATGGGCAAATGGGGCATGAGCCATCCATATCCAAACTAAGGAGTGTAATTGCAAAAGGGGGTCTCAACATACCACTTCTAGTCCTTCTACCATGGATGAGTGAAATGAATATAGATTTTATGGAGCATGGAAAGTGGTACGACATTAAGTATCTCTTGGTAAGATTCTTGATCCAATTGGTGAACTAAACTTTGGAATTCACCTCTTCCTAGGCTAGCCATGAGCGAGATCACTTTTAGTAGATATCTTAGACAATATAAATACCCCTAAAAAATAACATGATAGCATTGATCTAAGGGACCTATACCAGGGGAAATTCATTGAAATTAATAATAGGTGACCACTAGTGTGAGTGGGTGTTTACATAAAACCCATCTTAGAATCCTAAACCATTCTAGAGAAGCCATGGTTTGATATTTTCCCATGCCAAATAGATGCTTTTATCCAAAAAGGACCCTATGATTTGAATGTAATACTTAATGATCAGCAAATTAGGGAATTTGATCCTAAAGGACCATGTGATTTGAATGTAATACTTAATGATTAGCAAATTAGAGAATTTGATCCCTTTCTAGGCTTTCTTTCTCTTAGACAAACCCGAGGAGATCCAGTGTCTGAACAACACATTCCAAACTTCTTTACCCTTAATGGCCCACATAATCCATTTAGCACATAAATTAGATCATTTCCAAGCTATGCTAATGAGCCCCATCCCTCAGACATCCTATGTGAGGTAGCAATATTCCCAGTCCACCCTGTGGAATCCTTTACCTTGAGGAGAATTATCCCATTGGAAGTCTCTGAGCAATTTATCCAACTTCTATTAAATTTTATTAGAAGGCACCTAGCATGAAGAGTAGTAAACATGGGTGGTCACAAGTATTTTCAATCATATTTGAAATTTTCCTACCAATGAAAGATACTTAGTCACCCAGTATTCTAGCTTCTTAAAAACTTTGTCTACAACATATTACCACAATAAGGGTAGCGAGACATCAAAAACAAAGGGGATGACAATAAATTTGAATATTTCATTATGTTGGATCCACTTCGAACTATATTTAGCAGCCCATGTTGGTAGAGGGAGGGAAGATTGCCTGTAGCAACTAGTTTTATTCTATTGGATGTTGGAGCCAGAGGCCAAGCATAACATGTTGAGACACTGCAAGGCATTGTCCGCATTGGTCTCATCCTCAATGAGAGTAAGGAAGGAATCATCTACAAAGTGACCATTAAGTAATTTCATATCTTCTTGCAGGTTCATGGCATATGGAGGGAGATAAATTCTCTTAACAAGGCCCCTAACTTGGGCATTACTAAGAAAATATCCAAAACTCTCAACTATAATCACATACAAGGTGGGAGCTAGAGGGCATGCTTGATGAATAGATCGAAACAAACCAAATTACTCAAAATTAACTCCATCAATGGAGAAGATGGCCAAAGCATATGCAAAAATCATCTGAACAGTTTGGATGAAGTTAGGCCCAAAGCCTAGGGCTCGAAGTATGGCTAGTATGAATGGCCATTTGATACAGTCATAAGTTTTTTAAAAGTTAATTTTAATGAATATAGATTGTTGCTTAGACCTTCTATCCTATTTCATCCCTTCCTAAACTGTTATAATTTTTTTCCAAAATGTAACAGCTTCTAATGAAACCTATTTGTTTAGAGTGCACGATGAGCGATACCATATTATGCAACTAGATTAGAGCTTTGACAATGATTGTATAGGAAACATTTAAGATGGTGATGGGCCACCAATTTTAGATCAACTCAGGATCTCCCTGCTTAGGTATGAATTTAATATTTTCTTTATTTATATTTTACCTAGAGAATGCATGTAAAAAGCTTCTTGATAAACCTTATGCAATTCACTGCCCACAAGGTCCCAAAGTGTTTTATAAAATTCACAAGGAAAAATATCAATGCCTAGAGCTTTGTAATTAGCCATGTGAGACACTAACTCATGAAAATCATCAACAGTGAGGAGCCTATTGTAAGCCACCCACTAGGCAGGAGTGAGTTTGTATGCTACCACTATGAGATATTATTGAGGGGTAATTTCATGCTCGATCGAGGATGCTTGAGATTTGAACACTTGTTGATAGTGGTAAACAAAGGCTTGAACAATGTGTTGGGTCTCTGTGAGTTTTTTGTAAGCCTCAAAGATGACTTGAATTTGTTACTTTGAGTTTTTATCTCATGACATACCTATCTTTGATAAATTATGTAAAAGATGCCGAAAGATATCATTCTCGAGGTGTCTATTCTACTTATGTCATAAATCCAATATAAGATAGACACTCAAAAATGATATCTCTCAGTATTTATATAAATTTATCAAAAAGAGATATGCTAGTTATAAATTTATACAAATTTTTATAATATATTTATTTCAAATATGTTATGAAATTGTTATTTTCAAATATTTTATCTTAAATTTATTATTTATTACATTGATTAATAATTTTATTATTTTGTTTATCAAATTCTTATTAACTAATAACAAATATCAATAATTTAGTTACATTTTTATGTTCCTAAAAAATAATAAAATAATAGATGTTAAAATTAAAATGCCCATTAAAATAATTATTTATTTTTGGAAATTTTATTGAACTTTATAAAATTATATTTTTTTAATTATTTATGAAAATAAAATTGAATTGTATTTGATTACTAAAGACATTTCATTATTACTATCAAAATAATTAAAGTTCAGTGTTTTTATATTTTTTAATAAACTTATATTATATATAAATTAAAATATAAAGATGATTTATAATAAAAAGATACCTAATATGCATATATTAGTTTAAATTTTTAAGGATGTGTGTATGTGTGTACTATAAAAAATACTTCTAAATATAGTAATAAGTTTAAAATGTCATCTTAAAAATTAGCTATTTTGTTGAATCACAAACAAAACTTGTATGAAACTATCCACATGTAGAGGCACGAAGTAGAGGAATATCATCTTTATGTTAGTGTACATTTCAAACTTAATGATTGTAGAGAGTGGATCTAAAGCGTCCCAACTAGCTTGCATTTGGGTATCTACAAAAGTAAGAGAAGTGATCACTCCCACTTAACTTAGAAAACATTCTTACTCAATTTATCCCATATCAATGTGTTACATCCCGATATTTTATAAATAAAATTTACCTATTTATCTATGGATTAGTATGGTTGCTAAATTGATTTATTATTATTTAAGTAGTGAGTCATATGTTTTTTTGGAGCAATCATATGTTGTTACGGAACAATCATATGTTTTTTTGATTACATGATTGCATTTCGATGAAATAGTTGTATTTTATATTCCTTACATTGTGATCATATTGATTTGTTATTACAAAAGTATTTTATGATATATATCATGATGTTCAGGGCTAACTACCTTTTTATTATGAGTTTGATGTAGAAGAGATTCATCTCACAGAATATGACAGAGGGAGAGTATCATCAGAGAGGGTGGTGTATATGGAGGTATTAGGAGATAACAGAAGAATGAATAGAACCAATATACACATCACATTAAATAGTATACATAATATGCATAGTTTGAATTATTAGTGTTAGTATATTTTTTATGTTATATACATTTAGATAATTATTTATGCATTTTATTTGTGTATTATCTCAATTTAATGCTTATATATAATTAATGTTGTGTGATTGTATTATGGATATTATATGTAGATTTAGTGTAGAATATTACTATGTATTTATGTCATGTTATTATATTCATGATCATTAATATTTTTTGAGAACATAAATTTATGAGAGTAGTATTTGGTACTACCATATGTAGATTAACCATCATATCTTTGTAATATCTGAGAACATTAGTTAGTTATCTTTATAATATTCGAGAATATAATTATATGACTTAAATACCTTTATATCTATAAAGATAAGAAAAAACATATTTAATCTCATATATATAACAGACATAGTTAATCTATATAACATAGTAATAACACAATAATTACGTTGTTATAATATTATTAGGATTGGTATAATAATTGTTCAAAATACCAGTTATTGTTGAAAAGAATATAATTAAATTTATATTAATCATATTATCATTAAGTCATGATGATTGTTTATTTATACTAACATACATATCTTTGATAAATATATGTAAAGTATGCTGAGAAATATCATTTTCGAGGCATCTATCTTACTTATGTTATAAATATAATATAATATAATATAAGCACCTTAAGAATGATATATCTCAACATCTTTTACATAGATTTATCAAAGATAGGTATGCTAGTAGCAGTTATGCATTTTGCGTATTTATTTAACATATAATATGAAGTTTTATAAAACTTAAAATTTATAATATACTTCATATTAAATCATATAGAACTACAATACACATTACATTAAATCACCCAAAATTTTAATATACATAATCTAAAATTCTTAATCTAAATAGTTATTTAATACTCATCAAAATTTACCATACATATCACATAAAATGTGAAATAATGAATAAGTATGCATAACATAAAATGTCAAATAATGAATAAGTACATGGATTTTTCATAAGTACATGAAATTATCTTTCCTCTGAGAGATTCATTCTCTCTTCCTTAACTTTTCGTTTGGAAAGTTGTTTTCCACTTTTTAGCTTTTCATAGTGGTCATATGTAAATGGAGGTAAAATTCTTAGTCTTTGCAAAGACTTTACATAAGATATAACCACAAATATTAATCTTGTTATTTCTATTTGACCTATATCAATTATGGCTTTTGAAAGAGTCAAACCTTGTGATTTATTTATTTTTAATGCCCAAACCAACCATAAGGGTAGTTAGGTTGTACGCCCCCTTTGTATTGGTGCAATTAGAAATGTATATGGAGTTTCATCTTCAAATGGTAATCTTGAGTAACTGAAAACTCAACCATAACATATGTTGGTGGTTCTAGTGGGGCACTCTCAAGTTTGTAGATTATACTTTTGATATACCCTAGAGCTCCATTTACAACCCTGCTTCTATCCAAAGATTAGAAGTTAACATGACCCTTGCATTAATAAAAATTATTAACTCTACATCAAGTTCGTCATTTGGACCTCCCATTGGTGCATTGACACTTCTTACTTTGGTTGCAATGGAAAATGGCCTATTCTTGTATCCATAAATGAAATACATTATATGTTCTTCATCATCATACTCCTCATTTTTGTCTATAGGTTTGAACACCTAACATGAATCATTCAATTTCACAAATACTCTTTACCAACATAAGCTCAAACAACATGTGACATGTTTCTTGTGCCCCAATGTCTCTTTTAACAAGTATCTTAGTCATAAGTCTTATATGTTCTTTTCCTTCTAACTCATTAGGGTTTTCAATGTTTACAAGCCGTATCAACATTTGATGATATGTTTCAGAACTCTTCTTTATCTTTGCTACATACTTGCAATGTATTTGATCACAACGTGTTTGGACTGAAAAGGTTGATATTCTACATTTGCTTTCCATATCTGTAATATATAGTGATTATGTGTATTGACTATATCATCATTTATTGTAGGTTCAAATTTTTTTTCTCTTGCATCTAATTTTTCATATAATTTTTGATACATTAAGATTTGATAGCCATGTTGCACCATACCTAAAATAAATAAAAACTCAATTGTTAGTTCTTTTAAAAATATTGTGTATAGTTTTTATACAACTATTTATATGGTTTAAAATCTTAGCTACAAACCATTTTTACACTTTTCTTACATAGGCAAGCATCCTCTCTACACATTATATTTCATTCTACACAATTAACTCTTCATAATCATGCTCCATATACACCTGTGTAAGTTATCTTGTATTTCAAAGACATGGATGTATAAAATTTTGACATGCATAAAATTAATGATGTATAAAAATTTGTTATTTACATTGATAAAATATATATATTTCATAAAACATAAATTATGTGATGATTGATAACGTACTTGCATGTTTTGTTGGTGTGGATCTTCTCTATAATTTCAAGCATGAACAATAGAAAGGAAGTAATTCTCAGTAGTATTTTGTTCAAAATCATTTTTCCAATCAAGGTTATCCATATTTGGTGATTCATTTAACCATATGAATCCATGCACATGTGGTGAACCTCTATGTTGTCATTCATATCTGGACCAGTAATCTTTTACTTTCATTCCTTTTTGCATTACCCCGTTACAAAAATTGAATGTCGTAAGTGCATATAGTGTGCCACTATATGAGGATAATAAATAATATTATATCTTTACCAATTTTGGGCTTCTTTTGGATTTGTTGGTGGGGTTTTTGGCATTATTATATGTAGATCAGGCTGACATATGTCAACTACACTCAATGTGAAGAAAATGGTAGGTAATCCAATTTGTTTCAACATGTCCATTAATTCGCACATTTTTTTTCCCAATATGACCTTGTACCCCTTAATGAGGTTCCAAACAACATCAAATGATTTGCTATATGGGAGTGGGGTACACTATCAATATGCTCACGTAATTCAGTAATAGCAATTGGCATCTCTTGAAGGCTTTTTTTCATGAACAATGCACTTGAATTTTGTGCATGATGTCTATTTTATACAGGGCCTTCACTGGTTTGAGAAACATTTATTCCAATATAACTTTCTTGACAAATATAACACATGCTTGGTGAAGCAATATTATCTAAGCCATGTCAAAAAATCATTTGAAATATTTTCAAATCTTTCCCAACCATTCCATTGGGATCAGTTATATTTAGCTCTCTTTCAAATTATGTATCTTGCATATTTCTTTTTCTTTTAGGTTGCAAAGTTGACTCTTCTTCTAAATCATTATTTTTCATTCATCTTCTTCTTGTATGTTGAGATGTTGTTTGCTCTTTTATATTATTATTTTATGTAGTGTTTGCAACATTAACATTCATTTCAACTTGAAATGCATTATCTGGCGTTTGGAACACACGATTTATCGATATAACATTTGGTTCATTAGAATTGTTGTTAACATTATGAAATGATTGTTGGTAGTGCCTCTGAGATGTTTCATTATGAAGTTCTTGTTTATGTTGGATTTCTACCTTTGTTAATTGAGCTGAATGCATTTGTCTTTGTAATTTTGTTGTTAATACATATTGCTCATCTTGAGATGTTTGTGCCCAAATGTATTTCATTTGAGATCCATGTTGCCTCTTTTCTTAATCTAGTTCTTCAGTTGTCAATTCAATCCCTCTTTCTTGAAATATTTGTATATCATTATCATTTTGACATTTTCTTTGTTCTTCTTTTTACGTATCTGTCATTTATTGTTATCTTTGTCTGCAATATTGTCTTTGATATTATCTCTATTTTTCACTTTAATATTCTCTTCATTGTTCTTCATATTTTAAATTCAATTTTAATTGAGCCATATTTACATAATAAAATAATTTTTTAACTTACTTAAAATATTATACTTCATTTAGTCATTATTAATTTTAAATCATTTATTTCCTTCAACATAACATTTTCATAAAATTGTAGCAGAATCTTCACACATAAAAGGAACAAAAGAATTCCTTGATATCTATAAAAAATAGACGCTACATTTGAATCAATATATCTAAAAATAGACGTTACATTTGAATCGATATATCTAAAAATGGATGTTAGAATTCGATTCTAAGCAAAAATGCAAACACAACTTTATTTGGGAGCATGCCAACAATTGTCAGTAGAAATCAGGCGGCATATTATTGATAACACCTCAGACTATCGCAAATAGCTGTCAAAACCTGCACAAACGTAATGGCCATCCAAACCATTGAATTTATCAATTTAAATTCTCATTACAGTTTTGATGGATGAATCAATATAACAATTCTTCCCAGACACATTTCACATCAATAATCGAAATAACAGATTCTTACCCTTTTTATTTTTTATATCCTTGTTTGTTGCGCTTTTTTCCACTATTGCTTTGAGCTTTTACTAATTCTTTTTGTTGCATTTTGTTATTTCATTTTATTGATTTCAGTTGTATATATATATGTTTTCTAAACATTTTAGTAAGGTTATGTTAGCAATTTTTTTTTTAATTATGTCAGTTATTTTTAATTTATATAAAATAATTAAATTTAGATTTTGGTCATTTTTCCAAACACATGTATGATATCATGTTTTCTCTTTCTTCTTTTTTTATTGTAGAATACTTTTCAGTATAATAAACAATCAAATTTAGATGTCGGTCATTTTCTTTTACATGGGCACAACATCCATTATAAAAAGCCTCTCGACATAATTATTTTAATTTTATTAATACTAATTTTAAAACTAAAAAATTAACTATTTAAGAAACTAAAAAATGTTTGTGGAACTCTAATATATTTTGAGTTGATTTTATCCTCCTATATGAAATTTGAGTTATGATTTGTTTGACTATACCTTCTATAATTACATTGATAGATGCTCCTACAATAACATCAAGGGGATAATTTTGTGTAATGATGTGTGTTAACATTTATTAAAGTTCCATATTATTTAAAAAAAACTCTATAACCACTTTTAATTAATTAACTAATTTATTTGAGCCATAATTATTTAATAGCAATGATGATGAATTATTATTTTATTGTAGTAATTTTATGTACTTTAAAAGAAAAGAATTTCGTTCAATATTTACCATGAAATATATGGTGGGTGAATTATATTTATTTTGATAGGTTTTGGACTTATAACACCTTAAAATATCCCTTCAAATATATCATAGTGTCTTTACACGCAGGAATAGGTCCTTATAATGTAATTTCTTTTATTTTCCAAAATTAACGAAATATCAAAACACAATATTTTTTTTGGGTCGCACATCGGACGTTGTATAGTTATATTTTTTTTGGGTCGCACATCTGTTTTCAAAGCACTTAGTTTTTCAAGGTTTAACTTCACGTCTTCATTGGTTCCCGTTTTCACACCACCATTTTCTCGCAAGTTATATTTTTTTTAATAAAATATTTATGTCACAAGTATTGGAATTTGCAAGGTGTTGGAAGAGTGTTTATATATATTCCTTAGAGATTTATCAACTGTCAATTTATATATTTTTAGGATGTGTATTTGTCAATTATTAGTTTAAATTTTATATCATTAATATAATTATTGATTTTTAATGATTTTAATGTTTTTTAAATTATATTTTTTATTTGTCATATCTTTTTTTATGATGGGGAATTGAGTTAAAATTGAAACTTCAGCCTTCAAGAGAAATCTAAAATCTTTGTTCTTTTGGTTATATAAGTACAATTGACATTCCTTCAAAATAAATAATGCAAGAGATGATGTCAACTTCTTATTTATAAGTGGTGTTTCATCCAAAGTTGTGAAGTCACACTAAAAGCACTAAAATTCAAAGGAAACCTCACAACAACAAGAGAATGTGTTTCCATATTATTCCCTACCCTGGAAAGAAATTCACAATCTTTAATTTTAAATTACTAAAATAAGTGGCACAAGAAAAATGTCCGATCTTATAAAGGCATGAGAAGGCCAAAATCGTCGACTAAAAGCATCCTAGATGTATTGGCTCTATTTGTTGGTGCAATATTTTATGTGCATCTTATATTAACTTAATTTAGGTTAGCTTCTATTTTATGTCTAACTAGTGCACAATTTCCTAAATTTAGAATAAGACAAGGATTAGCATTTAATGTTATCCAATAGGATGCCACCTCTCTATAGATTCACCTATTTTATGGTTAATCAATAAATGGGAACTAACTCTTGCTCAATCTATATACACTTTCTTCCCCTTTACACATTGCATGAACAATATATTATATTTCATGATGTTTTTAGAATTCAATCCATCTATTTTTCTTTTCATTCATTTATCTAAGACAAACTTCATTCTAACATAGATGATATGTGTTAAAGAGGTCTTCTTGTGTATTAACCTTTTTCCTACATAGTACTGGAGCCAATCTCTTTTTATCCATTGTTGTAAATTTATGATCATGTTTCAACTTTATCACACATTTCTCTTCTTCTATAGCATGTTTTCATCTACCCTTTTTCATACTAAGTTTCTTAAAAAACCTTCTGATTTTTTTTTATTTGATGAGAAATAAATTTTTGATGTATTTGATTTTCTTTGAAAAATTGTGAATTTTACGATTAATTAATAATTTTCTCTAAAAGTACAATTTTTTTATTTAAAAAAAAACTTGTTAATTATTTATTCCAATGGTTTGTTTTTGGCAAGCCATTGAAAAATTAGGCTTCTATTGGGAATCAAATGAATTAGGTATCCTTTCAATGTCTCAATAGTTTTCTTCTTCTTTTTAAGTTGAGAAAAGCTTGTCAACTTTATTATATTATTCCCTTTGTATGCTTCCCAATGAAAAAAAAACAATGAAAACATGCTTTTTGGATTCTCCATGGAGAATTTCTAAAGGTTTTCATGGCTTTTGAAATCCCTACCCTACCTTGACATGTCTACAGATTCATCTCATTTTGAGAGATTGAATGTGTTTCATGGAATATTTTTAAATTCCAAGCTTAGTCATTTTAAGGGTGAAAATGTTTTTAAGGATAAGTTAATTTTTTTGTTTGATGAATTGAACGTGTTTTTCAGAATAACTTCAAAGTGAAAGGTTAGTCACTTTATGTCCATATATACTCACGGTTGTTGATTGTGTTAAAAGTGTTTTTATTGTGAAGTTTTCTTTTAAGATTTGTTTTTAAATATGTATTTTTTAAAATATATAAAAATATTTTAATTTAATGTTGATTATTAGAAAATTTATTAGTAGTTGATAGGTAGTTTTTTAGATAATTTTTAAATCACCAACAGATTTAGTAATTAACAATTGTTTTCATCCTGACACAATGATCGTTCTTTCAGTGTTGTAAAATTTTATCTAAGAATCAATTTTAATTGTTGTATGCAGATCTTATTGGAGGCCATTACATTTTACAAAGATTGCAACCAATCTCTTGGATCCTTGAACATCTTCCCCACCCACCACCCCCTGTTGTAATATGCTTGACATAAACTCTTATAGGAGATAATATTTTTTGTAATTTTTAATCCATTTAGGAAGAAAAACACCATCTAACTTATCCTCCCATTGGGTCTTGAAAATCCCAAATATGTCATGCATTTTGTCAATCCAATTCCCATTTTGTTCCTCTAATTCTAATTTATGCATCACTAAATCATCTACCTCAACATCTTAAATGCTTTTCTTCCATTCTTTCATTGCAAAGATCAAATCTTCATTGGAGAATTGAAATAACAAACTGCCATGACTAAGACGTTGTCTAGGCACAATACAAAACATGTTCAAAAGATCTTTTGCTTCACCCCTAATAATATCTTTGACCTTCTGTCTATCGAGATTGGGCTCAAAAATTACAACATTTACACAATAATTAGAATAAGTAGAATGAAGTACACCACACCTAACAATAGAATTAAGTGTATTCCATAACTTCAAAATTATATAAACATCTAGATGAGATGTTTAAATAAATTTTCATGCTTGTGCTAGCGTCCTAATGCTCCCACCTCCAAAAATACATATTTGAATTTGGGCAGCGTTGGATCAATATGAGCATATTGTCTTCTCAAAAATGGCCTTGCACGATATGATCTCATTGAAATCTCATAATCTACAATTTATTAAACAAAAAACTGAGGAAAAAATATAATATTTTTGATCTGTTTAATTACATATAAAAGGGGTATTCGTGCATAAGATTAGATATTTTTTTATATGCATAACAAAAATCCTAAATTCTTTCAATCGCATGTGTGTTGGTTTGATTGCAATGTGATATGGCCACCCTTATGAATAAAATAAGAAAATATTACAAGTATCTCGCATTGGAGGCCATTATAATTTACCATTTCTATACACACACACACAATTATTATAATATATAATATGATATTGTATGCATGCATGCATGTATGTATATAATATATTATTTTAATATTATGTGAATATTATATTATATATTATATTATTATAAGAGTATAAATTCATTTATGTACCTCACTCGAAACCTATGATTATTGGCCCCATCTAACCTTTTGTGCATGAAGTGTTAAACAAAAATAATTTTATATTTTTGGTGGAGGTGACAATGGAAAATGAGGTTGTATGTTCTTTCATATGGTGTGGCAATGTGCTTTGTGGAGAGGAGACATTTCATTTCATGGTGAGCTTGAGCAATGCCAAATTTGTGGGGAAGGACAAGGCCATATATAGATCATGCAAGTGGTAAAATATTTCAAGGTGAGCTTGGTAGTGATGGTAAGGGGAAATGATAGGGTATTTCAGGTGATGTTGTACACCAGAGGGTTCATATCATACACAAGACTAAAATTTAGGGCCATTATTGGATTCACATGGCCTACACTCATTGCAAAGGGGTATGTAGTTTGTAAGGTGATGACATCTTTGATTGGTTATTTTATATTATTGAGGGTGGAAAAGGACACTGTGATCATTGATTTGATTGCGATAAGAATCAACATCCAATGTGTGGCTTGAATCAACACTATGATGTCATTGACCTAGGGACAAGACATTAAGGTCCCAAATTTTATTTTGTAGTTTCCATTTGTCCATGTTACCAATACATTCACACTTAAAAAAATTACATCAAGTATAAGAACACAAAAAAACACCATACATGAACCCTAGGAAGAGAAGACACCCACAATTGGGTATTGTCTTTATAAGCATCTTATTTATCCCTACTGGCAAAAAAAAAAAGAAATCTAAAGGAGCACTGGTAAGGAAAAAGATATTTTTGAAAGATTATTAAAATGAATATTAGATTATTATTGCTTAAAAATTTATGCACACAGGATAATATGGGGTCAATCATCATGTGTTTTGAGTGATTTTTACTATCAATTTACACTCTTTCCCTTTATAAGAACCTTATTTACCAATACTAAAAATTGTGTCCCTTTTTCCATAATATAAACTCTTCAATATGGTAGTTGCAGCCTTCACAAAGGAAGTTATAACAACTGGGGTGGTGCCTAATTTGACATACATTAGACCATCATAGTGTTTGAAGAAAGTGTATAGAGATTGATGGAGATTCAAATGTAAGTCCAACAAACCACTCAAAATTGATAACGCTTGTAATCCTATCATCAATTTTATCTTTCCTTTATCCATCAAATAAAGATGAGTGAACACCACTATTACAAATATAATAATAATTGTTAATGTTAGCCTTTCCACTTTTATGGATGAAGTTTCTATTAATGTGCCAAAAAAATATGATTCTCTTACATTGGTAGGGAATAAATCGAGTAAGAATGCTTTCTAATTTAAGTGGGTTTGATCACTTATCTTATTCTTGTTGATACCTAAATGGAAGCTAGTTGGGAGGTTCTAGATCCATTCTCTATAATCAACAAGTTTGAAAAATGTACACTAACATGAAGATGATCCTCCTTTACTTCGTGGCCATACATGTGAATTGTTTCATACAAGTTTTTATTGTGTTTCAATATAATAACCAATTTTTAAAGTGACATTTTAAACTTATTATTATATTTATAAGTATTTTTTTATAAAAAATTTATTATATAAAAAATATTATTTGTTTATCCTTTAGAATATGCATATTAGGCATCTTTTTATTATAAATCATATTTATACTTTAATTTATATATAATATAAGTTTATAAAATAATAAAAAAATAAAGGACTTCGATTGTTTTCATAATGAAATATCTTTAGTAATCTCTTTATTTTCAATAAAACTTCATTCAAAACTCAAATACAATTCAATCTTTTTCCTTTTTTCTTTTCACAAATAGTTTAAAAATACAATTTTATAAAGTTCAATAAAATTATTAAAAATAAATAATTATGTTAATGAGCAATTTAATTTTGACGTCTACTAGTTAAGAAATAGTTTTTCGGACCCTACATAATAATGTAACTAAATTATTGATATTTGTTATTAGTTAATAAGAATTTCATAAAAAATAAAATAAAATTATTAATCAATATGATGAATGATAAATTTAACATAAAATACTTAAAAATAATAAATGTATAACATATTTCAAATAAATATATTATAGATATTTGTAAAAATTTATAATCATTTTAATTATATTAATATTTATTTTATCAATATTAATTTTTAAATTAAAATGTTAGATCTTTAAGAAAAGAAAAAAATATTGTGGAGTGACTTGTATGTCTATTCAAGATATATTTCAAGGTTTTGAGCCTCTTTATCACATCTTGAAATATCCCTTCAAATATGTCTTGAACAAACGTGCAAGACACTCCGTGACTATCCCTATAGTTGTTATTGCTTTTATTAGACATTTATTGGTTTTGGAACAGTCCTGCCATTTAAAAGACATTTTTCTTACTTTATAACCCTATACAAGAGTCTCTCTTTTTAGGGGAATTGAGTTAAAAGTGACACTTCAAACTTTGAGGGGTATCTAAAATCTCTCCCCTTTTGGTTATATAAGTACCACTGACATTTCTTGTCTAGAATGAATAATGCAAGGGATGACTTCAAGTTCCTATTTATCTAGGTGTTGTTGTAAGGTTATGAAGTCATACTAAAAGCACTAAAATTAAAAGAAATTCTCATGAAAAGAGAATGTGTTTCCATATTATTCCTTATCTCATATAGAAATTCATGACCTTTAGTCTTAAATTACTAGAATAGGTGGCACAAGGAAAAATATCGATTATTATAGAGGTATGAGAAGGCCAAAATCATCGACTAAGAGCATCCTAGATCGGTTGGCTCTATTTGTTGGTGCAATATTTTAGATGCACATTATATCAAATTAACTTAGGTTAACTTCTATTATATGTCTAACAAGTGCATAATTTCCTAAGTTTAAAATAGGATAAGGATTGGCATTTAATGTTACAAATAAAATGCCACCCCTTTATATATTTATTAGATTCACCTATTTTATGGATAATAAAGAAATGGGAACCATATTTTTCTCAATCTATTCACACAATCTTCCTCTTTATACATTGTGTGTATAATGTATTATATTTTGTGATGCTTTTGGAATGCAATCTATCTATTTTACTTTTCATTAATTTGTCTAAGACAACCTTCATTCTAAGTATATGATATGTGCTAAAGAGGTCTTCTTATGTTATTTCCCCTTTTCTACATTGATTTGGGCAACATTCCAGGTGACAATTCGGGTGATGGTTCTACCCCAATTGGTGGTAGGACTTCTGGGAGCCATAACTTTTGCACCATAACTCTAATTGATTCATCGTTTCAACCGTTATAAATCTAAGAATGAGGAGAATGCGATGAGATGGCATAAATATTTTATCAATGGATTTTGACGCTTGAAAACCCAATGAAAGTGCGCCAAATTTCAATTTTAGTAGTGCAATCTAAAAATAGTAATTCCTTGAATTTTGTATTGTTGTAAATCATTGAAGTTGAACCACTTAATCTCCCTTGATATTGGTGACCTTCCACATCCTCCTCTTACCTTCAAAATATGTATAAATGAAGATGTAACCTGAAATGGAAATCAAACATCTCTTCTCAGAGATAAGAATATGTTTGGATCCATAATTTTTTATGAATAAACCATCTCTTCTCAGAGATAACATTATTGTTATTGTATTGTTCTTGTTTCTTGAATTTATTTCAACCAAATATTCTGAGTTTCGGATCAGTGGTATCAGAGTGGTTTGTCTTTAGAGTGTATGATCCTTAGGATGAGGTCAGATTACAAGAAGCTTGGGTGGAAAATAGAACTAGCAGACTATCCACCTATTCACTCTAAATGACTTCAAATGGTGTACAACACTAAGACATCTGATCCTTTCAAGGAAATGGTGAATGAATCCCCCCAATAACAACAAGTGCAGATTCTACAACAATTCATCCAAATTCTCCAACAAATTCTAATGGGAAATTATGGCTCCTCATTTGCAACCCCACATCCTTTCAGTGCCCCAACACCCTTCAAGGTTCAGGTACATTTTGGTATCCCTACATTTGAAGGCAAAATCAATGTTGATGCAGTAGAAAATTGGTTGGATCAATTTTCATCTTATTTTTTTGTAAATAAATTCACCGATAAAGAGAAGATCACTTTTGCTCTTTTGAAAGCATCATTACCTGTCAAAAATTAGTAGAAAGTGTACAAAAAGAGATTTCGTGCAGATGATATTGGCCTTGAGACAAAACCTACCTAGTATGATTTCATAAAAGTTGTAAAGGAACAATACTACCCCATTAGAGCATATGATGATTTGTATATAGAGTGGCAACAACTTCACCAAGGTAAAGAATAGTCTATTCAAGATTACACTGACATCTTTCATTCTTTATCTATGAAATTGGGCATCCAAGAAAGTGAGAAACATAAAGTTCACAAATATCATGGTAGACTACAATGGTCTATATGGGGAGAAATGGAACTCTTCAATTTGGAAACCCTCGATGAGGTGTACAAGTTTGTAGTGAAGATTGAGCAGAAGCATAAAAGAATGAATATGAAGAGTCAACCTTCAAAATGGAAAAGTGACAAAGAAAGTCAAAGATGAGGCCAAAATTGGAAGTAAAAGGAAGGAAAGACTAAAAAATGGTGTGATTATCACAAATATGGAACTCACTTCAAAGAATAATGTCGAGCCATCGAGTCCCTACTTTCTAAGTCATAATCCTCAACATCTACTGCTCTACCTCATACACAACCTATAGTTGAAGAGGATGAAGAAGAGATTATAGATGCTAAGCCTAATGCCATAGTTACTTCATCACAGACCTATGAGGAGTGGTTAGATGACAAGGAAAGGTTGTTTCATTCTAAGTTATGGGTGAAAGGTAAGCCTCTACATTTCATTCTTGATAGTGGGAGTCAAAAGAATTTAATCTCTGCTCATGTTGTGAAAAGCCTAAATTTGTTTATGAAGCCTCACCCAAAGCCATAAAATATTAGATGGTTGAGTCCGGGGAGAAACCTCCATGTCACCCACCAATGTCTTCTCTCATATGCAATAAAACTTTTCCAAGATGAGGTCTTATGTGATGTGGTCAATCTAGATGTTTGCAATGTACTTTTTAGTCAACCATTCATGTATAATCGACATGGCATCTATGAATCAAGAACTTGAAGGATCACCCTCACTCTTGGAACATGGTGCTAAAGGGTACTAGAGATACCACCTTCCACATTTCTCTCTCTCTGATTAGTGCCAAGAAATTTGTTCTCATGGTGGTCAAGCCATAGGAATCCAAAAGGGCTGATGTTGCAGCCTTGACTACACAAATAATACAATAGAAGCCAATATATAACAAGCTGAATAATTTCATGGCTTTCCATCCATGGATTAATGGTTAGATAGAAATGGTGAATAGTCAAGCCCTACACAGCTCCACAAAGTATAGCTCCACAAAGCACAATCCATGCCAAGTATGCATCAAGAATCAAATCAAAACACAACTACCACACTTGATGAAAAATATTAGTGCAATGGGGACCATTACTTCTCAAGGAGGAAGGAATGATCTAGGAAACATTCTAGGTGACAATTTGGGTGATGGTTCTACCCCAATTGGTGGTAGGACTTTCGGGAGCCATAACTTTTGCACCGTAGCTCCAATCGACTCGCTGTTTGAACCGTTAGAAAGATAAGAATGAGGAAAACACGATGAGATGACATAGATATTTTATTAATGTATTTTTATCCCTAAAAATCCAATATAAGTGCCCGAAATTTTAATTTTAATAATGCAGTCTAAAAATAGTAAGTTTTTAAAAATAGTAATTCCTCAAATTCTGTATTGTTGTAAATCATGGAAGTTGAACCGCTTAATCTCTGTCAATATTGGTGACCTTACACATCCTCCTCGTACCTTAAAAATGTGTATAAATTAATATTTAACCAAAAATAGAAATCAGACATCTCTTCTCAGAGATAAGCATATGTTTGGATCTACAATTTTTTATGAATAAAACATCTCTTCTCAGAGATAGCATTATTGTTATTATGTTGTTCTTGTTTCTTGAATTTATTTCAACCAAAGATTCTGAGTTTTGGATAAATCCAAAAGTCAAAAATCTTTGGTTGAAAAGTAATTGAAGAAACAAGAACAATACAATAAAAATAATGCTATCTTTGAGAAGAGATGTTTTATTCATTAAATTTGCAGACCCAAACATATGCCTATCTCTGAGAAGAGATGTCTCATTTCTATTTTAGGTTACATATTTATTTATACATGTTTTTAAGGTAGGAGGAGGATGTGGAAGGTCACCAATATCGAGGGAGATTAATTGGTTCAACTTTCATGATTTACAATAATACAAAATTTAAGGAATCACTATTTTTAGAAACTTACTATTTTTAGACTACACTACTAAAATTGAAATTTGGGGAACTTCCATTATATTTTTAGGGATAAAAATATATTGAGTAAATCTCCATGGCATCTCATCATGTTCTCCTCATTCTCATCTTTCCAATGGTTCAAATGGTGAGTCAATTGGAGCTATGGTGCAAAAGTTATGGCTCCTAGAAGATCCATCATCAATTGGGGCGAAACTGTCACCCAAATTGTCACCTGAATTGTTGCCCAGATCATTCATCCCTCTTTGAGAAGAAATTTTCCCCATTGCATTAATATTCTTCATCAGGTGTGCTAGTTGTATCTTAATTTGATTCTTGATGCATATTTGGAATGAACTGTGCTTTGTGGAGCTATGTAGGGCCTGATTTTTCACCATTTTTGTCTGACCATTAATATATGGATGGAAGGTCATGAACTTATTCAGATTGTTATCTATTGACTTCTATTATTGTGTTGTTTGTGTAGTCAAGGTTACAACATCAACCCTTGTGGATTCCTATGGCTTGACCACCATGAGAACAAATTTCTTGGCACTAATCAGAGAGATAGATGTAGAAGGTGGTACCTCTGGTACCCTGTAGTGTTGTGTTCTAAGAGTGAGAGTGATCCTTCAAGTTCTTGATTCATAGATGCCATGTCGATCATACATGAATCGCTGACCAAAGAGTACATTGTAAACATCTAGATTGACCACATCACATAAGACCTCATCTTGGAAAGGTTTTATTGCATATGAGAGAAGACATTGGTGGGTGACACGGAGGTTTCTCCCTAGACTCAACCATCTAATACTGTACGGCTTTGGGTGAGGCTTCATAGAAAAATTTAGGCTTTTCACGATATTAACCGAGATTAAATTCTTTTGACTCCCACTATCAATAATAAAATGTAAAGGCTTACCTTTCACCCATAACTTAGAATGAAACAACCTTTCCTTGTCATCTAGCCTCTCTTCTTGGGTCTGTGATGAAGCAATGATGGCATCAGGATCAACATCTACAATCTCTTCTTCATCCTCTTCAACTGCAGGCTGTGTATGAGGTAGAGCAATAGATGTTGAGGATTGTGACTCAAAAAGTAGGGACTTGATGGCTCAACATTCTTCTTTAGAGTGAGTTCTAGATTTGTGATAGTCACACCACTTCCTAGTCTTTCCTTCCTTTTGCTTCCAATTTTGGCCTTGTGTTTGACCTTCTTTGTCACTTTTCCATTTTGAAGGCTGACTCTTCATATTTATTCTTCCGTGCTTCTAATTAATCTTCACTGTGAATTTGTATGCCTCATTGAGGGTTTCAAAATTGAAGAGTTCCATTTCTACCCATATGTACCATTGTAGTCCACCATGATATTTGAGAACCTTGTGTTTCTCACTTTCTTGGATGCCCAATCTTGCAAATAGAGAATGAAAAATATCAGTGTAATCTTGAACAGATTGTTCTTTACCTTAGCAAAGTTGTTGCCACTCTATATATAGATCATCATATGCTCCAATGGGGTAGTATTCTTCCTTTATAGCTTCTATGAAATCATCCCAGGTAGGTTCTATCTCAAGGCCAATATCATCTGCACTAAATCTCTTTTTGTACACTTCCCACCAATTTTTGACAGGCAATGATGCTTTCAAAAGAGCAAAAGTGATCTTCTCTTTATCGGTGAATTTATGTATAGAAAAATAAGATGACAATTGATCCAACTAATTTTCTACTACATCAACATTGATTTTGCCTTCAAATGTAGGGATATCAAAATTCACCTGAACCTTAAAGGGTGTTGGGGCACTGAAAGGATGTGGGGTTGTAGATAAGGAGCTAGAATTTCCCATCAAAATTTGTTGGAGAATTTGGGCAAATTGTTGTAGCATCTATGCTTTTTGTTTTTGGAGGGCTTCATTCACCATTTCCTTGAAAGGATTGGATGTCTCAATGTTGTCCACCATTTGAAGTCATTTGGAGTGAATAGGTGGATAGTATATTAGTTCTATTTTCTACCCAAGCTTCTTGTAATCTAACCTCGTCCTCGGGATCATACACTCTAAAGACAAACCACTATGATACCACTTTATAAATTGTGTGTATAATGTATTATATTTTGTGATGCTTTTAGAATGCAATCTATCTATTTTACTTTTCATTTATTTGTCTAAGACAACCTTCATTCTAAGTATATGATATGTGATAAAGAGGTCTTCTTATGTTATTTCCCCTTTTTTGCATGGCCCTATAGCCAATCTATTTTCATCTATTGTTGTAAATTTATGATCATGTTTTTGCATTCCCACATATTTCTCTTCCTCCATGGCATATTTTCATCTATGTTTTTCCATACTTGGTTCTATTAAAAACCTTATATTTATTTGATTTTTGAGAAATGTATTTTGGGTTTTTTATTTTGATGTATTTGATTTTATTTGAAAAATCATGATTTTTTTGTGTAGTCAAAAATTTTCTCTAGAAGTACAATATTTTTTATTTAAAAAAAAACTTGCAAAGTTTTTCTTCCAATGGTTTGTTTTTCACAAGCCATTGAAGATTTAGGCTCCTCTTGAGAATTAAAAGGATCAGGTATCCTTTCAATGTCTCAATAGTTTTTAATTTTTTTTGTAGTAGGGAAAACCTTGTCAATTTTCTTAGATTATTCTCTTTGTCTGCTCCCTAATGCAAAAAAATATAATGAAAAAATGATGTGTGGATTATCCTTAGATAATTTCTAAAGGCATTCATGGACTTTGAAAGCCCTATTTTACACTGACAAGTCTATAAACCTATCTCATTTTTTCCAATACCATCCCTTGGATGTCCATGTGAGCTTGTCCCTTAGACTCTAAGAGATAATTTTTAGATCTCTTTTAACTATAAATGACATAACTTGAATTCTAGAACACCTCAAAATATTCCATTTCTTTTGGAACCCTATCTATGAGACAAATATTTTTGAGTGGTTCCTATAACTATTAGTCACAAACTTCATCTAGAAATAAATTTTATTCTTAAAACCACTTGTAAAAACCTTGTTCTTCAACATCCCTAATCGAGCATATCTTTCAAACAATAAATATTTTTTTCATACTATTTTTTTTTAATATGATTGGTTTATCCTATAGATTCCATATCTCTACTCAAATTAATGTGTGAAAATGGGTACTAATTATTCATCGCGATTTTTTAAGTGTATGATACTTTACGTAGAGACACCAAGACCCATCCTTATTGGGTGTGAGGACTACCAGACTCTCATAATGATACAATCTAGGCTTTATCTTACCTTCATCGAGGAGATCTCGTATATTTTCTTGGATTTCATTATTCTCCAAAACTAATCTATGATACATAGGGATATTTGGAAGAGGGAATCCTAGAACCAACTTAGTGTGGTATTTTACTACACAATGTGTTGAAATATCTTCAGGCTCTAAAAATACTCCATTGTGTTGCTTTAGCAACCTATATAGTTATTACTATAGTGATGTTAATTTCACAGTGTTAACTTCCTATTTTCTTTCTCACACAAATTTCTTAGGATGGACCATGAGAAACATGAATTTTTACATGTACAAGACAAGTTTGTGGCATTTTCTAGTAGAGACCAAGGTGAATTGGGTCATTGAATCTTACTCTAATAGGTTGAAGAAGTGATTTTTGTGCATATAGTCCACCATTGTGGTTTGGATTGATATGTATCATCTCATTCATACAAATATAGTCTCCCCAACAAGATGTTTCAAACCTCTAAATTTGAAATGTTACAAGTGATTGTGTCCTTTATAGGCTTGAAATTTTATTGGATGGTGTAATATAGATAGACCTATATATCCTTCCCTTATTGAAGCCATACCAATGAGTATGGATTAGAATACATAGTAGTGGCAAGGCCTAGACACTAGGTTGTGCCATATGTGATGATGTTCTCATAACTTCCTTTGTCAATGATTCCTTAAAGAGCCTAACCCTTCACCCAAACTTTGGTTTAGAATAGGTGTTCTCACTCCTTAAAGGTGTTTATGGCAATAGTTTTAATGCTCAAATAAGTGGCATATGGATCAGTGTTATTTGTCTACACGGGACTAGATTTAGATTACACAAGCAAGGATTGTTGCATGCATCATTTAGACTCATCATGGGTGTGTGAGAAATTTTGAAGGCACCACTTTTCATTGGATTTATTCTTACATTTTTATGAATTATAAGGTGTAATAACCTTAGAGTTTTTACAGCCTTATTAGTCTACTCTTCTTTGTAAAAAGTATTCCAATTTTATGTATGAGGCTAAGATAAAGAGTTGTGTGTGGGATGGCTCTTATACAAAGCATTGGAAGAAGAGGTGAGACATTGATTCATCTTTGTCTTGGCATTGTTCTTAGTGACATTTCAATAATCTTAATCTAGTGTGTCAGAAGTCAAAAATACTATCTTCATTTGGATCTAAGGTAAAATTCCATTGATGTACTTCAACACCATAAGTTGTTTAATCAAGATCTTGCATAAGCATGTGGTGCAATCATGGAACTCAATGGTATATTATTATACTAATTGATCTTTATGTTGGTTTAATTGGTGGACCTTATGTAATCATCCTCAAAGTGATAGAGAATAGTACTCCTCTTTTAGTGTGCCGATAAAAGTATTCCAAGACTCAATTAGAATGTAATATTACATGCATTGTGCATTGAAAGTCTCAGACAAATGAACCATTGGAATAGATGTCTTCAACATGGAAAAGGTGTTCCTCTCAGTATCATTAAATTGATTGACTAATAAGTTTGACTTGAGCTATAAAATCTATGCATCTAATATTGTAGCATTGATTTTAACTTCAAACATGGGAATGTTAAGATTGACTTTTACTTTGAACGGAATCTATTGTTGAAATTATTTTCAATCAAGGTACAATAGAGATGTCAAAGGCATCAGGTTGAGATGCATTGTCAAATCATGGAAATGGCCAAAGCATTTTATGCATCATGTTTCTAGGGGATCCATAATGAGCTTTTGGACATTTTGTGTTACCTCAAGTTTCTTCTTAGCATAATCCATCTTACACTTTCTATGGTATTCTTATTGGTAGGATAAAATAGATCCAACTAGTAATCCTTCCTTCTCTCATTGTAAAAAAAATAAAAATACAAGATACACACACACACACACACATCTTGTATATGTGTATGTATGTATGTATGCATATTAAATATATATAGTGTACACACACATATCTTGTATTGGGTGTGTACATACATACACACATCTTGTATGTGTGTGTGTGTACATATAGACATATATAAATACATAGATGCACACACACACACACACACACACACACACACACACACACACACACACACACACACACACACACACACACACAGAGAGAGAGAGAGAGAGAGAGAGAGAGAGAGAGAGAGAGAGCATAAAAAATGTAAATAAGATCCTAATTCAAACCAATGATCCATGTGCATAAAATGACACTAAAAACATTGAAGTAATAATCCTTGTACCAAAATTAGGTGTCTATATGTACATGTATGATTTTTTATATATATAAATCTTGGACATGCCCCCAAGACTTGACTAATAGCCCCCATATTTGATTAAGATAATGTTTTGATCAAATGTGAAATCCCCATAGATAGAATTGTGGCACCTCAATGCCAATCCCAAGCCCACACATTTTTCATGGTGCCCTAAGATGAGTCATCGAACACCACACCTAGACAAGGATCCTCAGATCCAATTATCATATAACAATTCATGGTGCATCCCTATCAATCAAGGCACCCAAAAAAAATTGAGGTTCCTTCCTACTAATGGTGGTATACCAGGGTAGTCATTGTACCATTTACAAATTACTAACTAACATGTGATTGATTGTCTTGTATGTAAACATATGATGTAAGAACATTCATTTCATCATAGTATGCTTTATATATTATATTATTTTAATATTTACTAAAAGATCATCCAATTCATTGTCAAATAATAAAATACATTAATTAGTATTTTCATGTTTTATATTATCATCACCAAGTCATTAAATAGAAGATTTATAATAATTACTTATCCAATAAACTTAATTAAATAACACCTTAACTCAAGTCTTAACCATGATTTAACCCCTTCTTAATTCCAAATTTTGAGTATTTCAATTAACTCCACCAAATAATATGTCAAAATTATATATGTTTACAGTGAAATGAACGTTATAGATTAATTGTGGCAATGGATTTGACATTTAGAAAGATATAAACATGCTAATAAAACTCACTTGCATGATTAAAAAAATAAATTTTCCAACCAATAGGAAGAGGGATACCAAAAGGATATGTTTGGAATAATGATCCATTTATCTTTTCTATGAGTAGTGGTTTAAGAGCTTCATTTCTTTTTGGCATAATTTTATGGTGATACAATCTTTCTAGATAGTTTGTTGATAGCTTAATTTTTGATATGGTGGCACTATTAAAAGGTGATAGTGCAAATGCACGCTCATAAGTGACATGAAGTTAACCCATAAAATTGATGATGATCAAAGAAGCTTGTCTAGCTTTCACTCTAAAAAATCCAAACCATCATGTCATTTTAGACAAAACTGCAAACATAACCAAAATAATTTGACAACTACGTTCACCTAGTTTTCACCTCCAAAAACCTTGCTCAGTTTTTCGATCTTTCTTCGTGATCCCCTACAAATCAAAATTCTTCTTTTTATACATATTTGAAAACTTAAGGAAAATAATATATGTTATAGGGTATGTGTTAAATTATAGAATAGTCGAACTATCTTGATATTTTTTAGGACCTTAGATAATATCAATATCAAAAAAAAAAAATCCCAATGATTGGAGAAGCTCCAATAGCATGCAAACCAATGTTGAGTTGTATGCATCTAAAATTAAACTATCTTATATGCTTGCAACTGCTCTTTATATTCCTGTGAATGATATATATATATATATATATATATATATATATATATATATATATATATATATGTATGTATGTATGTATGTATGTATGTATGTATGTATGTATGTATGTATGTATGTATGTATGTATGTATGTATGTCCAAATGAACTACAATGCATGTGCACTTATAGACATAGTCATAATGCAAAAAATGTAAGACAAGAAAACAAGTGTACTCTAGCCACCAAGGACCACACAAAATTTGTATGATAGTGCATTAATATTCCATACTTTTTGTAATGTTAGGGTACATTTTGGACAAGATGCTTAGAGTAGCGATATATCATAGGAACAAAAATACGGTAGGCAGAAGGGGTTGAGATAAGGATTAAAGACCATTGGAAGTCGACAAAACATGCTAATAACACCTTATTTGGACAATTAATCAACAAGTATACAAACATCATAAAATAATGTAATTTAATGACAAATAAGGGGTTGACAGAAGGGTCAGGGACCATTGGATGTCGATAAAACACATTAATAACATCGAATTAGGACCAATAATCAATAAGTACGCAAACATCCTAAAATAATGTAATTTAATGACTAATAAATGCCTAGGGGCATTTTTAGGTGTCTATAGTCCAAATAATCTTTTAAATATTCATATAAAAACATTGACTGTTTATTAATCATCAGATTGTTCACCCAACTTAACATTTTAGGTACACTTCAAGAACATTTACATTGTTAATACAAAAATATGAAATTCTTAAATTAATTATTTTATGACTAGCATGTATCAATATACACTCCATGTTTAATCTCAAAGTCACATCTTTATAACAAGAAAACTCAATCACAATTTGATTACATTAATGCAAAATCTCAATGACACGCCTTTACAACAAGAAAATTCAATCACAAATTTGACCACATTGATGTAAACTCTCAATGCCACACCTTTACAATTAAAAAACTAAATCACAACTTTGATTGCATTGATGTAGACAAAGCATGAATCTTAGGCCTATCCTATTCAATTAGGTTGGTGTAGAGTGAGGTAGTATCACACCATTTATCTTATCTATTGTTCAACATTGTGTTCGACCTTACATTCTCCAGATTCAAATATGTAAACCTCTTCTATAGAATATACATATCTTCACCATCAAACCCCCTCAAACTCTATTACCAAAACAAATTCAACAAAGGACTATCTCATATAAAAAACATCTTAAATAAAAATATTATATAAGAATATGGATCATAAATATTATTATTTGTACTAGCCATGCACCTTCTATCTTGTATGGAAATGTCCCTCTACCTTATATGCCCTGCAATTTCCTTTCCAAATCTATATGGAAATGTCTCTACAAGTCCCAGTGTAATTGAATTAAGTTTACATTATTTTTAACTATCGATGATCACTCTACTTTATATGCCCTACAATTTCCCTCCAAGATCTAACTAAGGTAACCCATACAAATCATGTTCCCTGTGGATCAAAGAAGAACATGATAATACTATGATAACTTTTAAATTAAATGGAAATCTACACCAACAAAATTTTATTATTTAAATGTATCATTATAACTTTTATTAATTAAAAAATATTAATAATACAAAAATGATTACAACAATAAAATAGTTGGTTGGTATTTACACTAATCCATGTAAATCATTTTCATGTAGATCAAAAAAGATAATGATACTATGATGCATTTTAAACCATAATCTGCAATGACAATAAAACAAACTTGTAAAATTAAATCAAAGTCTAAACCAACAAAAAATTTACTGTTTAAATGCATTATTATAACTGTTATTTATTTTTTAATAATAATAATAATAATAATAATAATAATTATTATTATTATTATTATTATTATTATTTAAAAAGTCTGATTGGTACGGCCCATATACCAGTGCTGTGAGAAGATCTAGCTCATGTACCCACCAAAAAAAAAGTATGGTATTAAGCTGTCAGGCTACCACAATGTTCTCAGGTAAAAATGGTGTACAGTTCCATGATATATAAGTTCTTTTCGAAGGCAGACAATATGATATTAGTTAAAATGAACAATAAATCTAAACAAGACCAAAAATGCTTATAGATAAACAGCCCTCACAAGTAGCCCCCGATAAATATAACCTAATTTTTACAAACCCTCTGTTCTGCATTCCATTTCCAAACATCTTTATATGGCACCTCATGAGGTCTCCGCTTTGATTTTTTTCCAAAATAAGTACTTTGATGGCATTTCTTGAAGACAGCTATCTGAGTGGCAAACCCAGGATCCTCAGCAGTATGACCAACACCATCAAATTCTACAATGTAGCCATAGTCTTTAGCAAGGTTTTGTGCCCAGGCACAAAATTCTCTTTCTGTCCATTCAAACTTATGGTCCTCATCCCGAAACTTGGAGGATGCATCAACTTTTCCTTGTGCACCTAATTCAGACTTTTCTCCTTCACAATCCATCTTTTGTTCCAAAGCCATTTTTTGCAGAACGGGGTTGTAATCATAATTGGGTGTTGATATCATCAGCACTCGAGGGCATAATTCACCCAATACGCATTCTCCAAATTCAGATGCCTGTCTTCCTCCATGTGCTCAATCCCCTGTAGCTAAATGGTCAATTACAATATCCACCGATTACAGAGAAAAGCATCTGAAAGTTGAAACATATTACTGAAATAAAAAAGTTGAGTCAAGAATTTACCTCTATGCAAGTTGCAAAATTGAAACCATGAAACCGCAGATCATATTCAGTAATGGAGCCATTGTATAATTCAGCACTTTTGATGCTCAAGGTAGGGGAAGCCTCACCAGATGTACTATCCATGCCAAATTTTTTATGAAGTCCCTGACAAATATCAAACAAGCTGATTCATTAGTGCAGATTAACTAGTGGCAACAACAGAATCTTGTAATAATCATTTTACAAGTGAGCAGGATACAATGATTCTAGCAAAGATTCTCAGCACCATGAAGATTATGATAGCAAGTTGTGTATGTGAGTAAAGACCAAGGTGCAAGGGTTACCAATCGTTGCTGAGAAGGTTATGATAACAAATAATTAGTTTGTCTGTATACACTAGAAAGTAATCTCTTTGATAAGACACATCGTTGGTGAAAAGGTTATGATAACAAATAATAATCCTGTCTGTATATACTAGAAAGTAGTCTCGTTGATAAGGTGCACAACCCCATTGAAAGGGGACAATATAGGAAGTGGGTAATCTGACTTTATGTATGGTTCTCTTACGGAAGAATAGAAGGTCAAACCATAGTTACCAGATTCGGCCGCATCTGGCCAAAATCTGGAACGTTCCGCATTTTTTGCGGGCTTCCGGATTAATAAATTCGGTTCGCCAGGGAGAAACAATGGAAGTGAACAAAAAAATTTAGAAAATGTAAATCTAGTCCGAACCCAATAGTAAGTAAATAAAATAAACATTTAAGTATAAGAATTTTCTTATAATTTAAGTTATATTTTATTTATATACTTTCAGGGTGTTTAAGAGGGGTTTCGGACCGCTAGGAGCTATAATGCAAATTCTAGGTTTTGGAGGATCCTATCATATTTCAGAGTTAGTCAGATTCCAGGGTTTCAGGGTTTCAAACTTAGCCATATTTCAGGGTTTCAAGATTTCAAGGAGACATCATAGGAGGTATGAAGGCTGCATGAAGGGATGTATGCGTGATAGAATAGTATGAGAATATCTCTTGCAAAGTGCCACAAGCCAATCCCACCCCATTCCCAGTGCACCCCTTAAGGCATGCACTCTGTGAGATTCAATTTTGAACTATGGACATTTTACTATCTTTTAATGTAATTTAAGTTTGAAACTTATGCATTTCTCAATTTTGCAACTGTTAAATTAATATTCAATGTTTCATTCTTTACTAGACTAAAATATTTTACATACATACATACATATATATATATATATATATTCCAAACCGGATTTTACCGGATTTTTCCGAACCTTTTCAAGAATTCCGCATTTCCGCATTTTTTTGGCCTCCCGAACGCATCCGGATTTCCGAACTTGGTAACTATGGGTCAAACAGCCGAAACTTCGATGTTGTATCATACAACCTGTAGTAAAGGTTTGTGCATTGAGCCCTCCTCCCCTCCCCTTGGTCTGTGAACCAAATGACATCTTGAGTGAGGTGAATAAAGGTATCCTATCCTAGAATCAAACTTACTCTTTGACTTTATGCAGGAATGAGGAATTTGAATGCAGCATGAGATTTACAAGTGTATTAGAGGCTAGCTTTCTTCTGAATTGGAAATGGTGTTGCCTTGTTCCTATATATACATCATCCAAATTTGGATTATAAACTCCCTAAGGAAGATACCTTTGGCATTGGCCAAGATGTCAGCTGGTAAAAAGATAAAACAAGCTTAAGGGAACAAATTCAGAATGGGCCAAATATGTTTTTGGCATGGGCTGAAAATGTCCAAAATGACCTAAGGCTAAGATGGGGGGCTAATGAGAGGAACAGAAGTGGTTTCTAGGCCAAGAGAACCCTAATGAATATAATGGAGGGTGATAGATAGACGAAATAACCTAGAAGTACGTTTAATGGAACCAATACTCTTGAGGCTACGGGTCAACAAAATATGATTGGGTGCCCTTGTGGTGGTGACTCAATGGTAAAGCAGGTGGGCTTTACCAGTAGGTCCCATGTTTAAGTCTCCCTTGCCATTGGTAGTTGACTCTTCAGGTGGCACTGCTCCCCATGGGTCTTCAAAGGTCCCCCCTATAAAAAAGAGTCAAAAAAGAACCGCTTACCAATATCAAAAACAAAACATGATTGGATTTTCAGCCAAGCCCACCTAAATCCCATCAAATGATCAAATGTGAGGTCAATGCATCCTTGACAATAAAAAGTGCTGCTGAATATATCACTTGACAAGAAAACAAGTAATTCAGACAAGTAATTCAGAGCATTCAATAAGACATTAAAAACTCTGACAGAGTTTAACCTGTCCTTTTAAGCCTAGACTTCATTATATAATGCTATTAACATGCAAAGGAAGAAGCTCTTGGAGGGATCGTGTCTCAACCCTTACCAGAAAATAAGCCTACTGTTTACCAGTGGGTGCAGTAGGGGTTCCTAGATAGACTAGGAAAATCATATATCACATGCCACTTTCCACTTTCCACCAGAAAACTAGCAAATTACAGGTACACTTGCAGATGAAGGGAAAGCACAAGATACATAGAATTTCTATTGAGAAAGCACGTGGTCCTTACACAAACACACAAAAAAATGGTTTTATAGTTAGAGCAACAGTCAATTTTCAACTTCATGCCACCCTTCTTATATCCAACACAAGAAGTCATAAGAAGGCGTGAAGAAGAGGATAATAAGAATCTAAGTAAACAAAGACAGAATCTTAAATTGAAGATGATAATAATGATGAGCAATCTTGTGAGGATAGTGTTGACAAAGAGCTGAAAAAAATCATTGCTTGCATCTACAATATATATAAGTGTCCAACCAAGTTCCCCATTGAGAAAAACTATGTTCCTCAAGTGTCTCCCTCTTTTCCCATTTCTTTAGAATGAAATGTTTCTTTCATTACAAATGAGACAAGGGACCTTCAGAATTTAGGGGTTGAGAATCTTAGAAAGAATGCAGAGTTGACAATCGTTGCATCATTCAAACACCCTTACAATGCCCAATATTAATACTACCTTGTGCCCTTTTACACTTATACAAGGTGCACGATGACTTTTGCATCAATATTTCACAACAATATTCTGTCGTTAAAACTATAGTTACCCCTACAAATTCAATTGGCGTCCTCTCGGTTTCAATTGCAGTACCCTATCAATCAGTTACTTCCCTCTTCAAGTCAGTAGTTATAGTTACAAAGGAAAGCATGCACGAGTTTTCAGAGACCTTATTTGGGTTCTTGCCTTCCTGATAAAGAGATTGTAGCTGTGTACATCCTATCCCACTTGTCTCCTCAAACCATCCCAATGTCCATAATTTATTTAGTAATATACCTCGTTCAAGATAGCAAAGAAAGCCCAATACAATTATTCAACAGCCTTCAGTAATTTAGTCAATTAAGAAACCAATGGACCAGTTTGTGCTACTTAAGATGACAGTGACAGATAAACAATCTGAAACAGGTTTGCAACCAATGACAGTTGAGTCATCTTTTGAGCAGATCTTATCCCTGACCTTAGTGGTCTAGACCCTAATGAACTGGCTTCTGAGTAAAAAGAGCAATATTTATCTATGATACAGTTCACACCTTCCACTTTGTGATAGTACAGACTGGAAGAGTCCTTTCGTTCCAGTACTCAATTGGTAGAACAATTAAATGTTATGCACAGAGACTTCATTAACACACAAACATGATTCGTTCACATGCAATTTGCAAATATGATACGGTTGAAGGAAAAGCTGCAAATGTACTCAAGTAGAAGCAGGACAAATGTTTTGGTGGGAGAGATTGAAAGAGAGTACATGTTGTATGTAATAAAAAACAGAAGCAAATTAATGGAAAGTTTCAAGCTGATCCACTGAAATGGATGGAGGTACATCAGTTTATCTTGCAGGGAAAAGTAAAGGTGAATCAGATAGTTGATCAATCCATATAGAAGGTGATTTACTAGTTAGCCATCTTGGATGTTGAAGTAGATGAATAGTTGTCAATGGTCATGGCATAATCACTTGTGCAATGCCTCTAGTGTTGAGGAACAAAAGTAAATAACTCAGACATTGCAAGCCAAGGCATGATTACGCTCATAAAAAAGTTAAAATATTTGATAATTAATTTGTTTTAAAAAGCTACATATATGATACAAGAACAGACTGCAAAGGTAACTTCAAAGAGAGGAGGAAAATCCAAACCTTAGCAGCATGGAAAAGGTATTTCTGTGAAATATCCACACCGACAATGCGTACCAAGTCAGCTTCCTGATCTAAAAGAGCATCAAATAAACTCCCCGATCCACAACCTAAATCAACCTGGTAAGAAGCAAGAAAGTAGACATAAATAAAAAACACAAGTCCAGAACAAAGTTAAAAAACAATATTCAGTATAGAACTATACCAAGGGCTTTGCGTGATGCTCTTTTATAAGACGTAATGCATATCCTATTCTCTGTTTAGATAGAGGTGAACTGAACAAAGCTCGCTCTATCCTCTATTGTGGAGACTCTTCTAACTTCAAAAGCTTTACAGTGAATTCTAAAGATGCTCCTGAAATGTAAATGAACCATAAATCACAAGATTCAACTATGCAGAGAAGCAAAATAAATGGAAACAAGTCGATATGCTACCTGAAGATAAATGGGAAAATTTCCCAGCATTCTCGCCAGCAGCAGCCAATATCTCATTCATCGAAGGCAAAGTTGCGCGGAAGGTTTTAGTCTCATTAACAGATAGTTGAGCTACACATGCCTCTAGCTGGGGAATTACAGCACCTATACCAAATTCAAATTCTAAGTTTTCTTTGCATTCCAAGCATTCGCTTACAGATTTCATTTAATAAGCAAACACTGTAAGAGATGAATGCTATAGTGCCAAATGCATTATTGGAGATGCATAAGGTAGAAAATGGCAGCTCCAGTGAAGAGAATTCCTTGTTTAAATCTATCATCGAAAGATGATCACCCTTCTCTACACTTACAGGCTCGTTTCCAAAAGTGGCTTCAATAACATGCAGAGCTTTCAAGGCAACACTTTGGAAACCATCACTCTTGTTTCTATATAAATTCTCGGAAGTGAACTCAGTGATAACCTCTCCTTCCTTATTCAGTATTTTGACACTGCACCTGTGTCCACCAGTCTGGATACTAGCATTTGAAGGAGAGCTTTCAATTTTCTTCCTATGTTTTGAATTCGGATGTTCTTCTTTGGAATCATTCTGTGATGCTGTCTCAACCATGGAAGAGAAAACAGGTTCAGATAAGTTGTAATAATTATAGCAGTCAGTTAGAAGGTCTCGGGGTAGCATTCCATGCCACTTGGAACGTGTTGTAAATATGGTTGGTAATTCTCCCACTAAAATCGCATCTCTAGAGATCTTGTAGAAACCTCTAGGATTTTGAGAGAGCAACACCCTATAGAATTGATACAATCATGCATGAGTAGAGATAACCAAATATCTATGTTTATCCACAGTTAATAGGACAAAATCCCAAAATTACAGAATGAGTGAATATGTACAGCTTCGCTTAGCATTGATAATTGTGGCCTACATCCTCACAAAGAGATATGGACGCCATCAATACTAAATAGTACAGGAAATGCAGCGAAAGGTAAAATGGTAATAACACAATTTTGTATGCCTATCAAGAAAAAAAAAACATTTATGGGTTATCCAAAAAGCTCTGAGCATTCACTTATTGCAAAGCAAAAATAACAGGACATGCCCACATCACAATATATGACAATATATTGTAACATATAAAGCCATACCACAAAGTAAAATTGGTATGAACAGAATATTAGAGATTCCATAGTGCTTTCAAAATTCAAAACTAGTGTATCAAGCCTAAAAATCATAATCATACTCAAATTAAAATACCTAAAATTTGTGAGAGATGGGAAAAAAAAATAAAAAAATAAAAAATTCTGACCTGCCATAAATGTTAAGGTTAAAATTCTCCCATGACAGCTCCTAATGACCCCCATTTAGATCCAACTGATGCTAGAATTGCATTTCCATGTATTTTTTGACCTGCCAAGCTAGATGCCCTTGTATTATATTCCAACTGAAGGCTTCTTACTTTCAAGAGAGATCTCATTGAGATCTAGAACCAATGGTATACAATCTGGAACTTGAAAGTACAATCTTGATTCTGATGGAGCCTTCTTAAGTGTCCTACAACAAAGACAAGTCATGCAAAGTCCATATATCACAATACAGTCAAATGCATTCTTAGGAGGCACAAATCTGAATACAAAAACAAATTAATAATATCTAATTAAAAATTGCTCGTGGAACTCTTCAACTTAGCATTAAAATACATAGTTGGGTTAAATCCACATTGGTAATAATTGTAAAACAAGATGATTTATTAGGCACTACATTCACCAAAATCTTTACCAATAAAAAAAGAGGCAAGAGAGTAAGAAACCTAAAGTGGTGAATTGCATTTACTATTCCTAACCCCACTAACAAATGTTTACAAAAAATGCACCAAAACAAAATGTCATTTGGGTAATGACTGGTCACCCAAATCATTTGAATAATGAGTAAAACATACACAAGTAAAAATCCCACAAAAATTAATATTTAATTAAAATGATAGAAATGTTACCTTGATATCAAAATGTGTGAGGAATCTCCAACTCCTAGATTATATGCCATTACATCCATAAAATATTCTTGTGGGCCGACCTTCATTGTCAACAATTCAACTGACTTCTCAAAAGAGCATGGTATATAAACAGCTTGAAAAGAACAACTTTCAATTTCCATGGCATCATTTTGCTTTCCCGTGAACTTGTTTACCAACTTTTCTTTGGTTTCCTCAGAAAATGGCTCTTTTTTACCAACCCAAAGGCTATCCAGAGGAGAATCTAGGAGACTGCAGGATTTAGCAGCTCCAAGAACTAATTGCAAACTGATTGCAGGATCTTTTTCTGCATTTTTGTTTATGGATTTGCATAAAGTCACTATCTTCTTGTCCAATACAGAAAGAACTGCAGCTGGAACCTTCCCATAGTTCACACCTTTCCTTTGAACAGCTGCTGTGAAGTGGGCAATTAATGGGCAGGTTGAGAGGAGAATCTTCATCCAAGGAAAGCAAAGGGTCAGATTTATAAAATGTGAAAATATAATGATATTACCATCTCATATGAAACCAAAAGAAAATGTAGATGCGTGTTAGTTATTTCAATCAAGAGCAGAACCAGGTAGGAATCCACTAGAGATAATTTTATTTCAATAATTATGTGTGTTCTCTTTCTTGTTTTGTACCAACTCAGAACTCATTCATTCACTTTATTAAAAAGAGGCCTACATGGCGTACTCCAAGGCCCGGGCTAGGAAAAATCTTCTCAGAAAATGTAGTGCAAAGACGGTCCTTTAAAGCTTGCCATTTTCCCACTTCAGTAAGATCGTGAGGGTTTTTTTCCTCCTGCTTGTCGGTGGTAGCATCCTCTGATGGCTGTATTCCCAACTGCAAAAACATTTTCATACCATATAAATACGTACCATATTTCTTTTAGAAAATGAACATTGTTGTCTACAGGATACAGCTATCCAATTATAAAATCATGAAAGTTGCAGCATTGAAAAGAAAACACCAAACACACTGATAGATAATGAGGGCATTTGCAATTATAGAAATTCAATTCTGAGGTAGAAATCATAATGCATTTGTCATTAATATGCACATTGTTGCACAGAATCACATTCTTGTGAGTTTTCCTAGATTATATATTACAATACCCCATACGCATTAAATATCAGTATATTGCATTGCATATTGAATCCTATGCATTCACAACTGTAATATCCGACAAAAGTCCCATTTCCATTATGATTTTATAGGTACCCATACCCTATTCCAAATCTCTTATTTTAGCATAGGTTGGGAGTGTCCTATAAAAGGTAGAGAGATTGAGTTGAAACTTGAATGTATTCAGACTAATCAGATGCACCAATGAAATTTTTGAATGGCAAGAATGATGAGAGTGGATATGATTAAATTTTGTCACACGCCTTCAGCATGCCTTCATGTTTTGAATACGTCTAATATGGAACTGGCAACTAGAACATATTAAAAAATTATGGAAAAAGGTTGTAGAGTTTGGTTTTACGTGGGTTTTACATCTAATTGCATTTGCTTGTATCCTTCATGGTTGTAGTTTTCTGTATATCTTGTGTGGGATGGAATTGTATCCTTCATGGCTGTAGTTTTCTATAGGTTGTGGGAAGTGGGTTTCAAAATCTGGCTTCAAATGCCCATGTTTCTTGTGTTTGTGGGTTTCGAACCCTGGCTTGAACCACCAAGGGATTTTATGTTTCTTGGTTGACACTGACTATTCTGAAATAAAAGAGAGAAATCAAGTGAAGCTAAATGATTACATGAAGCAGACAAGTAAGGAAAGGCACCTACACACATCCATCTCTGCATGAAACCCAATAGGTTGTGGATAATCCCATCCACAGCAATAAGATGTAGTGCAGCAAATATCACTTCAAAATAGTGGTTTACAGGACACACGTCTATTTTGAAAAGGTGGAATTTGAACTGTGTTCCAATGTAGACCAAACAAAAATAGAAGATTATACTGCACATACATCACCTTTGCAAGGCGTCTTTGACTATGAGAACAAGCCCGCTATTTAACATTGTTGCACATTAGAAAGTGCACAGAGCCGGTGCGTTAAACTGAACACACCGGCTGTTTACTTTCAGCATTTACGATATTCAAATAAAAATGTGTGGATGTAACATATTCTCGTTCTTAATTTTGCAGCTGCTCTAAAGTTTCTTTTTTCTCAGTGCTGTCAGAAGTACTGCAATACATATAATGTAGGGTGACACTCATGCATACAAGGCCTCCTCATTAGAGAGCGAAGCCAAGCTGGGAAGAAATGTTAAGGGTTGAGAAAAAGGTTGCAGAAGCTACCATTTTGAAGAGTGAGGCAGATATGCATAGCTAGACTGAGGTGAAGTGAAGGACTCCAATAAGAATGACAGGCCATCAGCACAAACCAGCAATGAGACGTGCCTGTAATCTGAGATTCAGGTACTACCCTGTCTCTCATGTTCAAATATAAAGACTGCCTCCTCTTTGCAGATAACCCACATTTATTTCCTAATTTATATATCACTAAAGCAGGATTGCATTTTATGGCAAGATTGCATTGAGAAAATGTTAGTACTTAAAGGAAAATGTTGCTGAGGTATTACCCACATACGATAACATATGATGTAGAGCAGAGAACAGGTGTATATATTTCAATGCCAATGGGTTTGATGTTTATGGAACCTCTCTGAAATCTACTTTGTGCATGTAATTTAAGAATTTTCTATTAAAAGCCTCAATATGTTGGGTATGTCTCATATCAGAGATATGTTTTTGCTGTAAATTATCAACACCAGGTGGGCGGATTTACCATCCACAGGGAAAAATAAAAAATGCTAAACTCCCTAATTCTCCTTTGGAGCTTCTCCTCCTACATTATTTTCTTGTTTGAATAGCTCAAAAGTTAGTTCATGGTTTTTAACTAACGAGCTGATATTCAAAAACATTCCATTGTGAGCCTTTTCCTTTATTAATATGTTGGACCTCTAAATTCTCATAGGGTCCTCTCGGAATTACCTCTAGGGCCTGTCTAATGATTTTTTAGATCATCCTCTACCTCAGCTCATTCAGTTAGGCGATTTCAGATGGGAGTAGTGAAAGTCTATGATGGATCAGATAAGAGATTCATTTTTTATAGAGCATAGAACAAAGCTATATCATCCAATGTCAGTGGGTTTGATGTTTATATAATCTTTGTGATCCGCTTTTCTTTTTTAATCTCAGCATTTCTATTAAAAGCCTTGAGATGTTGGGTATGACTCTATCAAAGATATGTTATACTTTTAATGCTTGGTTTTGGTACACCCCCTCCCCCAAATAGTTCAATTAGGCAACACCAGTCAGTTTAATTACGTGATGTCAGATGGGAGGAGTGAAAATCTATAATTGATTAGATAAGACATTCATATATATTTTTAGCATAGAAAGAGGCTTTATCATTCATAGTCAGTGGGTTTGATCATTGATGTGTATGGAACCTTTGTGATCCGCTTTGCCCTTTTATTCTTAACAAATTCTCTTGAAAGCCTCTAGATGTTGGGTATGACTCTACTAGATGTTATAGTTTTAATGCTTCGTTTTTGTGGGTATGACTCTTCAAGATGTTATAGTTTTAATGCTTGGTTTTTGTACATCCCCTCCCTTAGAAAGTTCAATTAGCTAACACCAGAAATGAGCTAGGCCTATCATGGCCCAGATCCAAAGAAGCCCTTGCTCAGGGCCAACAAGGGCTAGATCTATAACATGTCATAAATCAGATATGTTATGTCCTATATAGCAGTTTCCATAGCTTCCAATTCACTTATGTGATTTCAGATTGGAGTAGTTAAGGTCTATGATGGAGGGGATAAGATATGCTTTAGAGCAGAGAGCGAGGTTGCATCATCCATTTTAGGTTTGATGGTTTTCCAAGCCTATGTGTGATCCGCTTTGCTCTTTTGGTAGAAGCAATTTCTACTGGAAGCATCCAAATGTTGGCTATTACTGAACCAAATATATGTTCTAGTTTTATGTTTTAGTTTTAATACTTGATTTCAGTACATCCTCTTTATCAAATGGTTCAATTAGGTAATCCCAGGAAAAAGTTAAGGCCTATGATGGATCAGATCCAGATATGCCCTTGCCCATGGCCAACAAGGGCTAAATCTATAATGTCCCAAAATTTGGTATGACCTACTTTGGTTGACTTAAAATGCTCAGCTTATTTTTTGGCTTGTCCTATTAGCACCCTTTCTTATTTCAATGCTTGAGTGTCCTTGTTTATTTCTATTTTGTACGAGTAATTTAAATGTATGGCAATATGTATCTGTGCATGCACAATCCAATGCATATTGGGAGGTGACCCTAATTGCACAGATGCGAACCTTGTGTATAAAAACAATAGAATTCTCAAAACCCGATGATAGTTTGCGTTGCATCGACATCTCTACATTGAATAATAATCACACCAGGGATTTATATGGCTAATTTTGCTTATCAGCTAATATTTGACAAAATTTTCTTTAATTATATGTCAATTTTTCAAAAATTTGGAAGAAAAAAATATTCGCCAAAGTTTTAATATAAAATTCAAATAAAGCTATCAGATCCACCCGGCATAGATATTGAGAGCTAAATATAAATGTATTGGGTTCCCTCATCATTTGGCTATAACATAGTTTTTCAATGACAGACTTGCTAACAATCCATTAAGCCATGCCTGCCATTTTAAACCAGTAAAATATTTTCCAACCCTTAAAATTAAAGGGATCCAAATTGAGAAGCCTTCATGAGTATAAGTGAAAATGAAATTGTTATCAAAATCATGAACAAATGCAACATAATCCGACGCCAAAGAAGGGGAAAAAAAAACATTTAAAGTGTTTACAGAATTAACCAATCAATGGGAGCCATGAAAGAGCCAACAGATTAAAAAATTTATACAAAAAGACAACAATGAAATGAATAAAAAATCAAGTGTTAGATCATGACTCATCATCATACCTTTTCCAAGGCCAATTCAGCAGCATGTTGTTCTGCATCTTTCTTTCTAGGGAAGACATCTGAAGTCACTGAGATCTCATCAATCTTCAAACAGCATTGATATTTGTCAGGTCTGGGATGTTGGGCATTCTCTTGTCCAACAACCACCTCTGTTGTGATATATTGTGCTTTGGAACCATAATTCTTGTTGATGATAGACTTGGGATGGATAGCAGACATTTGAGTATACTCTGCTGTAAGTACATTGAAATACCCAATGGAAAATAACAATACCCATATAAAAGAAACAGTGAGAATAAGCTTGACAACAGCCTTATCATGTTACAGAACCAGAGGTTATCTTTAGCAATACTCCAGAAGGATGCCATGGAAAATAAGCTTGACAAGAACATGGTTATCTTACGAAACAAATTGTTATCTTGAACAGAAGTCTGCAAAAGGATGTTATGGCTAGTGACAAATGTGTTGGTTTGGAAAACACACAGCATATGGAAGAGTAGACTGTAAAATATGCTTTCCTTTTTTTTTCTTTTTTAAAAGTTCAATGGATAACGAAAATACAATATATTATTTTTATTTATTTTATTTTTTCAATTTTATTTATAGAAAAATTAAGGTTTTCTGTAATTTTTAGAGTAGACTGTTTTAATATAGGACAAACTTTTTATAACCTTGTGGTAATATGAAGTAGGCTCTCACCCTAATCTGTGAAGTAAGTTGAGAGTCTGACCCACAATCGAAACCATTATTACATGGAACCAAAACTAAGTTAAATATAAGATATTATTTTATCTCAAACAATAACAAATTAAAGTAAAAAAATTGAAAAATTAACCTTACTCAATACAAATTAGAAGAGAAAAAAATTAACAAAACCCAATTTATTAATAGATAAATATGTATTAATAACATTTTCAATTTTTTATTTTAATATAAATAAAATACAAGAATTGTTAAAATGAAATGGATCATTTTTATCATAGAATCTACAAAGTTACTAGAGTATTTGCTTTGATCTAATTTACCTTATCTTCAGTCTTTGTTTATGTGACTTTGTGAAGTTTATGGATTGTTGAATCCATTATGTGGTTGGAGGACAAATCAAGTGGAATTAGAGCAAGTTTTAATCTTGTTGGGAGGAGATTGTAGAGTGATTTTTTTTTTTATGTTTTTGTAGGTATTAATATGGATAAGAAGAATGGAATATTTCCACTAGAGAGAGAATGTGAAAAGAATTGAAGACATGGAGCAAGATATTGGAGTTACTGATGGAAAGAGATGAGGATTGTGACATTGAATAAGAATTTATGTGTGAGATAGTATACTCCCTAAAAGTGAAATTAGATGCATTGAAGAGAGAGATATCCATATTGAAGAGTGAAGAATGTAACCATGGAGTGTTAAAAAAAAAAAGAGGAAGATAATAAGATGGTTATCTTTGAAGTTAACAAGGAGATGTTATGTGATTAGCCCATGTGTGAAGACATCCTTGTGAAGGATGATGGAGTGAAAGTTTATGAAGATTGCATCCACGAGGAATTACAAGTGAATGAAGAATGCAACAATGAATAGTTGTAAAGAGTGTAGATTTTAGCCTTGAATAAGTGCATGTGGGTGAAGAGATCAAAAAAATAATGTTCTAAGTTTTCATTATGGATGCATTGGAAGAGAATTTTGTGCAATTATGTGCACATGTGGAGGTGATGGAATATGTTGTGTAATTTGGTTCACACAAATATATTTTGGTGGAGGATGAGAAAACAACCATGGGATTTAGTTTGGATGGGCCATTATTAACCCATATTGAGAATGATAAAAATGAGGAGCATATTGAATTTGAAGATGAATTACAAGCTTCATTGGAGGAATATTTGAATGAATATTTGGTTGGTGTTTATGTTCCATACATAGAGGATATTTTTGTGTAAGAGAGTGAACATGGTGATATTTAGATGATAGATGATATATCCATGAGAGAGGGGATGAAAATGAAGGTTTTTGATGTTGTGGATGATCCAACAGGTGGTTAGATGATGGATGAAGAAATATAGGTGGGCATCTAGTGGAGGTGGATGATCAGTGGTGAGCTAAATCTCACATGAGTTAATAAGATCCATGATAGAGCATCTTGGTGGAGGAGGTAAGTTTATGGTGGGTATAATTCCATTAGTGTTTGTAGTGGTTTTGATGCTACAAGTGTTTTTGGTGATTTTCTCACATTTCAACACACTTTTAAAAGTCAAATTTCACTCGAAAGGATCTTATAATTGTAAAGTAAATTAATATAAATATTTTAAATGTATTTATTTTAAAAATGTCAAAAGATATTAATGTTCAAGTTATTAAAATTTTCATAGATTTTGTTGATTAATAATTTTATTATATTTTTTATTAATAACAAATGATATCAATTTAACATATACTTATTAATTGGTGATAACTGATATATATATATATATATATATATATATATATATATATATATATATATATATATATATATATATATATATATATATTTTTAAAAAAGGGGTTCCAAACTTTACCATATGATTAAGATATTATGATTTATTCAAGTAAAAATAGAATTTTTTTTAAGTGACGGTTAATTGAAAATCAAATTTAAAATTGAAATTATCCTATATTGATTAAATCAACGTTAAATTTAATATCAAATATAATTATAAGCATGCTCACACCATAACATTCCTCTCCTTGTTGCTATTCTAAATTACCTATCGATATACAAATATAGAAAAATATATAAAAATATTAATATATATAAATAATGAATTTCAAGTCACCACAAACCTCCTCAAATTTTTATGAGAACACTTTGTCACATGACTTCTTACATTCCACGATGAATTGATTCATATTCTATTTTTAAACTTCATTTCTTACTAAAAAACAAAAAGTATAAATAAATTGTCCTTATTTATTAGTGAGGTTAAGATTGCTTTACTTTATGCAATCTTGAGTCCTTATTTTTTATCTAGTCTTTACACTCTCTCTGTCTTTGCTTTGATATGACAAAAATATAAATATATAGAAGATATTTATGCATAGTTTGCGGGTTCTTACCTTGATCCGTGAGTGTAATAGCTCAACCTTTTACACAAGTTATACTAATATGATATGACAAAAATATAAATATATAGAAAATATTTATGCATAGTTTATGGGTTACAAACCTAATAAGTAATAGAACCATATTATTTATTTTTATTTTTATTTTTGTGTATTTATTTTTATTTTGTTTTGAGATAGTACACCCTCTTGGATATATGAATCTTTTCTTTAAAAAAAATAATTTTTTTCCTTTTAAATATACAAGGCCTTTCTAAAAATTAGTAGATTTTTTCACTTTATTTTAAATACAGTGGGACTTCCACCCCCTTCATTAGATTTATAATTAAACCTTAACAATCTATTTATATCTTTAAAGTTTCATTTACACCCTTATATTTTTAGAAAGGCATTACTTTTTAAAGATCTATTATTTTTATCTAAAAAATTTAGTCTAAAATATTGAAATTTTTTAAAAATATGTAAATAAATAAAATTTACTAAAAATATTTTAAAATAAAACAAATATATATATATATATATATATAGTTTTATTTTTTATTTTTAAATTATATATAAAAAATATGCTAATGCAAAATATGATCTCATTTTAAAAATAATTTAAATATATTTTACCTTATAATATATATATATATATAACTTTTAACATAATTTATATGATGTATATAAACTTTTCTTAATTGTATAAGAACTTTAATAAAAATGAGGAGTTTATTTCATTTTACTTTTTAACTAGTTTTTACATCTTTTCAGCGCTCAAATACATTGGCTAAGATACTCAATTTCTCAAGTATGTCTATACATAGAATGTCTATGCATGTCTCCATTAATATTCAACCACATAATTAAGGCTAAAATGTGGATTCTCATTTCCATGTATTTTCATTAGAGTTCAGCGTTTATAATTAATTTTTGTCATTCTTCTTATAGCATTTACATGTATTTTAACATATTTGAAAAAGGTGTTACGTCCCCTCCACTTAGTCAACTAGATTGAGTGGTGGATGTTGTCATGCACACTGCTACCTTTCTCATACAGTATGAAAAAAAGTGGTGTGAATATGTAAGAGAGATAACATTGCTTTGGCCAAGGAGTTTCTTTGTATCTCCTGTCAAATTGATCTCGACCCTTTTTATACTTAGTTACAGTCTTTGGCCACTCATCTCAAACATAAAATCAACCTTACAGAATGTCATGAGGCCAAAGGAGCCCAAATTCATGCTTTCTTTCATTGGCTTGAGATCAGAGACAATCTCGAAGGAGTTTGAAATATTCCGAGCCAATTTTTTCCAAACTTTCAATTACGATCAGCAGAGTAATACATAGTCGTTAGGATTAGCCTTAAACCAAAACGATAACTGAAGCAACTCTAACCAAGAATGGCACCGATGATGGCGAGCATATGGTCAGAGGATCTTCTACTACTACAAGTACTGAAAGAAACTCAACACCAAGTATGTGTTACCCAATCCAGTATGGAGTGAGGCAACCATATGGTGGAGTACTAAGAATTACAATGCTTAAAAGAAACTCAACACCAAGTATGTGCTACCCAATCCAGTATGGAGTGAGGCGACCATATGGTGGAGCGCTACGAATTACAATGCTCTGAAGGGAAATAAACAAGAATGTTGAATACTCAACATCAAGAATGTGCTTTCCAACCCGAAAGGGAATGGAAGCTACCGTATGACGGAGATGTAAAGTATTACAATGCAGTTTCCGAATATAAGATCAGCATTACAAATCATAATTAAGCAAGATTAAAGAACTGCTATCAGTACTACTGCCAGCTTACAATATGATCAAGAATTTGCCTGCCAAGAGCATGGAATTAGAACCATTCAACAAGCATTTAAATAGAGAATCCTCCTTGCTTAATGGAACACTGAGACTGCTTCTTTTCTCCAAAAAACATAGATTCATGATTATGGTCTGTCTTGATCTGCACCTTTAAATGTAAAACCAGCACCCTGAGATCACACTAAAATGGATGAATCTCTCACCCAATTCATCCTATTGACGTGAAACGAAAAGCAAAAGGCCCTAATGATGAAGGCACCCAAGATTGGAACACTAAATAGACCCAAAAGTTTCTATATAATTTATGCACGAACCCCAATGCACACACAGGAAGTACAGTCCAACAAGGGGGTGAATTGCCTTTAAAAATCACAGCAGTCATTAAAAAATCTACAATTTACAGAAGAGGGGCGCCCATTACAAACAAAGAGATAGCCAATACCCACAATGAAATTTTTTGTCTTTTTTTTATGAACAAAACACAGCCTGTTGTAATGAATATGCCAGTCCTGAATTTCTCATAAACTGATCTATAAAACACACACTGAATATAATGCACAAATCCTACATACAAAACAATCAAACTACACTATCTCACCACTAGTCGCTATCTTTCAAGCGAGAAGCAATGCCAAGCTAGGTGTCATGTCCCCTCTCTAGTACGACATGACACTTTACGTGGATTTGCCTATTCCAGACTCTCGTCGGTAGATGGTGGTGATGAGAGAGTCATTTTTGCGTTTATTTGGTGATTGGATGGCTCATTATGCTCTTGGAGACATTATATTTTATTATTACTTTTTATATGGGGCCAAAATGTTATATTTTTAAATTAAGGTGCACTTTTATTTTATAAATTTACTTTTTATCTAAAAAGTGCAATGAGATTTTATAAGATGTATTATGGATACTTCTAGAAAAGTAAGGAGCTTCTAGAAGAAGTTTCCAAAAAGTGGATAAACAGACCCCATGGGTCTCTCATTTGGCATCCGAGTCTATTTTATCATTGAGTTTTCTTGAGCATTTGTGGGGTGTAATAGTCTGCAAATCTTCAGCATAATTCTTGAGAACGATACCTCTCAAGAGATTGCATAACTGAGGAAGTGAAAGATCTTCTGAAGGGTTGCACATTGGAAGTGGTATTCAGCCATTTCATGTTGAGTTTCATTGAGTATTCAGACTTAGTTTGAGAGTTAACATTTTTTTGGAGTCATTTGGTGAGGAGATTGCATCATTGTTCAATTGGAGGGGTTCACAAGGAGATTCATTGCAAATCTGATATCAACTGGCGGCCTTTCCAGCATACTGCAATTCACATTTGAACCTATATTTTTGGTTCATAACTCCTACTTGGCTGGGACATTAATTTTTATATGGTGGGAGGTGTTTACCCCAGCCTAGGCGTCCATGTTCAGGGCATTATCTGCACTTGCCAGTGAAAACCAGAATTAATACCAAAATTGTACCAGTCCATATAGTGCGACCTGTACTTACAGTAGTGTACGAACAACAATCTGGGATCAATACTTGCAGGTTCGATTTTGATAGTGGAGACAAATAAAAATCCGTCTTGGCTTGAAGAAGAATCGCAGATCAATAAGGGGAAGAGGTGCTGCATTTTGAGGACAAAATATTATGATTTTTGGGAGCAATCGATTGGTTTTTGGCATTGTTGGGTTGGCTACTTCCAGCCATCGATCCAGGTTTTTCTATATTGCAAACATTCACAATTTAGATTCAGGTTTGCATCGTATTGTATCACTGTTTCTACAGCAGCATTGTAAATTGATACTCATGAAGAGTGATCTGCTATGAGTGATGTTGGCAAGATAGTAATCAGTTTGATAGCTGCAATATATAGGAGTTTGGGGTTGCATGACAATTGTTTGTCATAATGTCTCCTAGCTGTAACTATTAATTACTTTCATCTTCAGTTATTATAGAGTTTAGACTTGGCAAGACAAATGTTTGTTAAAATTTCTATTGGCTGTAGATGCACATTAGTTCAATTATAATTCATTTTTAGACCTCATACAGTTTTGGAAAGTCAGAAAATTGCCATGCCTTGCATCCTAATTTCATTTGCAGTCATCTGTGATATTTAGTTAAGTCTTTTCATGCATTTTATCATCACTCAAAAAGGGAGAAACAAAACAGAAAAACAATTTCCAGTGAAGAGTAGTTTGCAAGACAAGTGTTTGACAAAATTCCATAATGCAATATTAGTGTTTTAGTGATCCTACTAGTGAGGGTCATTACAGTGGTATCAGAGCCAGCATCCTGCCATCCTGTGATCAATTAAATAGCAGATGAGTGAGAGAGAAATCAGATATTATAGCAGGGAACAGTGGAGACAACCAAATCAGAATCCTCAGATTGAAGGTGATACATTGTCAGAAGCATTAAGAGACACCAACAAATCAGTTCAAAATATGGCAAAGGAAGATAGAGATGCAAGTACTAAAAGAAAATTTGACAATATGCTTGATATGATGTCACGCTTATTAGCAAAAATGGATCAGCAAGCCATTCCAGATCAAAATCATCAACACACAGCTGAACATAGTGGAGTTAATGAGGAAAGGTCAATACAATGCACTAGAGGATCAGCCTCTAGGCCTCTTTTTCCCACCTTTACACCAAGAGGACAACCACATGCTGCTCCAGCTACACCATTTGGAGACGAAGCTAGACAGGCCTACTTGGAGTATACCACTCTCCCTCCTAATATGAGAGAAATATGGACATTTGATCAATTCATGAATCAAATAAATAAGAGAGGAGGAAGAAATGATTTCTACACTCCAAGGAATGACTATCAACAAACACTTGGTAAGATTTCTATGCCTTACTATGATGGAAGTAACAAATGCACAACTAGGTCTTGGATTCAAAAGCTTGATAATTATCTCTCTTTGAGACCAATGCCTAAAGAGGATGCCATAAGATTTGCCACCCTACATCTTGAAGGAGCTGCTCACGAGTGGTGGTATCATGGGTTAGTCACTCTTGGACACAACCTGATCACTACATATGAGGAGTTTACCAACAGGCTGATTGAAAGGTTTGATGTTAAAGATCTTGAGGTGAGTTTCCGTGAATTGGCACAACTAAAACAGCATGGTTCCCTTGATGTTTATATTAATGACTTTCAGAAGCTAACAACAATGGTACCTGATATTTCAGAGTGGAGGCTAGTCATGTTATTTACAGAAGGGTTGATTGAACCACTCAAGGGGTGGGTTAAAGCCTTTAATCCTCTCACATTTCAAGAAGCCATGAAGAAAAGCCGTAGTATGGAACTTGCAGCGCCAGCAAATAGGGTCGGTTCAAAGGGCTCTTCATCATACAGAGATAATAAAGAGGGATTCAACAAAGGTAAAGAGAAGGATGATGACATGAAAGACAAGTCAGCTGCACCCTTGGATAAGGAGATGCTTAATGACCTACGTAAGAAGAAGTTATGCTTCTATTGCAAAGGTCCCTATGAGTTTGGACATGACTGTCCTATGAGGCCTAAGGGAAAGGCCAACAAGGTGATGTGGGCTTATTATGAGGGCTCATATTCAGACAACTCAGAGTACCATGATCCTAATGATGTAGAGCAGGAACAGGAGGTAGATAATGCTGAACAAAGGGAGGAACCAGAGTTACATTTATTGGAGGCACGTCTATCTAGTATTCAAAGAGAGGGATCTTTCATACTTAGAGGTGTCTTGGCAGGACGAAAGGTTATTACACTCTTAGATACTGGTGCCACGCACAACTTTATTGATGCACGCTTTGTGGAGAGGCGTGGGCTCACCACGGAGGAGTTTGAGGGACTAAAAGTTAAGGTGGCTGATGGATATACTCTTCGATGTGACAGTATGGTACGAGATCTACCTCTACGCCTGAACAACTATGAGTTCAAGGCAGATTATCATGTGGTCAACATGGGTGACATGGACATAGTGCTTGGGATGCAGTGGCTACATTCATCGGAGGAGATTACCCTGAGACTTAAGGATATGGAGATACGGTTCAAGGTAGATGGCAGAACACATGTGCTGAAGGCTATTCGTAATAGTGATGTTAGGACTATTACATTTAAGAGGATGGAGAGGCTAGCCAGGCATAATGATATAGATTGGGCAGTTATTTGTACCTTGATGCCTACACATGAGGAGCATCACAAGGCTGAATATCATATTGATATTCAAAAGTTGAGAATTAAATATAAGAAAGCATACATCAAGATTCCACCAGGCAGACCGCCAGATAGAGGCATTGAGCATATTATTGAACTGGAGGAAGGCGCTAAGCCTATCATGAACACACCATACCAACACCAAAAGTGACTAAAGGATGAGATCGAGAGGACCATTAAGGAGTTGTTAGCCATGGGGCACATCTGACGAAATAGCAGAGTGCATAATGTATTCCATGTGTCACGCCTCAAGAAGGCATTGGGTCAGAGTGTGGTGCCTTTTGCAGTGGTACCTCCCTTGGATGATGAGGGGAAGTTGATCTTGGTTCCAAAATCCATCTTGGATAGCAGAGAGAAGCAACTTCGTAGGTGGGTGATCAGAGAGTACCTGATTAACTGGAAGGATCTACCCATTGAGGATGCTACTTGGGAGGGTGAGGCCATTCTACAGCATTCAGCATTGAGATTGCTTGAGGCCAAGCAATTTCAGGAGGGGCAGACTATCATGTCCCCTCTCTAGTACGACATGACACTTTACGTGGATTTTCCTATTCTAGACTCTCGTAGGCAGATGGTGGTGATGAGAGAGTCATTTTTGTGTTTATTTGGTGATTGGATGGCTCATTATGCTCTTGGAGACATTATATTTTATTATTACTTTTTATATGGGGCCAAAATGTTATATTTTTAAATTAAGGTGCATTTTTATTTTATAAATTTACTTTTTATCTAAAAAGTGCAATGAGATTTTATAAGATGTATTATGGATACTTCTAGAAAAGTAAGGAGCTTCTAGAAGAAGTTTCCAAAAAGTGGATAAATAGACCCCATGGGTCTCTCATTTGGCATCCGAGTCTATTTTATCATTGAGTCTTCTTGAGCATTTGTGGGGCATAATAGTCTACAAATCTTCAGCATAATCTTTGAGAACGATACCTCTCAAGAGATTGCATAACTGAGGAAGTGAAAGATCTTCTGAAGGGTTGCACATTGGAAGTGGTATTCAACCATTTCATGTTGAGTTTCATTGAGTATTCAGACTTAGTTTTAGAGTTAACATTTTTTTGGAGTCATTTGGTGAGGAGATTGCATCATTGTTCAATTAGAGGGGTTCACAAGGAGATTCATTGCAAATCTGATATCAACTGGTGGCCTTTCCAGCATACTGCGATTCACATCTGAACCTATATTTTTGGTTCATAACTCCTACTTGGCTGGGAGATTAATTTTTATATGGTGGGAGGTGTTTACCCCAGCCTAGGCGTCCATGTTCAGGGCATTATCTGCACTTGCCAGTGAAAACCAGAATTAATACCAAAATTATACCAGTCCATATAGTGCGACCTGTACTTACAGTAGTGTACGAACAACAATCTGGGATCAATACTTGCAGGTTCGATTTTGATAGTGGAGACAAATAAAAATCCGTCTTGGCTTGAAGAAGAATCGCAGATCAATAAGGGGAAGAGGTGCTGCATTTTGAGGACAAAATATTATGATTTTTGGGAGCAATCGATTGGTTTTTGGCATTGTTGGGTTGGCTACTTCCAGCCATCGATCCAGGTTTTTCTATATTGCAAACATTCACAATTTAGATTCACGTTTGCATCGTATTGTATCACTGTTTCTACAGCAGCATTGTAAATTGATACTCATGAAGAGTGATCTGTTGTGAGTAATGTTGGCAAGATAGTAATCAGTTTGATAGCTGCAATATATAGGAGTTTGGGGTTGCATGACAATTGTTTGTCATAATGTCTCCTAGCTATAACTGTTAATTACTTTCATCTTCAGTTATAATGGAGTTTAGACTTGGCAAGACAAATATTTGTTAAAATTTCTATTGGCTGTAGATGCACATTAGTTCAATTACAATTCATTTTTAGACCTCATACAGTTTTGGAAAGTCAGAAAATTACCATGCCTTGCATCCTAATTTCATTTGCAGTCATCTGTGATATTTAGTTAATCTTTTCATGCATTTTATCATCACTCAAAAAGGGAGAAGCAAAACAGAAAAACAATTTCCAGTGAAGAGCAGTTTGCAAGACAAGTGTTTGACAAAATTCCATAGTGCAATATCAGTGTTTTAGTGATCCTACTAGTGAGGGTCATTACACTAGGAGGTTTTTGTTCCTCGAAGCAATCCCAAAGCCAATCCAACAGCATAACATTCTTGTAGCTAAGATAATCCAAGTGAGGACCAATGACTTCCTTTTATAATTTTTGTTTGACCCTTCTAGAAACCCTATCCTCCAATAGGTGGCATCCAACTTAAGCTTGGATAAAATATTCAATAAGAATTATAATTAATTCTTTTAATGAGGCGCCCACCCCATAAAGAACATCTTTTTAAAACAACTTAAAGTGAAGTAGTTAGGCCAAGGGGAAAGTCAATGTTAAAATATAACATTAAAACATGACTTAATTAAAATAATTTGACTTATCTCTCCATTTGTGCCCCCAAAGCCCAAAATTGAGTAAGCCAACAGATCAAACTAACATGAAAAACCAACTATGGCGAAACCAACTGGACCACTGCTAGAAATAGAATTTACTAAAAATAGTAAATTCTTGAAGATGTTCAGAATGTCAAAAATAACATATCACTGCGAAGCTCTCTGAAAACCCAGAAAGAATCTACCATTGAATCAACTGACCTCAAGCAAGAGCATCCTTCAAAACAAGAAACCCTAATTTTACCTTTCGAGTAGCCTACAGGTCTCAGGAATAGGCCAACGGTCACTGGAAAGATCATGCTCGAGAAGGGGACATTACAGTCTACCCTCCCCAAGATTGCTTGTCCTCAAGCAATCGCAACCTTGGATGCTACAAAATCTCATCATTCTCCCAAGTTGCATCCTCCATAGGCAAATTTTTCCACTTCACCAAGTTTTCTCTGATGGTTCTTTTTCTCAAAGAACGTTCTCTATAATCAATTATCTCCTCTAGAATTAAAACCAACTGTCCTTCTTCATCCAAAGGTGGCAACTGTGATGAAGCAACATCATTGTGTCCAAGTGCCTTCTTGAGGCGAGACACGTAGAAGACATTGTGTACTTTGCTATCAGAAGGTAGCTCCAACTCATAAACTACTGCTCCAAGCCTTTCGATAACCTTGAATGGACCATAGAAATGAGGTTTGAGCTTCTCAGCTCCACTCTTCTTGAGAGTAGACTGTTTGTAAGGCTATAATTGAAGATAAACCATATCCCCAACCTCAAAAGAGCACTCAACACGTCGTTGATCAGCATACATCTTCTGCTGATTCTATGCCATCTGAAGATTGTTCTTTAATGATTTCATAATATCTCGACTTTGCTGCAATAAGTCCTTGGCTTGAGGAGCTTTGTTGTCACCAAACACCAAATCAGCAAAGCTAGGAGCTTCATAACCATAAAGAGCCAAGAAAGGTGACATATTTATTGACATGTGGAAAGAAGAATTATAGCAGTACTCGCCTATTTGAAGCCACTTCACCCATGCTCTTTGCTGCTTAGAAACATAGTTTCTCAAATAGCCTTCCAACCACTTGTTCACTATTTCCGTTTGTCCATCTGTTTGGGGGTGATAACTAGTGCTTGGAGTAATCACAGTACCACTCATTCTGAAGACCTCTCACCAAAAAGTGCTGAGGAACTTGATGTCCCTATCACTCACAATGTTTTTTGGCAGCCCATGTAACCTAAACACCTCATGGAAAAATAGATCTGCAACTTGGGCTGCTGAAAAAGAGCTGGTAATGGCGAAGAAGTGAGCAAATTTGGTTAATCTATCCACTACAACATAGATACAATCCTTCCCTTGGACCTTGGGCAAGCCCATGATGAAGTCCATCGATATGCTTTCCCATTTTTGATTGGGAATAGGGAGAGGTTGCAGCAAACCGGCTGGTAGAGTATGCTCATTTTTGTTCATTTGACAAGTGGGACACTCTTGAATGTAGCGTTGAACTTCCCCTTTCAACCCTTTCCAAGAGAATCTTTCCCAGATCTACCTATATGTCTTAAAGAAGCCTTGATGACCAGCACGCAAAATGTCATAAAATGTCAAAAAAATCTTCTTTTTGAGTTTAGAATCAGCCACCAAAAAGATCCTACCCTTGTAGTGAATTAGCCTTTCAATCACCTTGTACCTTTCATCATGAAAAGTACCCTCAATAATGCTGGTTGCAAATTGATTTTTGGCATAATCAGCAAGCAACATGTCCTTCCAATTAGTAGTAAGCTCGCACAGTGAGCTTAAATGGGGTCTCCTAGATAGAGCAGCAGCCACAATGTTGTTTTTTCCCTTGACATACTCGATGTCAAAATCGTAAGCTTGGAGCTTACTCACCCACTTTTGTTGCCTTTCGTTCAGAGCCTTCTGATGCATAAAGTGCTTGAGACTGTTATGATCAGTCTTGATCACAAACTTGTTTTCCACCAAATACTGTCTGAACTTAGCTAATGCATGCATAATGGCAAGCATTTCCTTGTCATAAATGGAGTAGGTTCTTTCAACACCTCTTATCTTTTTACTCTCAAACACTATGGGATGTTTGTTTTGCATTAAAACAGCCCTAACTCCTTCACTGGATGCATCACACTGTAGCTCGAAAGGCTTGGAGAAATCCGGAATAGCTAGAACCGGACAAGAGCTCATGATTCTCTTAAACTTATCAAAGGTAGATTGAGCCTTTTCTGACCAACAAAAGACCCCTTTTTTTGTGAGATCCGTAAGAGGAGCAACATTCTTTAAGTACCCTTTCACAAATCTTTTGTAAAATCCACAAAGATGAAAGAACCCTTTCAATTGAGTCAATTTCTCAGGAGGTGGCCAATCAACAATGGCCTTGATCTTTTTCGGATCAACCTTCACTCCCTCAGCACTGATTATGTGACCAAGATACAGCAATTCCTCCATTCCAAATTCACATTTGGATGCTTTGGTGAACAAGCTCTCAGATTCTAGGATACTAAGCACTTCCTCCAAGTGCTTGAGATGTTCATCCCATGTCTTGCTAAAAATCAGGATATCATCAAAAAATATCAATACAAACTTCCACAACTATTTCTAAAAAGCTCAGTTAATGCAAGACTTGAAAGTAGCAGGAGCATTAGTCAACCCAAATGGCATGACTAGAAACTTGAAGTGGCCATAGTGACATCTAAAAACTGTCTTCTCAACATCTGACCCCCTCATCCTAATATGGCGGTATCTCGATCTCAAATCGATCTTTGAAAAGAACTTGGCTCCATGTAGCTCATCAATGAGCTCATCTATCCTTGGAATGGGGTATTGGTTTTTGATGGTGCTTTGATTCAAAGCCCGATAGTCCACACACATGTGCATGGTACCATCCTTCTTCTTCAAAGAACCACTGCTGAAGCGAAGGGGCTCTTGCTTGGGCGAATGAAGCCCATCTCCAAGAGTTCCTGAATATTTTTCTCAATCTCATCCTTCTACTTCTTGGGGTACCAATATGGAGTTGTAATAACTGGTTTAGCTCCTTCCTTGAGATCTATGATATGTTCCAAACCCCATTCAGGTGGTGGTCTAGGAGGCAAATCAGCAAATACCTTGCTCTTCTTTGTGAGTAGAGACTGAACATCAAGAGGATAGTCTCTCTTAGTTTCAACTGGACTAGCAGGAAGAATCATACATTTTACAACCACTCAGCTTGATCATGACAGATCAGCCTTGCCATTCTCTTGAATGACACAACCTGAGGTCCCTCATTGGACATTCCTCTTAGTACTATCCTCTTCCCATTAGATTGAAACTTGAGCTCCATAGTTTGCAGATTTAAGGAGATCTCTCCAAGTGAACGCAGCCATTGAATGCCTAGAACGGCATCCGTATCTCTAATGTTGACTACATAGAAGTCATCCTTGACTTCATAGTTTCCCAATTGCATAGTCATGTTTGAGATCTTCTTGGTGCATGAGATGTGGAACCCATCAGCAACCATGACCTTGAAGCCTTCAAACTCTTCTGTTTGCAGCCCCTTCTTTGCCACCACAACTTCATCAATGAAGTTATGTGTTGCTCTAGTGTCGATCAAAGCAACTATTCGCTGCCCCTTAATCATCCCTCGAACTTTGAAGGATTTGTTCCTTTGGAAGCTCGAAAGTTGAGCCAAAATGCCTCCACTTTCTTTTTCATCTTCGGACTCTTCTGGAGGTCTTTCCACTTCACTATCTTCAAAATCAGACTGCTGGTCTGAAAAATCAGAATTACTTTCACCAGCTGAATAGTACTCAATCTGGTGAAATTTGACTCCCTTAGGGCAAACATGCTCTTGAGACCATTTTTCTCTACACCGGAAACATAGCCCCTTTCTTCTGAGTTCGTTCAATGTCTTAGGATCCAATCTTATGACATGAGGATTAGGCTGATTGAACTCCTTATGCTGAGGTCTTAAAGGAGTTCTATGATGAGGTCTTTTTCCTTTATCCCCTTTGTGAAAGGGTGGCTTGGATTGAAACTTCACCTTAGGAGCAGCCCACTCCATGTTTCTTGCTTTCTTCATTGCCTCCTATAGGGATGGTGGATCAAAGGATTTAATCCAACCCTTGAGTGGTTCCATCAATCTTTCACTAAAAAGGATCACCAACCGCCTCTCCAGTGACCATCACTGAAAATCTCTAGAACTCAAGTATGTAGGCATCAACTATGCCATACTGCTTCAACTGTGCCAATTCTCTGAAATGTATTTTAGGATATTTTTTCTCAAATATCTCGATGAGCCTATTGGTGAACTCATCATAGGTAGTGATAGACCGATGACCTAAGGTGACTAAGCCATGGCACGACCACTCGTGTGCCACCCCATCAAGGTGTAGCATAGCGAACTTAATCGCCTCCTCTTCTACCATGGGTCTAAGAGCTAGATAGTTGTCCAGCTTTTGTATCCAAGCTCGAGCTGAACCGTTATCACTCCCATCATAGTGTGGAAGTATAACCTTGTTGACAGCTTGATACAAATCCCCTTGAACTGTTGTTCTTCTTTGCTCATAATGTCTCTCTTATTCCTTATTCTTTCTCTTATGATCCATAAATTCATTATAGGACATGTCCATCTTGATGTCATTAGGGAGAGAATCATACTCTGCATGGCCATGTCTCAATTGTTCTACGAATGAAGCATTCTCTCCAGGATCAGGTTGGGTGTTTACTGGTGGTAAGAAGGTGGGTTTGAAGGGCCTTGACGAAATGTATGTGTTGTTTGAAATAGGCCGAGTAGTACTTCCATCAAGCTGATTAGAGGCACTGTGCTCCCCTCTATATCCTGGGTTGTTCTGTAGAGTTGTGTTCTGGCCCACTTTCCCCAGCATGAGAGATACCATATCCATCAAGGGATCCATCTTCCTTTCAAATCTCTTTCTGAGACTTATCGATCTCTCTCTTCCTTTCCCACTATCATCTCTGTTGTTGGTAAACCTCTCGCTACCCCCGACTAACCGCTCACCTTTTGCCATATCTATTTCCTAAGAAGACTCCCAATGAGCCCTCAAGACCTTTGAAGCTGTCTAACCTTTTGGAGCTTGATACCACTAGAACTATTTTGCAACTTTCTTATCTTCCCTTGCTATGTATCTCTTTTCTCTGTCACTCATAGACGGTTTGTTCACAGGATGGCAGGATACTTAGCTCTGATACCACTGAAATATTCTGAGCCAATTTTTTCCAAACTTTCAATCACAATCAGCAGAGTAATACACAGTCGTTAGGATTAGACTTAAACCAAAACGATAACTGAAGCAACTCTAACCAAGAATGGCACCGATGATGGCGAGCATATGGTCAAAGGATTTTCTACTACTACAAGTATTGAAAGAAACTCAACACCAAGTATGTGCTACCCAATCCAGTATGGAGTGAGGCGACCATATGGTGGAGTACTAAGAATTACAATGCTTAAAAGAAACTCAACACCAAGTATGCGCTACCCAATCTAGTATGGAGTGAGATGACCATATGGCAGAGCGCTACGAATTACAATGCTCTGAAGGGAAATAAACAAGAATGATGAATACTCAACGTCAAGAATGTGCTTTCCAATCCGAAAGGGAATGGAAGCTACCATATGACGGAGATGTAAAGTATTATAATGCAGTTTCTGAATATAAGATCAGCATTACAAATCATGATTAAGCAAGATTAAAGAACTGTTGTCAGTACTACTATGAGCTTACAATATGATCAATAATTTGCCTACCAAGAGCATGGAATTAGGACCATTCAACAAGCATTTAAATAGAGAATCCTCCTTGCTTAATGGAACACCTAGACTGCTTCTTTTCTCCAAAAAACACATATTCACGATTTTGGTTTGTTCTAATCTGCACCTTTAAATGTAAAACCAACAACCTGAGATCACACTAAAATGGACAAATCTCTCACCCAATTCATCCTTGACGTGAAACGAAAAGCAAAAGGCCCTAATGATGAAGGCACCCAAGATTGGAACACCAAACAGACCCAAAAGTTTCTATATAATTTATGCATGAACCCCAATGCACACACAGGAAGTACAGTCCAGGAAGGGGGCGATTTTCCTTTAAAAATCACAGTAGTCATTAAAAAATATACAATTTACAGAAGAGGGGTGCCCATTACAAACAAAGAGATATAGCCAATACCCACAATGAAATTTTTTGTCTTTTTTTTAATGAACAAAACACAGCCTGCTGTAATGAATATGCCAGTCCTGGATTTCTCATAAACTGATCTATAAAACACACACATAATATAATGCACAAATCCTACATACAAAACAATCAAACTACACTATCTCACCACTAGTCGCTATCTTTCAAGAGAGACGCAATGCCAAGCTAGGAGGATTTCATTCCTCAAATCAATCCCAAAGCCAATCCAGCAGCATAACATTCTTGTAGCTAAGATAATACAAGTGAGGACCAATGGTTTCCTTTTATAATTTCTGTTTGACCCTTCTAGAAACCCTATCCTCCAATAAGTGGCATCCAACTTAAGCTTGGATGAAATATTCAATAAAAATTATAATTAATTCTTTCAATGAGGCGCCCACCCCATAAAGAACATCTTTTTACAACAACTTAAAGTGAAGTAGCTAGGCCAAGGGGAAAGTCAATGTTAAAATATAACATTAAAACATGACTTAATTAAAATAATTTGACTTATCTCTCCATTTGTGCCCCCAAAGCCCAAAATTGAGTAAGCCAATAGATCAAACTAACATGGAAAACCAACCGTGCCAAAACCAACTGGACCACTCCCAGAAATAGAATTTACTAAAAATAGTAAATTCCTGAAGATGCTCAGAATGCCAAAAAGAACATATCATTGTGAAGCTCTCTGAAAACCCAAAAAGAATCCACCATTGAATCAACCGACCTCAAGCAAGAACATCCTTCAAAACAAGAAACCCTAATTTTACCTTTCGAGCAGCCTACGGGTCTCAGGAATAGGCCAACGGTCACTGGAAAGATCATGCTTGAGAAGGGGACATTACAGAGTTTTATAAATCCTAGTGATCCAAATAAGCTAGGGAACATATTAAATCCATTAAAGTTTCTCACAATCAACTCATTGAGCCTCCAAAGATCTTAAATGCCTTCTTGGACCATTATAAATTAGTATTTCAAGCTCATATGGATTCTCTCGAAAGAGCTCAAGTTTTGTAAGAATGTTTGGATGTTATACAAATTCTTAGCTTGTCTGCTCAAAAGCTTCATGATGCACCATTTTTGCTTGATGAGCTTCACGCAACACTCCTCCACATGGCTAATAACAAGGTCTCGAGCCTTGATGGCTTTCATTATGAATTATACAAAACCACTTGTTAGTTTATTGTCTGCCAAACTTGCTTTAGGTTTACAAAGAAGCTTTATAGACCAATTCCATAGGAAAGCTCATCAACCAAGGCAATATTATGTTAATTCATTAAGCAAGGGATAATGGAATGGAAGCCCATCTTTTCATGTTGAATTTTTCCTACAAGATCCCAGCTAAAGATCTTGTGCTCTATTTGCACCACCTTATTCCTGCAATTTTTATAACAAAGTAAAGGGGTTTCATTAAGAGCAGATATATTAGGGACAAATAAAACTTGTTTGGGAAGGCATGGAATGGGCTCACACCTCTAGAAAACATGTTTTGTTTCTCAAACTTCACTTTGAGAAGGCTTAGGATCATATTGAGCGGCCTTTCATCTTAGGCATGCTTAAACATTTAGAGTTTGGATGCTTCTTTATCTATGTTATTCAAACCCTCTTTATGTGCATGCCTTTACCTATCTTACCATTATAAGCTACAAATCTAAAAGGTTTGGTCTTTTCCTTTCTACTAGATAGGGTTTCATGCTTTCTCCTTGTCTTTTTGTCTTGGCTCTAGAGACCTGTGGTTATCTCTAACCACACAGAGTAGAGAAAGGTCTTATCAAGTTCATCACTCTCCCTAATAAATAATCTAGATGAAAATTTGGGATAATCTTTTGGTTAGAATATAGAATAACCTAGAGTATATCACTAGTATGTCACCTTGTTGAGGGCATGTCCCTAAACCATTGATCGGAATTATAAATCATAATTGTTGACACTTGGATTTGCACCCCTGAGGAGATGCCTAATTCTCCTCATCCAAGTGGCACCATGGAGACATTTATCTTTCTATGGGTGGCAATATTTAGAAATGAATCTCTAGATAAGGGGCTAACTCCCCTTGATGCACCTTTATATCTCTCTCTTTAACCTAGCAACTTGGAGATGAAAAGGGATTAAGAAAAACAACTAAAAAATAGAAGGGTGATGCACCCATGTATAATGTCCTCTCACTTGACTGAAACCACTACTTAAAGATAAACAAGGTGTTTCTCACACAAGACTCAAAACTTAAGATCTATTGCTACATCAATGTTTCATATGCTAGATTCAAGAAGGTATGTGATTCTTAGGAAGGGAATGAATGATTCCAAATAGGGATACAATCATTAACCACTTCTAGGATATATTTACACTTAGAAAAGAATACTAGCAAAGACCTGTAACAATCTCCTTTCTGCAAATTGGTAGACCATCAAGAGTACAAGCTATAAAAGACAAGCTTTCACTAGACTAGACCAACAAGATTCAAGTCATTACTCAATATTATAGCATATGAGTGGCAATAACACTTGTATATTTCTTCAAAAGTTATTCAGGTACAAATTTGGTGAGAGTTTCCCCATTAACCAATGGAGGCTACTCCAAAATCCAAGAGAATGCATATTTATAGCTTTTGAGAAGAGTAAGCAAAGGAAGTCCAAAGGTCACTTGTACATGTGTCACTTAGAGAAAATTAGTAACATTTGCATGTGTAAGAGAGGTGGGAAAAACTATGCCATGTCATAGAGGTATACTTGTCCAAAACAAGTCATAAAAATGGCGAAAAGTGGCACAAAACCTGTAATTTTGGTGTAAGAAATTATTTTCATGATTTACCTTTCAAAACTACTTTTATCTCTACATATGGTCAGGTCTGATGGTTGATATGATAAAGAGGGGTTATAAACAAGTCCTCGCATTCATTGGATTGATCCCTGAATATCACTATTCTTGTGGACATGTAAAATCATCTCTGGCAGTTTCAAATTGGCTCTTTTCCATGCACCTTCTACACTTGGCATTCAAAAACTCCAAATTTTCTAAACTGGTCCATGCACAAGAGAGCATGACACTTTTCAAAGGTGCTCCTATCATCATTTTCAATAAAATCCTTTAAAAGGCTTCCCTAATTGCTTTTCACCACTTTGTCCAAGTTTTCACTAGCTGGCTCACTAGACTGGCTGAAAGTGAGAGCCTATTTGGAGAACTTAGAGGTTGATTCATGAGATGAGATGAATTTTTGGAGTTATCTCAAGTGTAAATATTCCTCCCAAAGTTTGTTTCATCTCCTAATTCATCCTGTAGCCTACTCACCACTCAAAATGGTCAAAACAAGCTTTGTTTTCCTCTGATTCATATAATTCCATATAAAAAAATCACATGTGTAGTATCCTATGAGATTCCTCTACAACCTCTTGGTGAGTTTATGGCCATTCCCTTGCATCTAGATACCTCATTTTCTTCCTTTCTCCAATTGGGTCTTTATAAGGGTTTTTAGTGACCTGGACTTTTAACCTTTGTTCATAAAGGTTAGACATTGAACCTCCTTCAAAATTATATTGAGATATCTTCAAGGAAATTTTATAACTAATCCAAATGTCTTTGGGTCCCATGAAAACATCCATGAAAGATATGAGTGATGGAAGTTGACCTTCGAATGGATTTCATGCTTCTTGTGAGGGTTTCAGTATGTCTGGAGTTGGAGATGGATTCTTGTGGAGTTTCTTTGCCAAAAAAAAAGATTCCTTACCTCTTTATATGACCTACAAACATGTTCAAATCATTTGGATATCTCACCAAGAGCCAAAAATGGGAATGACCCCTGTTTTGGAACAAGAACTATGCCTTGCCATCAGGCGTGTTTGTACTTTTTGAACTAAAAGATGATAATTATCACTTTTAATGCATTATTTTAGAATTAAAACATCATATTTACCCCCTAGTAATTATACAAAACATTATAGTTCTTTGATAAAGTTATAAGTTGAAGTGACATTCCATTTGGGGTTGAGTTTGCATGTTTTCTTACTAGGTTTGCTTGAAAATCTCCTTGTCCAGAACATATCCTTGGTATGAAAACATTATAGGATGGTTTATAATGTCCCTATATGTGTTCCCCATCTATTCCAACCTCACCAATTTATTATACTTCCCTTTGGTTCACTATCCAACACTTTTCCCAAAAACTACCATTCTTGTGCATGCAAGGAGTGACATACCTCTAGGACAAAATAGAGGGTATTTAGGAATATTTTTTTGGGAAAATTAAATGGTTTTTAATCTCCAAAAGTTACTAATGACCAATTTTACCAAAGTATTTTTGCATATTCTTTGTCTAAGGGGTCTAACCAACTCAATTTTGTCAAAAAAGGGGTCAAAAACCTTGTTTCCTGCATGTTTTTGTTCAAATTTGCCTATAGCTGCTACCTCCATGTAATTTCCATGCTCAAATGCTACTGAAACATGTTTATAATCTTCATTTAAATATCATGGAGATTTGGGAACAATATTGAACCCCTTTGTTAGTGGAAACCCCTTGTTCTTCTTTGTTCCAAGGCCTCCAAACCTGCCTGTATAGGCTGAGACATGTTTTGCATGGGTGAAAAGGTCTTTTGGGAATGTAAGAGTGTTTTACGCATAGTATAACTTTCATTTTATGTTAATGAAACACTCTTAATAATTTTAGACCCTCTCATCTTAGTCTCCATTCTTAGCACTAGGCTAGTCCTTCACCATTCACCCTTGTCCCTGTCTACTAGGACTGAGACAATACCTTGTAACACATTAGGTTTGATTGAGATTCATGGTAATTTAGGTTATATTTTTGACTTGATCCATTTAATATGCATAATATTCCATTTCACTCACCTATTATTCCAAGCCTCCTACAGGTTCTCATAATGTGACTGTGATCACACTCTCTCATTAAGACTGAGACACCTACCTACAGGTCTGTATGTTTTTAGGGCAAGTTTTTAGCCTCCAAAAGGTGTGAAATTTATTTTTTTATCCTCTTATAACTCCATTATCATCATCATATCTACTTACATTCTCCAATTGAGCTCCAAGAACCTCATTTTACCCCTGACTGAGACCAAACTCAAATACCAGGCTATAGGTGCATATTTTTTAGGCATGTAGGTCAGTGAAGATGAGTTTAGAGCATATAAGGATTGTCTAGGACCGGCTAAGGTTGCATTTGAATCCATGGTATTTACACCTTCCATAGGACCATTATGGATTCTTTAATACCATCTCTTATTTGTAATCCATTGAAACCTTGCCTTCACTGCCTACCATACCCTATGTATGGATAATAGATAGGTCTAAGAGGTCACTTGATATAGTCATCACCTCTCCCATTGAATGAGTGCTTGAAGTTGTTTGTTATATCCTTTTGGAGTTGATTCCTCCTACTAGACATGTTTATAACTTCCTCATATGATGCAAGTATCGACCTTCTCTTCAAAATCCTGTAGACATTATTGCCCCCTTTTCAGTGCTTTTTAGCCATTTTGGGAGGTCTCAAAACCTAGTTGACTCTTGTCCTCTCAAGCTCAAACTTGGCATGATGGTTGCCCATGGATGGGACCACAAGGTGGGCACAAGAGGATTCCTTAAAACCAAATATATCTTCACCTTATGAAAATCATAAAGACCCTTGGGAACTTTGTTTTGTGTGTTTAGGGACTGAGAAACTAAACTCAGTCATCTCATTTGCTTGACAATTCATCTTTCCAATAGTCTTAATGAGGAGGCTAGGCTTGTCATGATGAAGTCCACACATAGAATTTGAGAAGGGATCTCCAAAGGTCATTTCAGATCTTCCATATTCCTTTGTCCCCTATAGGTGACCTGCAATTTGGATGAGTTGGAAAGGTAGTGAGGAGAAACAATGAAGGAGTGCATAGTTTGACCTTATGAGAATGATTGTGCTACTAAAACATGTCCATGACATCCAAAAGAGATAGAACATCATGAAACTCCCTCATGTTGGCATGGAGAACTACCTAATAGCATCTGTAGGTGTACAATTTGGAGAAACATGCAACAAAAGGGGCTAAAGTGGAAAACAAGCCTAGAGAAGGCTTTCTTGCATTCTTGGTGCCTTTCAAACCAAATTAATGATGGATAACCTGAAATGAAACCTTGTAAATCATGTGGATACCTTTTTAAAACATGAAATATATTAGACCAAAACAAGAAAATGAAGAAGAATGCGAATAATGACCCCCTCTTCAATGCAATTTCCCAAAAAGCTACCTAGATTTTTAATGATTTTTCATAAAGGAGGAGGCACCAAAACACAAAATCATATTATGAAAATGAATTGTATTCAAATTAAAATCCACTTGTAGAAGTAATACTTTCCATTCCACTTGTACAACCTGTACCATATGCTTGAAGTTGGCCTTTCTTTGCACGCCAAGAGGAAAAGGAAGAAAAAAAGTTGAAGAAGCATAATTTTGAATTATCCTTGAAGTTAAAACATGGAAATAGGTGTGGGGAGGTGAATAAACACCCCACCCATGTTTTTAGCTGAATATCAGATCATGGGGACCAAACAAGTGCCTAAAGAGGCCTAAAAACAAGGAGAAACTCCCCTCTTCTGACTATAAATAAATCTTGAACTGCCACAAACCTGAATCTGACATCCTCTGACCTCTCCCATGTTATCCATATCTTGGTGACAAGTTTATCACTTCATCCATCCGTACAAGTGCTCTTTCTTAGCTCAAAAGTGGGCCCACAAGGCATGTTTTGCATATTGAACATGATAAGAGTAATTAAATGAACTAAAGATGTCTTAAATCATATTAAAGAAAATATTAGGACCAAACTATCATAATTCATGTCTTTGACCAGGTTTGACCCTATTTGACCAAGGTTGACCACCATTGACTTGACTAGTACAAAGGGCTAGACTTGAACTAAGACTAGGCTAGGCATAAGTGGAACATTTGGATTACAATGACACCCCTATAGGACATGAATAAACTTCTAAAAATTTTAGAAAAAAAAGTAGGGGTTGACTCAAATTTTACCAAAGGTTAAATTTGGTCAACAATAATATGGGTTGCAAAGCTCATGGAGTGAACTATTTTTGGTGCCATATAAGTATGCCTTTCAACTACCTTGTAGGGCAAATACCAAAGTTGAGGGAACAAATTCCTATAAAAGGAATGGATTTTTTCTTGAAGATCATGCACAATGCACAATTTATTTTTCAAAATTATTGATACGATACCACTAATCTGGATCAGATCAATGTTTTGTGCAAAACACACTAAATTGTATAAACTTTATGTGTAATAGGTGGAAGATATTTAATTAAAATAATTGTACAAGTGTTTTATCTAAAATTGGATTAATGTGACACTAACCATTTAATTAGATATAACTAATAAAATATAATCTAGACCATGAATTGATAGAAATAAACACATAATATGATTTGATAGTGATATTTCCAACAAGCCAATTTGAAAATTATAATGATAAATGCAAGGGGATAAAGAGAGAGTTAGCTTATTTGTTGCACTTCCCTAATCTGTCCAAGCTAAATGATTGATTGACAGTTGTGTGAATTGACTACATTTGTTCATTTCCAGGTCTAGTCTAGGTCAATATCTTCAGAAAAGGTCAATAATGGCAGTTGATCTTGACCCTTATGGGTCGATCATGTCCTTACAACACATTGAATTTTGAAAACTTATATGAGATTTTGGTCTTTAGACTATATCAACAAACTTAGGTTAGGAATGTTAATCGATCTTGACCCCTATGGGTCAATCCTAACCTTGTTGAAAACTGAATTTTGACAACTATTTTGATATTTATGGACTACGTCAGGAATGACAGGTACAAGATAGGAATGACAAATGATTATGACCCTTATGGTTGATATTAACCTTTGACAGTGAGGATTTGAAACTTTCCCAAATGTTTCAGATGCTTAAATATGTATGTTTCCACTTTTATAAATACCTTTTCTCGCATGCATACACCTAAAGTATCAAACCTTAGTTTTATGCAAAAACACTTTAAATATCAAATAAAGGGGCGAATCGGGCAGTAGGATTGTGTCGAACTAATTCAATCCCTTTTTAAATACAAAGCATTTCACTAATTTCCAATGTTCTGAAGAGGGATCATACTCAGATGTAGTTCTCTCACTTATGTGTGTGTATGAAATGGTGGCATGCAATATATGCTCGTACTCCTAGTTTTCCCTTAGCACAAGCATGAATATGTAACAATACTTTAGGATATATCCCTAGCTATTCAATATAATTAATGTATAACTTTGTATAGCTTTTGAAAAGGGAGAGTGCTTGTTTTTATGCCTTTTAGTAACTTTGTTTATATAGGAATCTCTTAGATTTGAATTAGCACACAATAGACCTAAAATACCTTAAAGGAGACTCAAAAGCGGTGGCTAGAAAGAGGAAACATGTCAAAAGATAAATTAAAATATCAAACATCAAGATCATCAAGAAGGGGTTAGGATATAGAATTTTTCTTATATCCTAACCCAGGCTCAAAATAACCTCAAAATGTCAAAAGGGTTTAGAGATCTTGATTTTAAAATGTGTTTCAGGCAAAGAGGCATAAAAATGAGTCATAAGGTCATATAAAATCAAAAATTAAATAGAGGAGACTTAAAACACATGCACTATTAAGTGTTTGATTTTTAGTTGAGATCAAAAAAATGGTTAAAATACATTATAAAACAAGTGTTATCCCAAATTTGGGTGTCTACAGTTCCCCCCGTTCTCCCCTCGCCCCTCCTTCCTCCCCGCCGCACCCCAAATTTGGGTGTCTACAGTTCCCCCTGTTCTCCCCTCGCCCCTCCTTCCTCCCTCACCTTGACCCCAACCCTTCCTCGCCCACCCCTCCCTTCCCCCCATTACTCTATTATTTTAGTAAAACTAAAAATTCTATATGAAAGGGAAAAAGATAATGCAAACCTCATGTAGAGAATTATTGTGTAGATTTGTCATATTCCATGATGATCTAAAGTTTTCCTGAAAAATAAAATGTATATAATTAGATGTGATTATTATTCAATTAAAACAAAATATATAGCCATAAATGAAATATTAAAAATATTATTCAAGGAATAACTACCCCTATATACATGCCATGGAGAAGTAGGAATGACATGGGTCCAAAATTGATTCGATCAACGTGGAGAGGAAGAAGGGCCTTGAAGCATCTATACATTTATTGGCCAAAGAAATGGATAAGCTTTCAAGTGGTTAATGTGATGGATAAAATTATTAAGGGATTTAGAAACCCCAAAGTGTTGACTGTAGTAATTGTGATGTTTTGAGAAATTTTATCTTCTATTGAAAAATATATAATTGGAGGTGACAAGCCCCAATTTGAATTTTACTTGTATTAAATAAATAACAACCATTAAGGGACGCAAAGACCTCAATTAACTTAGCTAGTATTTTTAACCTCGATACATGAAACAAGTTGGAATACAAAATGACTTCGTAGGCTATAGTGTTGGAGAGCGCAGTATCTCCTAGTCATGCACTATTGACTTTAACTGAATTAGACATTGCATTAATTTACCCCATGGTTGGGAATTGATGATTGATTTGATCTTTGAAAATTATGAAGTTGGCCATAACAAATGAATAACATTTGGTCTAGCTTTAGATTCAACTGTCAATTTATTCTTGAATGTACAGTCAAATGAGAATTGATGTCATACATGCCCCTACCATGTCTAAAGTTAGAAAATAAGACATATTTTTGGAAAATATGACATGAATCTATGATTTATCCCTTTAATTTGAACAATAATGACGGCAAAAATGAACTCTCCAATTAGACTGATGTATCCAATCACTGTACATTCAAATTGACAAAGGTACTCCTTGGGGTAACCACTTGGTTTATTGATTATGCTAAAATCATTAATAATCGATCCAAGGGACATAGTCTTTCAAGATGTTAGCACTATATGTGTGACATTAGTCTCTCTTGAAGGTTGGGATCATAATTGTTGCATAATAGAAATACACTTACAAAAAAGAAATGACAAGTATTGAAATCACACTTACATAAAAGGGAAATTACATAAAAAAAAATCTAGACAATCTTGGAATTGAAATATGAATCTATGTTTTGGAAATGGAATAAAAATATATGATGTGAAAGCTTCCCACACTTGGTAAATGAAATGTACACAAATGGAAGATGCTTATAATACACATATGAAATTCATACACACAACATACTCAATAAGAAATACATGCATAAACAAATCATAAATAAAACTAATACTAACAGATAAGAAATCAATCTATCAAATCCACGCGAGTGGGTCCTTCCTCACTTAGACTAGAACTTGACCTCCCTCCTATTCTACAACCAAGTTACTCCAACTTGTTTTTTTTTAAAAACATCAGAATTACATAATAAAAATACTCATACTCCAATATCTCTCTAACTCTATTCTAAGTATTTATAATCCGTCTAACTCCAATCTCAAGAACTCTAATAACTAGCTCACCACATAAATTTTATTAAATCCACATAAAAACCATTAAACTATACTACTTTATACATAAATCATTAACTTATATCACAACAATAAACATATGCAACAATGATAGAAATATAGATAAAGATATGGGTGAGGGTTATAACAATGGCCAAAATATAAGGGTTTTTCTTTATCATAATAATATGTGAGATGAGTTCCATTTCTTGGCCTCATCATACCCCCTAACTTAAACTATTGCACATCTCCATGCAACCATACTAGGAGCCTTTACAAAAAAATTGTAATGAAATTACTTAGATGATTCACAACAATAGAATAATATATAGTTGAACTAATAATAGAATAAGTAGATCCACAACAACAATTGGTAAAAGAGCATAATGCTTGAATATTATGACTGAACCACTTTGAGGGGGAAATCTCCACAACAATGCATTAAGAATAGAATTTGAAATATGATGATAAAATACTAACCACTACCTCCTATATATACTCTACTTAGTCATGGTTATTCTATAAGCCAACTATACTAAGAAAATTTAGAAATACAATAAGATAATATGAAGGTATTTAAGCCACAAGTCGGTCACACATATCCCTAGACACACTATAGGTTAATGGCGTAGCATGCCACTCCCCTTCAAAACAACATTGTCCTCAATGTTGTATCAGACCGAGATGTTCCTATAGAAACACTTCATCCTCCCATGTTACATTTTTAGAATGCAATTCCTTCCATTTGATAAAATACTCCTTGCATGTGTAAAGGATCTCTTTAGGCTCCAGAATGGTTTCACCTTAAGTAACTCAGTTTGAGTGGAAACTCTATGTCTAATTATCTTTTTTAGGCAAGATACATGGAATGCCATATGTATACAAGTGGATAGGTGCAATTCCATCTTATAGGCCACACTACCAATTTTTTGCAAGATCTGATGAGGGTCACAATACTTAGGGCGCAACTCGTTATCAATTTGAGATCCATTCACAACATCATCATTATTATCATAGGTGCTGGTACAATTTTAGAAGCAACACTAGCTATCATAATAGATTTTATTTTCTTTTTCAAACAAAATCTAGAATTAGCTAAAGAAATTTCAATAAAATTAGTAGTTTCTTAATTAATTATAGCACTCTCCCTATTGTGATCTTCAAATATAATCACTTTTGATGGCATAAATCAAACATGTAACATATACACCATAGAGTGCCCTAGGGTTTGAATTTTTTTAAGGGTTTGGAAGCAAACAAATATAAGCTAAGGTTATTGGATCTAAGAACATACAATGGAATAAACCCTAAAAAACTCAAATAAATTTAGATTTATCCTAAGATGGTATGGGATCTAACCTTAAGGTTGCATGAAGGTTCAACAAAATGTGGGGGATAAGTGGATTTCAATTAAATTAAAACAAAAACATTCAAACACGGTTAATTAATATAAATAACATACAAAATCAATCATTAAAGCTAATTGATTATTTCCAAATCAAGAAGTAGGGTAAACACAAGGTTTAGGATTATTTGGTTTTATTTCTCGATATGGTGGCACCTTTTAGAGGTGATAATGCAAATGCATGCTCGTATGTGACATGAAGCTAACCCACAAAATTGATGATGATTAAATAAACTTGTCTAGCTTCCAATCTAAACAATCCAAACCATCATGTCATTCTAGACAAAAGTGTAGACATAACAAAAATAATTTGACAATTGCAGTTCTGACCTCCAAAAACCTTGCTTAGTTTCTCAATCTTTCTCTTTGATCCCCTGCAAATCAAAGTTCTTCTTGCACATATTTGAAAACTCAAGGAAAAAATATATGTTATAGGGTCTATGTTAAACTAGAAAATAGTCAAACTATCTTAAAATTTTTCAAGACCCTAGACAACATCAATATCAAAAAAAAACACAATGATTGGAGAAGTTCCAATAGCATGCAAACCAATGTTGAGTGGTATGTGTCTAAAATTAAACTATCTATAATGTTTGATTGCCTCTAATATGTTTGTTACTTCTCTTTATATTCTTGTGACTGATAGATAGATGGTGTATGTCCAAATGAACTATAATTCATGTAAACTTATAGACATGGTCATAAGATAAAATATGCAAGAGAAGAAAACAATTGCACTCTAGCCACAAGGGGCCACACAAAATTTGTAGGATAGTGCATTAATATTCCAAACTTTTTGTAATATTAGGGCATTTTTTGGACAATATGCTTAAAGTAGCAATAAATTAGAGGAACGAGAATATGGTAGGTAGAGGGAACTGAGAGAAGGATCAAAGACCATTGGAAGTCGACAAAATATGCTAATAACACCTTATTTGTATCAATAATTGACAAGTACACAAACATCATAAAATCATGCAATTTAATGACTAATAAAGGATTGACAGAATGGTTAGGTACCATTGGAAGTAGATAAAACACACTAATAACACCTAATTTGTACTAATAATCGATAAGTGCACAAACATCCTAAAATAGTGTAATTTAATGACTAATAAATGCCTAGGGGACATTTTTAAGTGTCTTTAGTCCAAATGATTTTTTAAATATTAATATAAAAACATTGACTCTTTATTAATCATTAGATTGTTCACCCAACCTAACATTTTAGGTACACTTCAAGAACATTTGCATTGTTAATACAAAATATGTAGTTCTCCAAATAATTGTTTTATACCTAGTATGTATTGATAGACACTCCATGTTTAATCTCAAAGCAACATCTTATTAACAAGAAAACTCAATCACAATTTGATTACATTGATGTAGAATCTTAATGACACACCTTTACAAGAAGAAAATGCAATCACAAATTTGATCATATTGATGTAAATTCTCAATGCCACACCTTTACAATAAGAAAATTCAATCACAAATTTGATCCCATTAAAGTAAACAAAGCACGAATCTTAAGCCTACTATCCTATTCAATTAGGTTGGTGTAGAGAGAGGTATCACACCATTTATCTTATATATTGTTTAACAATGTGTTCAAACCTACATTCTCTGGATTGAAATATGTAACCTCTTCTATAGGGTATACATACCTTCACATTTAAACCCCCTCAAATTCTATTACCAAAACAAATTCAAGAAAAGACTCACATAAAAAATATCTTAAATAAAAATATTATATAAGAATATTGATTATGAATATTATTATCTTTGCTAGCCATGCACCTTGTATTTTAAATGGAAATGTCCCTAAAAGTTCAAGTGTAAATAGATTAGGTTTACATCAATTTTAGCTATAGATAATCCCTCTACCTTATATGCTCTACAATTTCCCTCCTAGATTTGTATGGAAATTTCTCTACAAATTCAAATGTAAATAAATTAGGCTTACATTGTTTTTAGCTATCCATAATCACTCTACTTTATATGCAATTTCCCTCCAAGATCTAACTAGGGCAACCCATGCAAATCATGTTTCCAGTGGATCAAAGAAGAAGATGATAATGCTATAATGAATTTTAAATTGAATTGAAGTCTATACCAACAAAATTTTACTATTTTGAATATATCATTATAACTGTTATTAATTAAAAAAATAATAATAATACAAAAAAGATTACAACAATAAAATAATTGGCTGGTATTTACACTAATCCATACAAATCATGTTCATGTGGATCAAAAAAGATGATGATAATATGATGTATTACAAACCATAATCTACAATAAAATAAAGTTGTAAACTTAAATCAAAGTCTACACCAACAAAATTTTACTATTTGAATACATTATTATAACTGTTATTAATTAATAATAATAATAATAATATAAAGATGATTAGAACAATAAAATGTCTGATTGGTATATATGGATCATAGAAGATCTAGCTCATATACCCACCCAAGAAAAAAAGGAGGTATGGTATCAAGCTTTCAGGATACCACAATGTTCTCCGGTAAAAATGATGTTTTCTTTAGCAATATCCACACAGCGATGATATATAGTTCTCCTTTTCGAAGGCAGACTATATCATATTAGTTAAAATGAACAATAAATCTAAACCAGACCAAAAATGCTTATAGATAAACAGTCCTCACAAGTAGCCCCCGATAAATAAAACCTAAATTTTGCAAACCCTCTGTTCTGCATTCCATTTCGAAACATCTTTATATGGCACCTCATCATGTCTCTGCTTTGATTTTTTTCCAGAAACAACACTTTGATGGCAATTCTTGAAGACAGCTATGTGAGTGGCAAACCCAGGATCCTCAGCAGTATGACCAACACCATCAAATTCTACAGTGTAGCCGTAGTCTTTAGCAAGGTTTCATGCCCAGACACAAAATTCTCTTTCTGTCCATTCAAACTTATGGTCCTCATCCCGAAACTTGGAGGATGCATCGCCTTTTCCTTATGCACCTAATTTAGAGTCTTCTCCTTCACAATCCATCTTCTATTCCGACGCCATTTTTCGCAGAACAGGGTTGTAATCGTAATTGGGTGTTGATATCATCAGCACTCGAGGGCATAACTCACCCAATACGCATTCTCCAAATTCAGATGCCTGGTCTTCCTCCATGTGCTCAATCTCCTGTAGCCAAATGGTCAATTACAGTATCCATCGATTACAGAGAAAAGCATCTGAAAGTTGAAACATATTATTGGAAATAAAAAAGTTGAGTAAAAAATTTACCTCTATGCAAGTTGTAACAACGAAACCATGAAACCGTGGATCATATTCAGTAATGGAACCATTGTATAATTTAGCATTTTGGATGCTTGAGGTAGGGGAAGCCTCACCAGATATACTATCCATGCCAAATTTTTTATGAAGTCCCTGACAAATATCAAACCAGCTGATTCATTAGTGGCAACAACAGAATCTTGAAATAATCAATTTACAAGTGAGTAAGATACAATGATACTGACAAAGATTCTCGGCAACATGAAGATTGAGGAAAATTGCAACACCCATATATACCTAGGTCCAATTGGAGTATTTCTTTCCAACTGTGCCAATTTGAAGGTCTTATGTAGAGTAATCTTCTGTGAAAGTGAAATGATTAAAATCATGGGCAAATAAAACCAAGGTCCATGGGGGGCTTCCAATGGTAACTCTCAAAATAAGGGGGCAATAAACATAATAATTGGAAGAATAAGCAATGGAGAAATTTTATCTTTGATTAGGGATCCAGTGTATGCCCAAGTGCCAGATTGCATGAAGGTGGTGAAAAAAATATTGTTAACGTGTCTTTAATATGCCGATTTTTGAAAAGGATGTACATATTTTTAACTAATTAACAAAGGTACAACTACCACTCCAACACATATTTCTCTGAATGGACAGTTGAAAAGGTGCGTATGTGACTAAAGATCAAAGTGGAACTGTTTCCAATCGTTGGTGAGAAGGTTCTAATAACAAATAACAAATAATAATTCTCTGTATACTTGAGAAAGTAATCTCTTTGATAAGTCATATTGTTGGTGAAAAGTTTATGATAATAAATATAATTTTTTATAAATTATAATTTTTTTTGAAAAATCAAGATGACATTCGTGGTGGGTAAATTGTGTTTGGTTTTTCTTTTTTAATTTTTTGTGGGAATTATTCACACTTAGATTTGGCCAACTATCTCTCTTTTATGCTCATCTTATTATTTTAATTTATGGGAGTTTCATTGCTGTTTGATCTCAAAGCATTCAACATTCAGTATCTTTCTTTTATCTGATCTCGCATCTTGAAGATGGACATATATTATATCCGAAACATTGGTTTTAAATAATCTCAACATAATGAATCCAAAAATTTCTTCAAACCAACATCATCCTAGAAATTTGTATTTTTTTAAATAATAATCCTGTCTATATATATTAGATAGTAATCTCTTTGATAAGATGCACAACCTTATTGAAATAGGACACTATAGGAAGTGGATAATCTGGCCTTATATATGGTTCCCTTATGAAAGAGTGGAAGGTTAAACAGATGAAACTCCTATGTTGTATCATAACAACCCACAATAAAGGTTTGTGCATTGAGCTCTCCTCCCCTGCCCTGCCCCCTGGTCTGGGAACCAAATGACGTCTTGAGTGAGGTGAGTGAAGGTATCCTATCCTAGAATCAGCCATGTTTCTGGTGCATTTTGTTCTGTCCCTGAGATAAAACTTACTCTTTTAACTTTATGCAGGTACGAGGAATGGAATGCAGCCTGAGATTTACAAGTGTATTCAAGACTAGCATTTGCCTGAATTTAGAAATGGCATTGCCTCGCTTTTATATATACATCATCCAAATTTGGATTATAAACTCCTTAAAAAAGATACCTTTGGCATTGGCCTAGACATCAGCTGCTTAAAAGATAAAACAAGCTTAAGGGAACAAGTTCAGAATAGTTAAAAAATCATTGCTTGCATCTACAGATATATATGTGTCCAGCCAAGTACCCCATTGAGAAAAACTATGTTCCTCAAGGTCTCCCTCTTTTCCCATTCTTTAGAATGAAATGTTTCTTTCATTACAAATGAGACAAGGGATCTTCAGAATTTAGGGGTTGAGAATCTTAGAAAGAATGTAGAGTTGACAGTCGTTGCATCATTCAAACACCCTTTCAATGCCCAATATTAATACTACCATTGTGCCCTTATACACTTATACAAGGTGCGCGATGACTTTTGCAACAATACTTCCCACCAATCTGCTTGTCCATCCAGGTGACATGTTCATATATCGGGTAATTGCACAGGCTTCTGTCGTTAAAACTATAGTTACCCCTACAAATTCAATGGGCGTCCTCTCGGTTTCAGTTGCAGTACCCTATCAATCAGTACTTCCCTCTTCAAGTCAGTCGTTATTGTTACAAAGGTACGCATGCACGAGTTTCAAGAGACCTTATTTGGGTTCTTGCCTTCCTGATAAAGAGTTTTTAGCTATGCCCTATCCCACTTGTCTCCTCAAACTATCCCAATGTCCATAATTTACTTAGTGATATACCTCAATCAAGATAGCAAAGAAAGCCCAATACAATTATTCAACAGCCTTCAGTAATTTAGTCAATTAAGAAACCAATTGACCAGTTTGTGCTACTTAAGATAACAGTGATAGATAAACAATCTGAAACAAGTTTGCAACCAATGATAGTTGAGTCATCTGTTGAGCAGATCTTATCTCTGCCCTTAGTTGTCCAGACCCTGATGAACTGGCTTCTGAGTGAAAAGAGCAGTCTTTATCTATGATACAGTTCACACCTTTCACTTTGTGATCGTACAGACTGGAAGAGTCCTTTCCAGTAATCAATCGGTAGCACAATTGAATGTTATGCACAAAGACTTCATTAACACACATGCAAATATGATATGGTTGAAGGAAGCTACAAATGTACTCAAGTAGAAGCAGGACAAATGTTTTGGTAGGAGAGATTGAAAGAGAGTACATGTTGTATGCAATAGAAAACAGAAGCAAATTAATGGAAAGTTTTAAATTGATCCACTGAAATGGATGGAGGTACATCCGTTTATCTTGCAGGGAAAAGTAAAGGTGAATCAGATGGTTGATCAATCCATATAGAAGATGATTTACTAGTTAGCCATCTTCGATGTTGAAGTAGATGAATAGTTGTCAATCGTCATGGCATAATAACACGTGTAATGCCTTAGTGTGCAGGAATAAAGGTAAATAACTCAGATATTGCAAGCCAAGGCATGATTACACCTATAGAAAAAGTTGAAATAATTGATAGTTGATTTGTTTTAAAAAGCTACATATATGATACAATAACAGACTGGAAAGGTAACTGCAAAGAGAGAGGAGGAAAATCCAAACCTTAGTAGCACAGAAAAGGTATTTCTGTGAAATATCCACACCGACAACGCGTACCAAGTCAGTTTCTTGATCTAAAAGAGCATCAAATAAACTCCCCGATCCACAACCTAAATCAAGCTGGTAAGAATCGAGAAAGTAGACATAAATAAAAAGACACAAGTCGAGAACAAAGTTAAAAAACAATATTCAATGTAGAACTATACCAAGGACTTTGCGTGATGCTCTTTTAGAAGACGTAATGCATATCCTATTCTCTGTTTTTATCATTTTTTATTTTATTAATTGTGTTTGGGCTTTAATATTGGAAGGCAGACTTTTTAGTGTACATAAGCCTAATAGGACTGAGTATTATTGAGGGGTTTCATGAAGTGCTTGGACCTAAAAGTTGTTATGGAGTTTATAAGATGTTAAATAAGGTATATTTTATGTTGTGTTATTTTTTTTATGCATGGGGGTGTAATGTCTTCCAATGGATCAAATGGTAATGTGTCGATAAGAAGGCCTAATACAATTAGGTCTCCATGAGACCTAAAAGTAAAACGAGGCCTAATTGAGTTATGATAAAGAAAAACAAAATAAAATTTAATATTAATCATGTTTATGAGATTTAATAACACATATTATATAAATTAATTAAGAGGTTAAGGTTGTGTATCCAACCAAGTGGTATCTAAACAAGAGATGAGTATATATACAAGGCTTTTTAGGTCTATTTGAATATGCTTAGTGTAAGTGAATGGATTGATAAATAAATGAGCCTAAGGAGGTTAGGAAAAGTGTTGTAAACCATTATTAGAGAGATTAAAATAATTCCATAAAGATAATATAGGTGTTATACATTTAAAGATCGAGGTCATGTGACTTATTCAGTCTTGAAGAGGGTTATTTGAGTGCAGAAGCCTAGAGGTAGTTTTGAGAGAGATCAATTGGAGTAGAACTAAAGTGGTGATCATAATTTGTTATTTATATATTAATAATATATTATAGCTTCATTAGATATGTGTTATTTATGTATAAAATTGGATATATTTTATATAGAGTTGACAGAGAGCTAAGTGGAAGAGTAGAAGAAATAAGTGTGATTGGTTGAGTTAGTGCTTAGTCAAAGAGGGAGTTGAAGCTTCCTTGTAGGTTAGTGATTGTAAAATTGGTTATGTTTGAGTTTTCAATTGTTCAAGAGAGAGTTTTAAATACCTTATAGGTTTGTGCTTTCTTATGTTTCCTTTGACTAAGTTGGTGCTTAATCAGAGGGGGTTGTAGCCTCTTAGCAAGTGGGTGCTTGTTAAAGTCAAGTGGGTGCTTGATAAATTTGGGGTTGATGATAAAATAAATTAGATACATTATATTATAGGATAGGTTTTCCAATCTTTGTTTCAATGGGTTTTATCCCCCATGAGGGTTTCCCACATATGTGATGTGTTATCTTGTTTCATGCTCATGTGATTTATTCTTAATACATTGTTAGATCATTAAGTTAATTTAAATGATTCATGAATGATTAAGGGAAATTTATTAAAATATTTTGAATATTGATTAACCCTCCACCTCTTGAACATTGTGCTTAAAATAATTGGTATCATATTTTGGTCTTTTAAATCAGGTCTAACAGTTTAAATGAGATCCTTAAAGCATAAGCATGTCTAGTGAACAAATACAAAGAGGTTTCTCAACCAATAACGTTATAATATTTAATAGAACTAAATATACATTTTTTATAATTATAATGAAGACTATCCAAAGAAGGAAGAATTAGAAACTAAGATCATTAGTTAAGAATAATCAAGATCAAATAAATATCTTTAAAGAGAGACTAAGCAAAAACACCAATGAACATGAAGAGATCATAAAATAATTATAAACTTAGATTGAAATTGTCACTACAAGTCTTAAGACCAAGGAGGAAGAATACATCAAGTTTGGAATATAAATGGAGTCCTTGAAGGTAGAGTTGGATCAATAAATAGTCAAGTTGAAGACACATCGAATATTTGAAAAGAGTATTGAATTTTTTAGTGATATTTTGAGTATTCAAAGGTATTCACATAATAAAACAAGTCTTAGGTTCAAGGAAGACCAAAAAGACAATAGGGAGAGTCAGACCTCAAATACCTATGTAGAAACTCCCAAATCTAAGACTCAAAGTGATCATCAACAAGTCAAGAGTACCAACATCAAAGTCAACATAAAGAGACCAATAAATTATCCTAATACAATAAGGTATTATAATTATTTCAGTGGTTATTATTTTTCTTGTAATAACTTTGGTCATAGAGAAAGTGATTGTAGAATGTCTGAAGGAATGAGTTATCATGGGACCATGGGAGAAGGAGTGATAAGTCAAGAGGTAAGTATAGTAATATTTTTTACTATAGTTATCACAATATGGGACACATTGAAATATTTTTTCCTAATAGAGTTAGGAGTACCTCAAGACTTAATAAGGTATATGGAGCTCCTAGAGTGCATAAGAAGGGTCAAACATTGGTATGAAAACCAAAGAAAGTTAGGATTGATAATATTGAGAGAAAAAGTCAAGATGTATTATTTTATAAGATAGATCAAGGATTAGAAGTGAATAAATTCTAGGAACACTGGTTATCTACATGTATTAACAAACTAGTAAAAGAGAAGAAGGATGATAAGGTGGATGAGTCAAATGCTTGAGTCAAGCCTAAGTGCATTATAAGAAGGGATTATCATTATCATGATTTCAATAATATAATTAGAGTGGTTTGGATATCATGATTCTCTGTTATGGAGGCTCTTGTAACTTCAAAAGCTTTACAGTGAACTCTAAAGATGCTCCTGAAATATAAATGTACCATAAATCACAAGATTCAACTATGCAGAGCAGCAAAATAAATGGAAACAAGTCAATATGCTACCTGAAGATAAATGGGAAATTCTCCCAGCATTTTCACCAGCAGCAGCCAATATCTCGTCATCGAAGGCAAAGATGTGCGGAAGGTTTTGGACTGATTAACAGATAGTTGAGCTACACATGCCTCTAGCTGGGGAATTACAGCACCTATCCCAAATTCAAATTCAAAGTTTTCTTTGCATTCCAAGCATTCGCTTACAGATTCATTTAATAAGCAAACACTGTAAGAGATGAATGCTATAGTGCAAAATGCATTATTGGGGATGCATAAGGTAGAAAATGGCAGCTCAAGTGAAGAAAATTCCTTGTTTAAATCTATCATCGAAAGATGATCACCCTTCTCTGCACTTAAAGGCTCACTTCCAAAAGTGGCTCCAATAACATGCAGAGCTTTCAAGGAAACACTTTGGAAAGCGTCACTCTTGTTTCTATATAAATTCTCAGAAGTGAACTCAGTGATAACCTCTCCTTCCTTATTCAGTATTTTCACACTGCACCTGTGTCCACCAGTCTGGATACTAGCATTTAAATGGGAGCTTTCAACTTTCTTCCTACGTTTTGAATTCGGACGTTCTTCTTTGGAATCATTCTGTGATGCTGTCTCAATCATGGAAGAGAAAACAGGTTCAGATAAGTTGTAATAATTATAGCAATCAATTAGAAGGTCTCGGGATAGGATTCCATGCCAGTTGGAATGTGTTGTAAATATGGTTGGTAATTTTGCCACTATAATCGCATCTCTGGAGATCTTGTAGAAACCCTTACGATTTTGAGAGAGAAACACCCTGTAGAATTGATACAATCATACATGAGTAAAGATAACGAGATACCTATGTTTATCCACAGTTAATAGAACAAAATCCCAAAATTACAGATTGAGTGAATATGTACAGCTTCGCTTAGCATTGATGATTGTGGCCTACATCCTCACAAGGGGATATGAACGTCGTCAATACTAAATAGTACAGTAAATGCATCGAAAGGTAAAATGATAATAACACAATTTTGTATGTCTATCAGGAAAAAAAAAAAAAACATTTATGTATTATCCAAAAAGCTCTGAGCATTCACTTATTGCAAAGCGAAAAAACCTAAAAATAACAGGACATTCCCACATCACAGTATATGACAAAATTGGTAACTTATAAAGCCATACCACAAAGTAAAATTGGTATGAACAGAATATTAGAGACTTCCATAGTGCTTTCAAAATTCAAAACTAGTGTATCAAGCAAAAATCTTCATAATCACATTGAAATAATCATACTCAAAAATAAAATACCTAAAATTTGTGAGAGGGAGGGAAAAAAAAAATCGGACCTGCCACAAATGTTAAAGTTAAACTTTTCCCATGACAGAGCTCCTAATGACCCCCATTTAGATCCAACTGATGCTAGAATTGCATTTCCATGTATTTTTTGACCCGCCAAGATAGATGCCCTTGTATTATATTCCAACTGAAAGGCACTATGCTTCTTACTTTCAAGAGAGATTTCATTGAGATCTAGAACCAATGGTAAACAATCTGGAACTTGAAAGTACAATCTTGAATCTGATGGAGCCTTCTTAAGTGTCCTACATTAAAGACAAGTCATGCAAAGTCCATATATCATAGTACAGTCAAATGCATTCTTAGGAGGCACAAACTTGAATACAAAAACAAATTAATAATATTTAATTAAAATTTGCTCGTGGAACTCTTCAACTTAGCATTAAAATACATAGTTCGGTTGTATTTGGGTTAATTTCACATTGGTAATAATTGTGAGATAAGGATGATTTATTAAGCACTACACTCATCAAAAGTTTTACCAATAGAAAAAAGGCAAGAAACTAAGAAAGTGAAAGTGGTGAATTACATTTACTATTCCTAACCCCACTAACAAATGCTTACCTAAAATACACAAAAAAAATGTCATTTAGGTAATGACTGATCACTGAAGTCATTTGAATAATGACTAAAACATATACAAGTAAAAATCCCACAAAAATTAATAGTTAATTAAATGATAGAAATGTTACCTTGATATCAAAATGTGTAAGGAATCTCCAACTTCTAGATGATATGCCATTACATCCATAAACTATTCTTGTGGGCCAATCTTCATTGTCAACAATTCAACTGACTTCTCAGAAGAGCATGGTATATAAACAGCTTTAAAAGAACAACTTTCAATTTCCATGGCATCATTTTGTTTTCCTGTGAATTTATTTACCAACTTTGCCTTGGTTTCCTCAGAAAATGGCTCTTTTTTACCAACCCAAAGGCCTGGAGGAGAATCTAGGAGACTGCAGGATTTAGCAGCTCCCAAAACTAATTGCAAACTGATTACAGGATCTTTTTCTGCATTTTTGTTTATGGATTTGCATAAAGTCACTATCTTCTTGTCCAATACACAAAGAACTGCAGCTGGAACCTTCCCATAGTTCACACCTTTCCTTTGAACAGCTGCTGTGAAGTGGGCAATCAATGGGCAGGTCGAGAGGAGAATCTTCATCCAAAGAAAGCAAAGGCTCAGATTTATAAAATGTGAAAATACAATGATATTACCATCTCATATGAAACCAAAAGAAAATGTAAATGCATGTTAGTCATTTCAATCATGAGCAGAACCAGGTAGGAATCCACTAGAGATAATTTTATTTCAATAATTATGTGTGTTCTCTTTCCTGTTTTGTACTGACTCAGAACTCATTCATTCACTTTATTAAAAAGAGGCCTACATAGCATACTCCAAGGCCCGGGCTAGGAAAAAACCTTATCAGAAAATGTAGTGCAAAGACGGTCCTTTAAAGCTTTCCATTTTCCCTCTTCAGTAAGATCGTGAGGGTTTTTTTCCTCTTGCTTGTTGGTGGTAGCATCCTCTGATGGCTATATTCCCAGCTGCGAAAACATTTTGGTACCATTTAAATATGTACCATATTTCGTTTAGGAAATGAACACTGTCGTCTACAGGATACAGCTATCCAAGTATAAAATCACGAGAGTTGCAGCATTGAAAGGAAAACACGAAACTCACTGATAGATCGTGAGGGCATTTGCAATTATAGAAATTCAATTCTGAGATAAAAATAATAATGCATTTGTCATTAATATGCACATTGTTGCACAGAGTCGCATCCTTGTGAGTTTTCGTAGATTATATATTACAATACCCCATACACATTAAATATCAGTATATTGCATTGCATATTGAATCTTATGCATTCACAACTGTAATATCCGATAAAAATCACATTTCCATTATGATTTTATAGGCACCCATACCCTAATCCAAATCTTTTATTTTAGCATAGGTTGGGAGTATCCTAAAAATGGTATAGTGATTGAGCTAAAACCTGAATGTATTCAGACTTTTCAGATGCACCAATGAAATTTTTGAATGGCAAGAATGATGAGAGTGGATATGATTAAATTTTGTCACAGGCCTTCAACATGCCTCCACATTTTTAATACGTCTAATATGGAACTGGCAACTAGAACTTTTAAATAATTATGGAAAAAGGTTGTAGAGTTTGGTTTTACGTGGGTTTCACTGTTTTACCCCTAATTGCATTTGCTTGTGTCCTTCATGGTTGTAGTTTTCTGTATATCTTGTGTGAGATGGAATTGTATCCTTCATGGCTGTAGTGTTCTGTAGGTTGTGGGAAGTAGGTTTCAGAATCTAGCTTCAAATGTCCATGTTTCCTTCTTGTGTTTGTGGGTTTTGAACCCTGGTTTGAACCACCAAGGGATTTTATGTTTCTTGGTTGACACTGACTATTCTGAAATAAAAGAGAGAAATCAATTCAAGATAAATGATTTCATGAAGCAGACAAGTAAAGAAAGGCACCTACACATATCCATCTCTGCATGAAACTCAATAGGTTGTGGATAATCCCATCCACTGCAATAAGATGTAGTGCAGCAAATATCACTTCAAAACAGGACACACGTCTATTTTGAAAAGGTGGAATTTGAACTTTGTTCCAATGTAGACCAAACAAAAACAGAAGATTATACTGCACATAAATTACCTTTTCAAGGCGTCATTGACTATGAGAACAAGCTGGCTATTTAACATTGTTGCACATTAGAAAGTACACAGAGCCGGGCGTTAAACTGAGCACACCGGCTGTTTACTTTCAGCATTTACGATATTCAAATAAATTTTTTTGTGGATGTAACATATTCTCGTCCTTAATTTTGTAGCTGCTCTAAAGTTTCTTTTTTCTCAATACTGTCAGAAGTACTGCAATACATATAATGTAGGGTGACACTAATGCATACAAGGCCTCCTCATTAGAAAGAGAAGCCGAGCTGGGAAGAAATGTTAAGGGTTGAGAAAAAGGTTGCAGAAGCTGCCATTTTGAAGAGTGAGGCAGATATGCATAGCTAGACTGAGGTGAAGTGAAGGACTCCAATAAGAATGACAGGCCATCAGCACAAATCAGCAATGAGACGTAGCTGTAATCTGAGATTCAGGCACTGCCCTGTCTCTCATGTTCAAATATAAAGACTGCCTCCTCTTTGCAGATAACTCTAATTTATTTCCTAATTTATATATCACTAAAGCAGGATTGCATTTTAAGGCAAAATTGCATTGAGAATATGTTAGTACTTAAAGGAAAATGTTGCTGAGGTATTACCCACATACGATAACATATGATGTAGAGCAGAGAACAGGTGTATATCTTTCAATGCCAATCTACTTTCTGAAATCTACTTTGTGCATGTAATTTAAGCATGAAATCTAATTTGTGTATGTCTTTCAATAAGTTGGGTATGTCTCATATCAGAGATATGTTTTTGCTGTAAATTGTCAACACCAGGTGGGCGGATTTACCATCCTTAGGGAAAAATAAAAAATGCTAAACTCCCTAAGTCTCCTTTGGAGCTTCTCCTTTCACATTATTTTCTTGTTTCAATAGCTCAAAAGTTAGTTCATGGTTTTTTACTAACGAGCTGATACAAAAAACATTCCATTGTGAACCTTTTCTCTTATTAATACGTTGGACCTCTAAATTCTCATAGGGTCCTCTTGGAATTACCTCTAGGGCCTGTCTAATGATTTTTTAGATTCTTTCATTTCACCAATTATGTTCTATCTTTAGTGATTAGTTTGTGTGCATCTTCAACCTCAGCCCGTTTAGTTAGGTGATTTCAGATGGGACTAGTGAAAATCTATGATAGATCAGATAAGAGATTCATTTTTTATAGGGCATAGAACGAGGCTATATCATCCAATGTCAGTGGGTTTGATGTTTATGAAATCTTTGTAATCCGTTTTTCTTTTTTAATCTCAGCATTTATATTAAAAGCCTTGAGATGTTGGGTATGACTCTATCAGAGATATGTTATACTTTAAATGCTTGGTTTTGGTACACCCCCTCCCTTAGTTAGTTCAATTAGGCAACACCAGTTAGTTCAATTACGTGATATCAAATGGGAGGAGTGAAAATCTATAATTGACTAGATAAGACATTCATATATTTTTTAGCATAGAAAGAGGCTCTATCATTCATAGTCAGTGGGTTTGATCATTGATGTTTATGGAACCCATGTGATCCACTTTGTTCTTTTAATTTCAACAAATTCTAAAGCCTCTAGATGTTGCGCATGACTCTACCAGATGTTATAGTTTTAATGCTTCGTTTTCGTGAGTATGACTCTACCAGATGTTATAGTTTTAATGCTTGGTTTTTGTACATCCCCTCCCTCAGACAGTTCAATTAGGTAACACCAGAAAGGATCTAAGGCCTATCATAGACCAGATCCAAAGAAGCCCTTGCTCAGGCCCAACAAGGGCTAGATATATAACGTGTCATAAATCAGATGTGTTGTGTCCTATTTAGCAGTTTTCATATCTTCCAATTCACTTATGTAATGTCAAATTGGAGGAGTTAAGGTCTATAATGAAGGGGATAAGATATGCTTTAGAGCAGAGTGTGAGGTTACATCATCCATTGTAGGTTTGATGGTTTTTTAAACCTATGTATGATCTGCTTCGCTCTTTTGGTAGAAGTAATTTCTATTGGAAGCATCTAGATGTTGGATATTACTAAACCAAATATATGTGTTTTAGTTTTAATACTTGATTTCAGTACATCCCCTTCATCAAACAATTCAATTAGGTAATGCTAGAAAGAAGTTAAGGCCTATGATGAATTAGATCCAGATATGCCCTTGCCCATGGCCAGCAAGTGTTAGATCTATAATGTGCCAAAATTTGGTATGACCTACTTTGGTTGACTTGAAATTCTCGGGTTATTTTTTGGCTTGTCCTATTAGCACCCTTTCTTATTTCAATGCTCAATTGTCCTTGTTTTTTCTATTTTGTACAAGTAATTTAAATGTATGGCAATATGTATTTGTGCATGTACAATCCAATGCGTATTGAGAGGTGATCATAATTACAAATATGCGAACCTTATACATAAAAAAAATAGAATTCTCAAAACCCGATGATAGTTTACGTTGCATCAACATCTCTACATTGAATAATAATCACTAGGTATTTATATGGCTAATTTCACTTATCGACTAATATTTGACAAAATTTTCATAAATTACATGTCAATTTTTCAAAAGTCTAGGAGAAAAAAATTTATCCAAAGTTTTAATATAGAATTCATATAAAGCTATCAGATCCACCTGGCATATATATTGAGAGCTAGATATAGATGTATTGGGTTCCCTCACCATTTGGCTATAACCTAGTTTTTCAATGACAGACTTGCTAACAATCATGTAAGCCATGCCTACCATTTTAAATCAATAAAATATTTTCCAACCCTTAAAATTATAGGGACCCAAATTGAGAAGCCTTCATGAGTATAAGTGCAAAAGAAATTATCATCAAAAGCATGAACGAATGCAACATAATTTGACACCCAAAAACTGAAAGAAAAAAAAACTTTTAAAATGTTTACAGAATTAACCAATCAATGGAAGCCATGAAAGAGACAACAAATTTAAAATTTTATACAAAAAGACAACAATGAAATGAATAAAAAGTAAAGTGTTAGATCATGACTCATCATCATACCTTTTCCAAGGCCAATTCAGCAGCATGTTGTTCCGCATCCTTCTTTCTGGGGAAGACATCTAAAGTCACTGAGATCTCATCAATCTTCAAACAACATTGATATTTGTTAGGTCTGGGATGTTGGGCATTCCCCTGTCCAACAACCACCTCTGTTGTGATATATTGTGCTTGGGAACCATAATTCTTGTTGATGATAGACTTGGGATGGATAGCAGACATCTGAATATACATTGATGTAAGTAGATTGAAATACCCAATGGAAAATAACAATACCCATATAGAAGAAATGGTGAGAATAAGCTTGACAACAGCATTATCATGTTACAGACCCAGGGGTTATCTTTAGCAATTCTCTAGAAGGATGCCATGGAGAATAAGCTTGACAAAAACATGGTTATGTTACCAAACAAAATGTTGGCTTTAACAGAAGTCTGCCAAAGGATGTCATGGCTCGTGACAAATGTGTTGGTGAAAATTTTGGAAAACAAATAGCATATGGAAGAGTAGACTGTAAAATACGCTTTCCCTTTTTTTTTTTTTTTTAATAAATTTCAATGGATAACGAAAATATAACATATTATTTTTACTTATTTTATTTTTTTGGTTTTATTTTAGGGAAATCAAGGTTTTCTGACCAAGTTTTTAGAGTTTATTGTTCTAATATAGGGTGAACCCCTTATAAACTTTGGGTTTTATTTTGTAGTAAGTAGGCTTTCACCTTCCATTGCTGGGTAAATTGAGAGTCAAACTCACAATCAAAACTACTGATATATGGTACCACAGCCAAATAAAATATAACATGTTATTTTATCTCAAACAATAACAAATTAAAGTAATAAAAATGAAAAATTAACCCTACTCAATATAACTTAGAAGAGGAAAAAATTGAGAATACCCAATTTATAAATAGATAAATGAATATTAGTAATATTTTCAAATTTAAAAAAAAAAAGGTAAGTAAAATAAAGAAATTATTAAAATGAAAGAATTCATTTTTATGATGTAATTTATAAAATTACAATAGTATTTGTTTTGATCTAATTTACCTTATCTTGACGTCTTTGTTTTGATTTACTTTATGCAATCTTGAGTCCTTATTTTTTATCTAATCTTTACACACTCTGTCTTTGTTTTGATTTAGTTTATACAATCTCACAAATTATATTAATATAATATGACAAAAATATAAATATATAAAAGATATTTATGTATAGTTTACTGGTTCTTACCTTGATTCATGAGTGTAATAGCTCAACCTTTTACACAAGTTATACTAATATGATATGATAAAAATATAAATATATAGAAAATACTTATGTATAGTTTAGGAGTTTTTGCCTTGATCCGTAAAGGTAATAAATGTAATAGACTGTAAATGTAATAAATGTAATAGGTCAACTTTTAATCTAATCAAAAAGACTTTAATGAATAATTTATACAATACACAATGTCCAATGTCCAAACTGACCATTAAAATAAATAATTTATACAAATCTAATAACTAATAATAGAACCATAATAATAATAATAATAATAATAATAATAATAATAATAATAATAATAATAATATTATTATTATTATTATTATTATTATTATTATTATTATTATTATTATTATATGTTTGTTTTTGTTTTGTTATGAGACAATACACCCTTTTTGGATATATGAGTCTTTTCTTTGAAAAATAATTTTTTTCCCTTTTAAATATACCAATCCTTTTTGAAAATTAGTAGATTTTTAACTTTATTTTTAATATAGTGGGACTGCCTCTCTACCCCCCTTCCCCCCTTTCATTAGGTTTATAATTAAACCTTGACAATCTATTTATATCAAAATTAGATCTATTATTTTTATCTAAAAATTTTAGTCTATAATATCTAAAATTTTAAAAATTACGTAAATAAATAAAATTTATTAAAAATATTTTAAAATAAAACAAAAATAAATTTATTGACATATATAATATTTTAAATGTTTTCTATTAAAAAATTAAAATATTTTATATATAAAAAATATGTTAATGCAAAATATATTCTCATTTTAAAAATATATTAATTTATAAATTATTAATATGTTTTACCTTTATATATATATATATATATATATATATATATATATATATATATATATATATATATATATATATATAACTTTTCAACATATTAAGAACTTTACTTAAAAATGAGGAGTCTATTTAATTTTACTTTTTAAGACTCGAATACATTGTCTAAGATACTCAATTTCTTAAGTATGTCTATACATGGAATGTATATGCATGTCTCCATTAATGTTCAATCACATAATTAAGGCTAAAATGTGGATTCTCACTTCCATGTGTCTCCATTAGAGTTCAACCTTTATAATTAATGTTTGTCAATCTTCCTATACCATTTACATGTATTTTAACATATTTGAAAAAGGTGTTGCGTCCTCTTTACTTAGTCAACTAGATTGAGTGGTGGAATGATGTTTTCATGCACACTGCTACCTTTCTCATACAATATGAAAAAAAGTGGTGTGAATATGTAACAGAGATGACAATGCTTTGGCCAAGGAGTTTCTTTGTATCTCCTCTCAAATTGATCTCGACCCTTTTTATACTTAGTTACAGTCTTTGGCCACTCATCTCAAACATAAACTCAAACTTGCATAATGTCATGAGGCCAAAGGAGCCCAAATTCATGCTTGCTTTCATTGGTTTGAGATTAGAGACAATCTCGAAGGAGTTTTATAAATCCTAATGATCAAAATAAGCTTGGAAGCATATTAAATCCATTAAAGTTTCTCACAATAAACTCATTGAGCCTCCAAAGATCTTAAATGCCTTCTTGGACAATTATAAATTAGTATTTCAAGATCATATGGATTCTCTCAAAAGAGCTCAAGTTTTGTAGGAATGTTTGGATGTTGTGATGCAAATTCTTAGCTTGTCTTCTCAAAAGCTTCATGATACACCATTTGTGCTTGATGAGCTTCGTGCAACACTCCTCCACATGGCTAATAACTAGGTCTCAAGCCTTGATGGCTTTCATTATGAATTACACAAAACCACTTATTAGTTTATTGTCTGCCAAACTTGCTCTAGGTTTAAAACGAAGCTTTATAGACCAATTCCATAAGAAAGCCCATCAACCAAGGCAATATTAAGTTAATTCATTAAGCAAAGGATAATTGAATTAAGGCCCATCATTTCATGTTGAATTTTTCCTACAAGATCCTAGCTAAAGCTCTTGTGCTCTATTTGCACCACCTTATTCCTGCAGTTTTTATAACAAAGTAAAGGGGTTTCATTAAGAGTAGATATATTAGGGACAAAAAAAATTGTCTAGGAAGGCATGGAATGGGCTCACACCTGTAGAAAACATGTTTTGTTTCTCAAACTTGACTTTCAAAAGGCTTATGATCATATTGAGTGGAATTTCATCTTAGGCATGCTTAAATATTAAGAATTTCATCTTTATGTTTGTTATTCAAACCCTCTTTACATATATGCCTTGAACTATATTATCGTTATAAGCCACAAGTCTAAAAGGTTTGGTCTTTTCCTTTCTACTAGATAGGGTTTCATGTTTTCTCCTTGTCTTTGTGTCTTGGCTCTAGAGGCCTTTATTTATCTCTAAGCACACAGAGCAGAGAAAGGTCTTGTCAAGGTCATCACTGTCCCCAATAAGTAACCTAGATGAAAAATTGGGACAATCTTTCCGTCAGAATATAGATCAACCTAGTATATCACTAGTATGTCACTTTGGTGAGGGCATGTCCCTTGAACATTGATCAGAATTGTAAATTATAATATCGGTCAGAAAGCTTATGGAGTGAACTATTTTTGGTGCCATACAAGTATGCCCTTCAGCGAACTTGTAGGGAAAATAGCAAATTTTAGGGCCCAAATTCCTATAAAAAGTTTGGATTTTTTCTTGAAGATCATGTACAATGCACAATTTCTTTTTCAAAATTATTGCTCTAATACCACTAATCTGGATTGGATCAATGTTTTGTGAAAAGCACACTAAATTATATAAACTTAATGTTTAATAGGTGGAAGATATTTAATTAAAACAATTTTAGTAGTGTTTTATCTAGAATTGAATTAATGTGACACTAACCATTTAATTAGATATAACTAATAAAATATATTCTAGACCATGAATTGATAGAAACAAACACACGATATGATTTGACAGTGATATTTCCAATAAGCCAATTTGAAAATATAATGATAAAAGCAAGGGGATAAAGAGACTGTTAGCTTATTTATTGCAATTCCCTAATATGTCCAAGTTAAATGATTGATTGATAGTTGCGTGAACTGACTACATATTGTTCATTTCTAGATCTAGTCTAAGTTAATATATTCAGAAAGGGTCAATAATGGCAGTCGATATTGAACCCTATGGGTCGATCATGTCCTTACCACACATTTAATTTTGATAACTTGTATGAGATTTTGGTATTTAGATAATATCAACAAACTCAGGTTAGGAATGCCAATCGATCCTGACCCCTATGGGTCAATCCTAACCCCTATGGGTCAATCCTAACCCCTATGGGTCAATCCTAACCTTGTTTAAAACTGAATTTTGACAACTATTTTGATATTTATGGACTAGGTCAGGAATGACATGTACAAGACAAGAATGATAAATGATTTTGACCCTTATGGTTGATCTTAACCTTTAACAGTGACTTTCCCAAATGTTTCAAATGCTTAAATATTTATGTTTCCACTTTTATAAATACCTTTTCTCGTACGCATACACCTAAAATATCAAACCCTATTTTTATGTACAAACACTCAAAATATCAAATAAAGGGGGGAATCAAGTAGTAAGATTGAGTCAGACTAATTCAATCCCTTTTTAAATACCAAAGATTGCACTAATTGCCAATGTTCTAAAGAGGGATCATACTCAAATGTAGTTCTCTTGCTTATGTGTGTGTATGAAATGGTGGTATGCAATATATGATCTTTATCCTAGTTTTCCCTTGGCATGGGCATGAAAATATAACAAGACTTCAAAATATATCCCTATCTATTCAATATATTTAATGTATAACTTTGTATAGCTTTTGAAATGGGAGAGTGCTTGTTTTTATGCCTTCTTTTAACTTTGTTTATATAGGAATCTCTTAGAGTTTGAATTACCACATAGTAGACCTAAAATGACTTAAAGGAGACTCAAAAGTGGTGGCTAGAAAGAGAAAACATGTCAAAAGATAAATTAAAATATCAAACATCAAGATCATCAAGAAGGGGTTAGGATATAGAAATTTTCCCATATCCTAACCTAGGCTCAAAATAATCTCAAAACGTCAAAAGGAATTAGAGATCTTGATTTTTAAATGTTTTTTAGGTAAAAAGGAATAAAAATAGGTCATAAGGTCAAATAAAATCACAAATTAAATAGAGGAGACTTAAAAGACATGCACTATTAAGTGTTTAATTATTAGTTAAGATTGAAAAAAATGGTTAAAATACATTGTAAATCAAGTGTTATGCCATATTTGGGTGTCTAGAGTTCCTTCCCAACCTCGGTCCTCACCCTCACTTGCCTGCTCGCCTCCCCTTACCCCCATTACTCTATTATTTTAGTAAAACTAAAAATTCTAGATGAAAGGGAAAAAGATAATGCAAACCTCATGTAGAGAATTGTTGTGTAGATTTCTCATATGCCATGATGATCTAAAATTTTCTTGAAAAATAAGATGTATGTAATTATATGTGATTATTATACAATTAAAGCAAAATATATAGCCATAAATGAAATATTAAAAATATTATTCAAGGAATAACTACCGCTATATGCATCCCATGGAGAAGTAGGAATGACATGGGTCTGAAAGTGATTCGATCGCCGTGGAGAAGAAGAAGGGACTTATATAATTTATACATTTATAGACCAAATAAATGGATAAGATTTCAAGTGGTCAATGTGATGGATAAAATTATTAAGGGATGCAGAAACCCCAATGTGCTGACTATAATAATTGTGATGTTTGGAGAAATTTTATCTTCTATTGAAAAATAAATAATTGGGGGTGATCACGTCCCAATTTGAATTTTACTTGTATAAAATAAATAACACCCATTGAGGGATGCAAAGACCTAAATTTAACTTAGCTAGTATTTTTAACCTTGATACATGAAACAAGTTGGAATATAAAATGATTTCGTAGGCTATAGTGTTAGAGAGCACAATATCTCCTAGTCATACACTATGGACTTTAGCTGAATCAAACACTGCATTAATACACCCTATGGTTGGGAATTGATGATTGATTTTATCTTTGAAAATTTTGAAGTTGGACATAACAAATGAATAACATTTATTCTATCTTTAGATTCAATTGTCAATTTTTTCCTAAATGTACAGTCAAAAGAAAATTGATGTCATTCATGCCCCTACCATGTCTAAAGTTAGAAAATATGGCATGAATCTATGATTTAGCCCTTGAATTTGAACAATAGTGATGGGAAAAATGAACTCTCCAATTAAACTGATGTAGTCCAATCACTGTACATACAACTTGACAAAGGTACTCAATGGGGCAACCACTTGGTTTATTGATTATGCTAAATTCATTAATTATCAATCCAAGGGACATAGTATTTCACATTGTTAGCACTATATGAGCGACATTGGTCTCTCATGAAGGTTGGGATCATAATTATTACATAATAAAAATACACTTATAAAATGGAAATGACAATAATTGAAATTACACTTACATAAAAGGGAAATTGCATAAAAGAAATCTAGACAATCTTGGAATTGAAATAGGGATCTATGTTTTGGAAATGAAATAAAAATATATGATTTGGAAGATTCCCACAATTGAGAAATGAAATGTACAAAAATATAAGATTCTTATACACATATAAAAGTCATACACACAACATACTCAATAAGAAATACATTCATAAACAAATCATAAATAAAACTAATACTAACGAACAAGAAATTAGTCTACCAAATCCACACGAGTGGGCCTTCCCTCGTTTAGACTAGAACTTGACCTCCATCCTATGCTAAAACCAAGTTGGTCCAACTTGATTTTATTTTAAAAACATTAGAATTACATATTCAAAGTAGTCATACTCCAATATCTCTCTAACTCTATTCTAATTATTTATATTCCTTCTAACTCCAATATCAAGAACTATACTAACTAGCTCACCACATAAATTTTATTAAATCCACATAAAACCATTAAAATATACTACTTTATCTATAAATCATTAACTTATATCACAATAATAAACATATGCAACAATGATATAAATATAGATAAAGATATGGGTGAGGGTTATAACAATGGGCAAAATAAAAGGGTTTTTTATCATAATAATATGTGAGATGAGTTCCACTTCTTGGCCTCATCATACCTCCTAACTTAAACTATTGCACATCTCCATGCAACCATACTAGGAGCCTTTAGAAAAAAATTGTAATGAAATTACTTAGATGATTCACAACAATAGAATAATATATAGTAGAACTAATAACAAAATAAGTAGATCCACAACAACAATTGGTAAAAGAGCAGAATGCTTGAATATTATGACTAAACCACTTTGAGGGGGAAACCTCCATAACAATGCAATAAGAATAGAATTTGAAATAAGATGATAAAATACTAACCAATACCTCCTATATATACTCTACTTAGCCATAGTTATTCTATAGGCCAACTATACTAAGAACATTGAGAAATACAATAAGATAATATGAAGGTATCTAAGACACAAGTCGACTACATATATCCCTAGACACACTATAGGTAAAAGGTGTAGCATGCCCCTCCCCTTCAGACCAACATTATCCTCAATGTTGTATCAAACCAAGATGTTCCTATAGAAACACTTCATCCTCCCATGTTACATCTTCATAATGTAGTTTCTTGCATTTGATCAAATACTCCTTAATTGCTTTGGTCCATAATTGCTTAGTGCATGTGTAAAGGATCTCTTTAGGCTCCAGAATGACTTGACCTTCTTCATATAATTCAAGTAACTCAGTCTGAGTGGAAATTCTATGTCTTGTTTGTCAAAAACAAAATAATGAAGATACCCTTCTAGACATTTGTTGACTACCTATGTTTGTCCATCATATTAAGGATGATAGGATGAACTATGAGTCAATTGGGTGCCCAAACATGAAAATAATTCAGTCCAATAATTTGTAACAAATATGGGATCTCAATCACTTACAAAGATCTTTGGAGTACCATACAATTTTTGAATTATATTAAGAAAAACATAAGCTACTATACTAGCAACAAATGGTTGTGATAAGGAAGAAAAATGAGCATACTTTGTGAGTCAATATACAACTACCTATTGTAGCACATAATTTGACCTTGGTGAGAGGGTTATTTAGGGTCTCTCACTCCTAGCTACAAAATAGGATCAACCCCAGGCTGTGGTATCCTATGATGGGGTTGAACCTCCAGACAAGGCTAGTTTCTCTTGGTAAATCACCTAAACTACTAAATTTGCTTAGAAAAGGGATAGAAGTGTTACAAAATATGACTAAAAACACAAAAAAAAGTGATGCACCAAAATGAAATACACTCCAAATTTCATGAAACTAACACTAAGGTAGCTTAAAGACAACCCTCACTCACACAATCTGTCAAACTGGTCATTTTGCATCAATATTTCCAAAACTAGCCTTACTAGACAAGAGATGGGGCATGAAGGAGTATCAAACTCACAATATAAATTCATCATTGATTTAAAAAAGAGGCACAAGTTCAGACCTGAAAACTACTTAAAATACCAAACAAAAATGCAAAAAAGGACAATCACCAAGGAAGAACACTCCACTAAGTAATCATGCACAAGCTGACTAGAACACTAGATGTAGGAAAAGAAAATGAATATATAGGAGAAAAGGGAAGGGAGAGGAGAATAAAGCTCTCAGAAATCAATAAATGCCATTTAACCACCCTCCATGGAGCTCCAATAAATAAGAGGAAAAGGTAGATGAGTCTAAATCACCTTAAAACCACTTAGGCACTAATATTCACTTAGAAAATTAACCTTTCAAAGTTAAAAAGGTCTTCAATCTCTCCCATTGGCCTAAAAAGGCACCAGAGGACAAAATTTGCTTGAAGAAGATGACATCATGCTCCACTAACTTTGAAAAGGATATCCAAACATATATAAGTTTTATTTAATGCTCCAAATTTCTCCTCAACTCCCCAAAACTCCTCCACTTGACTTATACCCCCCATCTCCACTTGGCTTGTGTTGGCAACCTGGTAACATGGTTAATCATTTTGACGTTTGATGCTTACATTAACTTTGAGGGTTAAATTTTTCATTCTTTCTTATTTGTTCCCAAATAATATTATCTCCTCCAACCTGAAAAAGTCACCATGGAACCTAAAAATTCTTTGGACTCCATTAGTGGAGGTCTTCAAGCTCAAGCCACCTTCAACTAGCTATCCCAAAACTTGCTTTCAAGGCCATTTGTCACCATGAGAGACAATTTTGGATCTATATAAGGATTTAAATAATCCATTGAATTCCTATGATGGGTAAAAAAAAGTTTTATGCCACCTTTAAGACCTACAACAATGGTGAAAATCTCCATTAAACCTACAATCATTCACAAATTGTTAGAAAACTTAGGTTTTTGGCCTATTAACTTAGCAAATCACCTTAATAACCCATGGAAAGGGATAATAGTGACATAAAATGATAATTTATCTCCCATTAGGATTCATTCATGCATTTAAACCATTTCTCATTTTGAAGACCTGCAAAAATGGGCATTTTAGGCCATTTTGGACCTCTTAGGCACACACACATGCCAATTTAATCTGAAAAATAGGTCAAAAATGATATTTAGAGATTCACCTACATTTTTTAGGTGTTTTCTAAGTGATTCTAGGTCATTTAATTTGCTTATGATCTCAAAACTCAAATCTGGTCAAAAATGCTCCTTTGGCAGCTCAGACAAGATTACCTTCTTAATGATTGTTCATAAAATATATAACTTAAATCCATAGATTATTAACATGAATATTTAGTTGATATACACTCTCAATTTTTTTTTTATTCTTGGGTTCCCATACAGAAGATGTATAAAGATACGTACATAAATAAGTTTGCGTGTGGGGTTCTGCATGCATTCTGGACCTATTTATAGTCTTAGAGATAATCCATTAACATCAACTCCTAAAAAAATCAATAATTCATGTATTTCAATTATATATTGGTACTCAAAACATACTAAAATTATTTTTCACTATTCCTTATGTAGTGAAAGATATGAGCATCAAAATAGGAGGGTCAAAATGAGTGTCAAGACTGAATAGTTAGATTTAGCTCCTTAAAGACCAAGATGACCTTTATTTTGATTTAATTTTATTTAAAACACCTTCATGGATCTGTACCATCCCATTAAATCTTCTCATGATGTCACCTTATATTGGTAGAGTCTACAAGTGTCTTTTGGTGTTACAGGCCTTAAGACTAGCTTTAGGCCTAAAAGGCCTAATACCGAGTTTTGATGTCAAGGAAAATGTAGATGATAATATGGGTTAGATATTATGATATCATTTCATTTAAAAAAAATTATATTCCCTGAGACTTTCTTTGGTTTCCCAACTCTACTTTGTCTCTCTACCCTAGGGTTTTTTGACAATTACACCTATGTAACCCTTATAGTTGGGTTTGGTGAATTTTATTGTATCACCTAAGATTATATATTATCAAAATATGATTAAATGTCATTATAAACCACCATTTATCTTATAATATCTATTTTATCTCTTAAGGCACCTTTCAACCCACATGGATGCCATCACTACTGGCATAATACACATGCTTGTTTGCATATGTCAGCCCTCAAGGGCATTTAACCTAACTCAAAAATAAATATGATGACATTTAATATAATTTATCATTTCTTAAAAACCATACATGGAACTCAAAAACCCCTCTCAAACCTTAAGAAACACAAATAGGCCGCATGGTCTCCAATATGATTGTCAACAAACTACATGAGGTTTATGACAAAAACTTGAGTGTTTCCAGCATTAATGTGACCTTTAGGTTATCATACAAATCCTAAACTAATCATAATGGTCATTTTTCCCAAATTGGAGAGATTAACTCCATCTGTAGGTGATCCAAAACTAGAAATTCTCTCAAAACTACCCATACGTTGATTGTGACTGCATATTCCATTAGATTTCCATAGGTTTAAACCATTGTATGATCATTTCATGCTTCTAAATATATATATATATATATATATATATATATATATATATATATATATATATATATATATATATATATATATATATATATGATTTATATGTGTTATAACCCTATGTAAATCATCCACAAATGAACCTCATTAACACACCAATAGTCCTTTTCTCTTTCTTTGCAAATGAGGGTTCTTGAGGATAACATACTAGACTGTAGTTCATGTTTTGACTATGTTTTTCTGATACAAGACCAATGTCTATACTTAAGGAACCTTCCACACTCCACTTGTATATGTTTGAAAAATTTATAGATCTCAAACACATCTCAATAGCTCATTACCACAAGTCCATATTCCATTTTGATCTACCACTAGGCTGGTTGTAGGTGGTCATTTAAAGGATGACCTTGATTGTAGCCTTGCTTGGGGCACTCTTCTTCAAACCTTGACCTTATTCATATTTATATTGTCCTTATGAACCTTCATTGATCATGAGACTCTATCATACTTTATTATGCTTAAATACTCTTTGCAACTTGGAGATGGATTTGTCCTTTTGAGAACGTTGTGGGTGATGATTATAGGTGTTCTTGGGACTACTATCTTATAATGGGGGACCTTCCTCAGATGTTGTGAAGAACTTGAAGGCCTTATTCACTTAACTTTCCCTTAAAATACTTGATAGACCTCTTCTACTAACAACACTAGAATCCATTGGTAACCTGACCTCACTATTCAAGCCAAACACATGGCTATAAGTACTCATTTAGGTGTTTGTATGAAATGAGTACTATGTAGGAACATGAGGTGTATTGATGTGATATGCTAAACATGAGTTCAATAAAATTAAATATGTCATCAAAACCTAATTTCATCTCCATAAACCTCCTTTACTTCCAAAACATACCTATCACCAATCTCACCTTCATATCACTATGATGGTTGTAGGTGTGCATTTGGGCCATTGTATGGATAGTAGGTTGATGAAGGATATGAGCTGAGTTTATTCCTTATTCAAATTTGAGACTTCACCATTCACTTACATTGAGGTCTCAATGCCTTTTAAATAACTTCAATTAGTCACCTACTTAGTGACTAGTATTAGATTCACAATCAAATATACTTCTCTTGATCGAAATGAACAAGGAGAGTTACCACAGACTTTTACCTTCTACTTCATTTCAATTTCAACCCAATGATATAAACTTTATAGGATTACATCACTATATATGCACACTTAATATTCTAATTTGACATTATGCTAATTGTAATCTAGAATGCTAAAATTCATGTAAGAAATGAAATGCTGAAATTGAACACTCATACAAAACTATGAATTAAATTATTACACTATTTTATATGTGGAATCATCCTTAAAAAAATTCTATACAAAGCTGAAAATCATACTATTCAAAAATAAAACACACAATAGATGAACTAAATAATATGCTTATCTAATTAACAGGTTAGATTGTTGTTGTAAGACTTCCAAAGGGGGACCTTCCTCCTTCTGACTCTAGCTTCAATCCTTCCTCTTACAACAATGAAATGGACTCAGAAAATATTGCTCATATTAATCAAATACATTAAATAATTACTGCAAAAAAATTATAATAACATTTGTCTTATTAAATGTACTTCTTCTATATTTCCCTAATTGATCTCTACTCCCTCTCAATCTTGTTGGTGTGTGTGTGTGTGTACACACACACACACACACACACACACACACACACACACACACACACACACACACACACACACAACATGAGAGATTGTCTTATACAAAACAAAATACATTCCAAACTAAGAAATATTCAACTATAGGATAACATAAATTAGTTCCTTTACTAAGGCTACCGTTCATACGGATCTTACAACACTAATTCAGAATAAACCAAGTTATTGTAGTCTTCAACCAAATCTTTATTACACTCCTCGAAGGTTGTTATAGTTTTTACGAGTTAGTTGAATTAGAAATCAAATTTTTTTTGTTTGCAAATTTGATTACATAGTTGTTGTAGGATATGTTCACGTGATGAAATCCCTTTTATACAGGATGGTCCTTGATATATACATGTTGCTTCAAAACCTCTTTAAAACATATTATAGATAAAAAAATATCTTAAAATAAGAGATAAATATTATATACTTGATTCCAAGACAAAAGTATAACTATTCAAACATATATGAAAACATAATGCTATTTTGTAAAACATGGTTGTCTAAGGATAAAAGCTTATGATAAAATAGTTTATAAATATGATAAAAAATAAAGGTGAGTATGGTAAATTAGGATAAAAACATGACAATTTTGGGGTTCATCACACCCTCCAACTTAAGACTTTGCTCATCCTCGAGCAACAAGCTTATTCATTTCAAACTCACAAATAGCTCTAAAATATGTAGGTTCAAAGGCACCACTAGATAGATGGACATAAAATCCACGTCTTTATTCAAAAAACTATCAGTTTTTAACTTCTTTAGATATATCTAATAGAGTTTTATCCTACCAATAGAGAATGGGGTACTAAAATAGAGGAGGCTAGAATCTTATGCTCAATAACTATGTTCTAAGGTCTCTTGCAATCAGAATATATCTTGTTACTCTATCAAATGTTGCTTTTAAATTGAAAGGGGAGTGTGGCTCTTTCTTCTTAAGCTCGGGAGTGAGATCATTCTATCTTTCTATTGAGGATTTTCTTGCTGAAGGTCCAACAGAAGTTCTCAACCCTAAGTAAAAATCCTAAGCTTCTTCACTATTTTGGCAAACCAAACCCTTACTTCCTTTCACAACATAATATTATCCCATTCTGTCAACACAACCTCATGTGTTAACGACTCTCCTTTGATTAACCAATTGATTTTATCTCTCATTTTTCTTATATTTCAACGTCTCTCATCCTCTCCTTGCTCGATCAAAAGAAATATTGAAAATTCCTTTACAAGGACATTTCCAACATACAGGTTAGGATTCCATTCCTTGTCATGTGGCATAGCATGCTTATGAAGATAAAACTCACACAATTGTATTTGTTCTTCTTGTGAACTCTATTTATATAATTGAAAGAAAGACAATCAATTAATTCACATAGCATACCACAGTAAATTCTCATGAACTTAAACTTATACCACTATTCTTCAAGATAAACTAAATATACATTTATAGGAGGTATATAGTCAAGGAGTGATTGAGTAAGACCATCAAGATCTCCAACTTTCGATCACAGTTTGGAGATATTTTCTTCCTTAATACTGACCTCTTCCTTTAGATTCATGTTGTAATTTGTTAATGCTCTAAAACTTTCACACTGGCTAACTATCCATCTCATCAATTTAGAAGACATGATAAATGAGGAATTATACATGATTACTTGGGCAGTTGTGGGATTTTCTTATTGCTTTTGTACTATAGGAAGCTATGAAAAAATAGTTGTAGGATGACTTTATATAGATGGTTGTAGCTGAGAAGCTATTGTATCAAGTGTATCTAGTCCACCTCCTGACTAATCTTGTAACCTCTTTCTCAGTCATTATATTTCCTGTAGGGCTTGGTTCAAATTAGGAAATTATGCTTATGAAGAGAATTGATTCATTTGTTCTAACTCTGTATGTCTTTGTATTGGTTCCTCTTGCAATTTTTTATGGTTGTGTCTTGCTTGCTCTGTTTCCTTATTGTCTTCTTGAGAACACTCTTCCTTATCATATCAATCTCTATTCTATTAGAATTATACACCTCAAGTGTATCATGACTATTGACAGTTTGTTCTTCTTCAGACTCCTCACTAATTTCTACAATAAAAGAAGGTTTAGTTATGGGTTTTTTCCTCATCTTCCCTCTTAGTCTGTGGACCTTTGAGGAGTAGATGTGACCTTGGCCTTTTTAGGGGAAGGCAGATGCTCTTCTTCATATTTCTCAGAGTTAGGTTGGAGGATGAAGTTCTTTTTCTTTTTTTTTAGGTTCTTTGCTTGTTGAAGCCTCCTCTCTGAGGTTTATCCCTGTCGTAGGTTCTTGTGTGACTGCAAGAGGGTCCTCTTCTATAATTTTTTTTGTGGCTATAGGAGAGTCTCCTTCAACAGGTTCTTGTGTAGTTGTAAGAAGATCTACTTCTATCTCCATCTACTCTTCTAAGTATAACACTCTTCCTAGTGCAATCTTCATATATAATCACTTTTGATGGCATAAATCAAACATGGAACATATACACCATACGAGTGCCCTAGGGTTTGAATTTTTTTAGGGTTTGGAAGCAAACAAATATAAGCTGGGGTTATTAGATCTAAGAATATACAACAGAATAAACCCTAGAAAAATTAGATAAATTTATATTTATCCTAAGATGATGCAAGATATAACCTTAAGGTTGCATGTAGGTTCAACAAAATGTGGGGGTTAAATAGAATTCAATTTAATTAAAATAAAAACATTCAAACACATTTAATTAAGATAAATAACATATAAAATCAATCATTTGATCTAATTGATTATTTCCAAATCAAGAAGTAGGGAAAATAAACGGTTTAAAATTATTTGGTTTTATTTCTTGATATGGTGGCACCTTTTAAAGGTGATAGTGCAAATGCATGCTCATAAGTGACATGAATGTAACCCACAAAATTGATGGTGATTAAAGAAACTTGTCTAGCTTTCACTCTACATAATCCAAACCATCATGTCATTCTAAACAAAAGCACAAACATAACCAAAATAATTTGATAACTACATTCACCAAGTTCTTACCTCTAAAAACCTCACTTAGTTTCTCATTCGCTCTTTGATTCCCTACAAATCAAAATTCTTCTTCTTGCACATATTTGAAAACTTAAGGAAAAAATATTTGTTATAGAGTTTGTGTTAAACTAAAGAATAGTTGCACTATCTTGATATTTTTCAAAACCCTAGACAATATCAATATCAAAATAAAAACCACAATGATTGGAGAAGATCCAATAGCATGCAAACCAATGTTGAGTGGTATACATCTAAAATTAAACTATCTATAATTATTGATTGCCTCTAATATGTTTGTTACTACTCTTTATATTCCTATGAATGATAGATAGATATATATTATATGTCCAAATGAATTATAATGCATGTGTACTTATAGACATAGTCATAAGGTAAAATATGTAAGACAAGAAAATAAGTGCACTCTAGCCACAAGGGACCACGTAAAAGGTTACATCTTGATTCTTTGCCAAGCAAACTTGATAGATTATCAATGGATATTTATAGCTGACAAATTCATATTTGACTATATTTAACTAATCTTGATATATTTTTAATTATGAGATAGTAGAATATTGTTTAGATATATGATGGTACATGATTACTTTACTGTGAGTTAACTAGAGTGTATGCATTTATATTTTGAGCATATTGATGCGTTGTTTCAATTATATTTTATATTATATATTTATCATGTTGATACAATCTAACTACCTGCTTTGTTGTGAGGTTGACACATGAGAACTCATCCTTCAAAGTGTGATGGAGGGAGAGTATCATCGGAGATGGTAGCATAGATCAAGATGTCAAAAGATGACAGAGAAACCGACTAGTACTCTGCTCACACCATATAAATAATTCATATTAGATGCATTGTGGAAGGGTTAGCGTAGTATGTTTTGGATGTTCTTTGTATGTAGATGATCGTTTTCACATAGAGAAAACTTAGTTTAAATGGTTATGTGGTCATTTATCTAGCATAATTTGCATGTGTGATTGATTAATGCTTTCAAAAACGTAAATTTACATAGTTAATACAAATTTGAAGTTAATGATTAATGGACTCATTATTAAAGCATTTTGACATTTGAAATGTTAGTTAAATTAGTAAATTTATGAATTTTTCTATTAAAGAGGGGAAAAAAGTAATAAAATTATATATTTGAAAAAATATATAACTAAAAAAAGAAAAATCTTGTAAAGCAAAAAGAGAAGAAACTCTCAAAATAAATAAAACTGAAAAATGAAAAAAAAATGGCAAGATAAATAAAAATAAGTGAGATTTAATTAAATCTCATGATTTTTGAAAAAGGGAATTAAATAAATAAATAAAAAGAAAGAATCAAGATTGAAGATTAAAAATAAATAAAAACTCTTAAAGCCCAAAAAGCTATGCCCTTTTTAATTGGGTGGTTGTGGAAAGGATATAATAAGTGTCTAATAAAAAAAGAGTTTTAAAAAAAAATCAGTGCCATACTTTTTCTTATAAAAGGGTAATTGGATCATAAGAGATGGGGGATGAGAGGAAAAGAATGAAGAGGAAGAGCTTCTAGAAGAAAAGGAGAAGAAAAAACCAAGAAAAGGAGAAGTGACAAGTTAGCCCAATCCATCCGGTTACCACTAATGAGGTAGGGTTTGTATTTATATTCTGTGCATTATGTATAAAAAATATAGATGTGTTTGTCAAATTATATAAACATTTTTATATACCTATATATATATTTCAACTGTTGAACAATAAATAGACTATAAATCCAAATTATGAGTGATAAAATATACAAACTATTGTTATAAACACGAAATTATTACCTCATATACAAATCTAAATGGTAAGAGTGGCAATTTGCAAGTAGTTATGTGTGAGAAAATTTTTATGTGGAAATTGTCCTAAAAAATTATAGTGAACCCCTCGAGAATATTCTAGGTGAATACATTATGTTAACTGGTTCAATTAGATTATTTCATGACACCAATCACTAGAGGGTTCTGCAAGTTCTGAAATTAAATACAACTTATCTCCTTTAAATAAAAACTACCAACTCAAAAAACTAATATATACTGGAAAAATATATGTAGTGAGTTCCTTCTCACTTGTACGACCTGAAAGTAATAAAATACAGTGACCCATAATGTAAGATATACCGACTAAAATTATATAGAGAGATCATTAAGAGAATAAAACTATATATATTTTTAAGGCATCACTACCATTTAATTTGTTTATTTTATTCTCTTAATGATCTCTCTATATAATTTTAGTCGGTATATATTACATTATAGGTCACTGTATTTTATTACTTTCAGGTCGTACAAGTGAGAAGGAACTCACTACATATATTTTTCCAGTATATATTAGTTCTTTGAGTTGCTAGTTTTTATTTAAAGGGGATAAGTTGTATTTAATTTCAGAACTTGTAGAACCCTTTAGTGACTGGCGTCGCTGGGAGAACATGATGACATTGATGATTATTATTTTTATAGAATCGTTACGATTTCATTCCAACATGTTTTTTAATCCAAGGCATCACCATGAAAGGTGTAATATGCCAATTTTAGTGGATTGCTATAACTAGTTGATTGATGGCATTGTTTAATTACCTTTTTTCTAGCCTGTTATAGATCATATTGGTTCATCGTATATTGTTTTTGTAGTTTGAAAAGTCAATTAATGGAGTCGATTATATCGGTTGCTTATACACTTTTGTAGGAGCCACAAAATACACAAAATGAATAGTTGTGTATTTTATTTTTCTATCTTCAAAATTTAAAAAAAAATAATAGCAGGTCGTGAATAGTGAAACCCCTAAATTACAGAGATACAAATAAACAATGTCTTCTTACCAATCTGAATTATACTTACGATGGCATCATAGTTTCAGGTGATCTATTATTTCTAGCATAGAATCAAAACGGTGGTAAAAATATAGACCTATTTGGTTGAGCCATAAAAGACATCGTCCCATCTTCTTCCTTTAGCCAAACAATCATACTAGCATCTAGTTTCATTATAGTAGTATTACCAAGTATTATTGGATATTAATATTATTGGATCCCTTATTGAGTTACTAGATATTTAACTATGTTAAGTAACATTTATACGAATTATAAACTATTAACTTAAACAAAAGCATATCTTTATGTAAGTGCCAAGTAATTCTAAGAAAAACTATTAAAATATAATGGGGAGGTTTTATAACTTATTCATCTATTTCTTGAAGAATTGGAACTCGAATGAGATTAACTTATTTAATTTATGGTGGTCATAAATCTTGAATTCAGTTTATATATATATATATATATATACACAAACTTTTTAAAATTTTCACTTATAGCTAAAATGAGACTAGTTCCATTATACATACATACATACATACATACATACATACATACATACATACATACATACATATATATATATATATATATATATATATATATATTTTAAAAATTTCACTTATAGCTAAAATGAGACTACTTCCATAGAATGTTCAGATAAGCATAGGACATGTTTTTTATGTTTGGTAGTCAAAGAAGTGGTAATACAAGATCATCCAATATCTTAACTCTAATAGTTGCATTTCTTGTTAAAATAATATGTATGTAGCTATAAAGTTTTGATACTATAACATGGTTTGGATTAAACATGTGAGTTCTAAATGGGAAAACATAGCATCCCTTATCGTGAGATAAGTTTGGGGGTGTGCTTGAGATCACTAAACTCATGAACCACGCAAAATAAAAACCTATCACATGAAATATAATATTATAATAAGTTATGGTGTGCTTATTGAGAGAATGTGTGTAACTGTGTCTATTTGTATATATTTGTATAATGGGAGGTATTATTTTAGTCATAAATCCATTAGTGGGTTATAAACTATGTTAAAGAATTACATATAATTAAAATTAGCAAATGTGTACATTCAAACCCTTTAAACGTTTAGCAAATACTAGCTTGAATTATCCTATGATTTATGTGTGTTGAATTTTATTTTGCTATATCTTCACATAGATTTAAGTATGCAACACAATTACATAATAAAAATGGCTAGGAGTATGATTTATCTAGTCATCAGATGTTCAAAAGACCTAAACTATAACCATACTAAAATAGTCTCTCAAAAAAATAAAACAAGATATTTAAATGAAAGTTATAACGAGTTCATGAATTATTGTTTATCTGCAAATGATTGAAGGGTTGATAGCTATATGCATTCAATATTGAATGCTTGTGTGTGATACATACTATGGGGATGATAATATGTTTAATTGCTTGGTTATATTATGTAAAGTTGTATCGTGATGCGTTCATATGAAATTATGCTATTGGTAAATAGTTTTAAACTTAGAGTATACCTGGGTGGTATAACCTTGTACTTGTTGATTGATATTATGTATGTATGTCGCTTGATTCTTGAAATCATAGGTTTGATTATACGTATTTATATAGTTACGAACTATGATAGTATGGAATATCATAGAATATGACAATGTAAATGTATGTTAAGCTTGGATGGTACATACTATAATTGTTATAACTAGATTCACACTTACATTTGATGGATTGAATATAGGCATAATGATTATTACTACAAATAGAGTGTTTTGTGACAATTGATAGGACTTTGTGTATGTGTGTATATAACTTTGAGAATGTAGTGTATACTAAGTTAGTATGTTATTATGTTCCATGGGAACTGTGTCTCGCTTTATTATGTCGAGTTTCTTAAACAAAGAATTATGTTTTCATGTAGTTATGACATCTTTATTATGTTTGTTGTGGAAAAATATCTTAGAATATTAGACTATAGTAATATGGGTTATCACAGGGAACAATATATATGAAAACTAGTTGTGGTAGTAAAAATTTGTAGTTAAATGTATGTTTACCCTGATGGGATAAACTGTAGTCATTATTTTTGGTATGAAATAGAAATTAATGTAAGATTCATTCATACGTTTGACAAAATAAATGTATGCTTGGATTACACTTATGTTGGCATGTTATCTGATGTGTTTTCTAGTAGGATTTAAATTAAATAAATATTGTGGTTGAATTGTATTTGACCAATCTGCATTGCTGATAAAAAGTAAGGAGTGAAATGAATTTCACTGACTTATAAGTATCACAATGATAGATGAAAGCAGTTTGATCAAGTGGTGTATATGAATTTGATTGATCTATAGATCGTTATTATTTATTATTCATAAAACTTTGGACCAAAATATGTTTAGTGAGACATTATCTTTTCATGAGTATGATTTACATGTTTATACAATATATTTCAATAGAACAATTTTTTATGATAGACTACATGTTTAGTTTAGAAATCATACAACATATGGGTACTTGCTTGTCTCTTTGAATTATTGCAACATCACTATCTACTCATCCATGAAGAAGGAGCATTTCCTGATGGGATTAGTGTAGGGGATCGTTGGTCTATGATTGATGTGGAAAAGTGCTCGGATAATGCTCTCCATTCCCATAATAGTACTACTTATTGAGACAACACTTGAGATTACCACAGATACTTGGGTTCGAGAACTATGATCTAAGAGAGCCATGTATCTTATATGTACATTATATTGTATTGTACTTATCATTGGATATTGTCATGTAGAGTTGTAATTACTTGTTATTGTACATTGATAGTGGTTTTTGTAGACTTTTATCAATTGTAGTTAAGTTAATATAATTAATTTTTGTATTTGTATTTTGATATGCTCTCATGATATTAAAGATTAGTAATATGTGATGTCATATTCTTGTTTGATTTTATCACATTTTAGTATATTATATAGTCTCTGTAAATTCCCATTGTATAATCTATATTTGGTATGTGTTTAATTTTTTAAGAAAATCACATATTTCTAGTTGAACCCCAATAGGGTTGTTACATGTGGTATCATAGCTATGGATCGAACTCTAGGACGTAATGAATCTACTATTATTTTCATGTCTTTTTGTTCACTAGTGTGAACTTAGTGACATGAAGTATTACCTAAATATTTTTGTTTGGTAGTGCCTCAGTGTGGAATAATGTTACACCATGACTAGAATTTTGAGACTTGATATATTCCCATGTATGTCTTGTTGACTTTTTTAAGTATGTGACATTCATGAGAATGTGTGTGGTATATTGATTGTGTACCCTAAGGAGCACTCATACCTTTTTGAGTTGTTGGAGGATGGTTTATCAAGTGTCTCTATGGTGATGGTTATATTTGAGGTTTGGGTAGGTGAGTACATGGCATAGTTCATGATTTATGAACAAGAAATTTATACCATAGTTTGATCACTTAGATCGAACACTTAGAGAGTGACTATATCCTTTCTTGATTATCAAGACACCTTTGTCATTGTGTTTTGTGTTGTGAGTGTTTAATAAGCACGAGATGCTTGTCACTTAAATACGTGTGCTTAGTTTTTGTGTCTTAAGATCGCTAATCCTAGAAATAAGAAATATTATAAGCCCATTTTTAGTTGGTACCACCTAGTAAGGTGGGAATGTTCTTGTAGTAGAGTGTTGTTGTTTTGTTTGAGAATTTTTTTGTACTAGGAGTTTATTTATGGAATTGCACCCTTAAGTTATGTGGGTTAGGAATAAGTGACATCTCTCTTATATATCTTAGAGGCGAGTTTTTATTATTTCATTCTCTTTTGACATCATTATAAGCTACCGAGAGGATTCATATTTTCTTAATGTTGAACCTTGTTTCAGAAATATTGTTTTAATCATATTCCTTGGGGTTCATGGGATAAATGTCTTATACATCTTGTTGAGAGATAATTTGTGGGATTGGATGGATTGATACATCTTGTGGTTAGTATTTTATTTTTATCCTGGTTGTGAAAATAAATTGTGATACATGGACTTAGAGATTTGGTAAGTAGGTAGTGTTTTGTCAACATTGAGTTGCAGTGTTTTCTTCATACCATGTGAGGGTATGTAAGAGTTTTATTGTTGGGATGATATTTTTTTAGTTTTCACTTGTGACTATTGAGGGTCACTACTTTATCTAACTTGTGATTTTAGACCACATGCAGTGGTAAACCTTGAAAAACATATTAAATTCTAGATTAAGAACTATAAGTTGATTATAACTATTATGTTATTATTCACCCTTGATTAGATTGATATTGTTTCTCTTTTTGGATTTTACCATGTTGTTTGGAAGAGTTATTTTTTACCTTTTTATGGAAGTGAGTAGGGCATAGGATGTTTGGAACATCTTGTTAATCTAGGGGTTGAAACAAACTTTTAATTTATTGAGTTCTAGGTTGAAATGATGGTGTGAACCTTGACCTTTGTATATTATATTAATTTTAACATTATTTCCCCTTAACCATGAATATAATACTATAAGTTAAGTTGTGAATATGATACTAGTTATTTTTAGCTAGTGACAACTTAATAGAATTATGGGTTAATTGTATGATTTTTCTTGTATGTAGATTAATACATCTAGAATTATTTAGCATGTATTATTGATTTATATGATCTGATAGTATAAAGTTGTGATTCATTGAACCTTGTGAATATTTTATAAAATCATTAGATCATGGAGACTTAAAAGAAGAGTGGTGAATTAAGAACGTGAGTACTAAGTGATATGAATGAATTCTACTTAGTCTCACATTGACTTGATAGTTAATGAGTTTGGATCTGATAGATGGACTTATCAAATCTAAGATTGACAAATGGACTTGTCAAATTTAGTCATATGGACATATGCATGTATAGGACAAAATATTTATTCCTTAATTTTGTATACATTGAAAATGTAATATTTACAGTTCCTATTCATCATCATACTTGTCGATAACTCCATGGAGTAGTGATAGTATTGACATGTTATACTTATCAAGAGCTACATAGGGTAGTGATAGTATTAACTTATTCACATCATTCTTGCTAGGATCTATAAACACTTTTCTTTAGAATTAGAAAAACACTCTTTACGTTAGAGAGATGTGCAGAGAGGACAGATTTTTTAGAACTCTCTTTGGTTATTTATTTTGAATTAAATAATGATTTCATGTGTTTTGAAAAGTTAGTGAAACTTTCACTAAGATATATAAGACCCTTAAAGGTAATATAAGTAATTAGTCCTATAGTATATAGGTTTATCTTAATGGTTCTAGACCCCACAGTGGTCATGATAGAACCAATTAGAGTAAGTAATACTCGCAACTATATTTTTTTAATAGGGAGATGCCATAAAATAAGATCTTGTGAGACCAATACTTTGAAAATAGTGCAACTTGAAAGAACTACGATGAGTTTTATAGGTAATTTTCAATTTATTTGCTTAATTTGATATTGTATATCATGTTATTGCTTTAATAAATAATATTTTTAATTCAAAACTTATCTCTGAATAAGAGTCATCAAGGATGATGCCTAACTTTAGAGGGAAAGACTGTTACATCTCGATTCTTCACTAAGTAAATTTGCTAGATTATCAATTGATATTTATAGCTAACGAATTCAGATTTGACTATTTTTAATTAAAGCTTGAGATATATGCTATTATGGAATAATAGAATATTGCTTAGATATATGATGGTACATGATTATTTTACTATGAGTTAACTATAGTGTATGCGTTTACATTTTAAAAATATTTATGCGTTGTTTCATTTATATTTTATATTATATATTTATCATATTCATATGATCTAATTAATTGCTTTGTTGTAAAGTTGATGTAATAGAACCCATCTCTCAAAGTGTGACAGAGGGAGAGTATCATCGGAGAGGGTGAGATAGATTGAGATGTTGGAGGACGATAGAGAAACCATCTAGTACCATACACACACCACATAAGTAATTTATGTTAGATGCATCATAGAAGGGTTAACATAATATGTTTTGGATGCTAATTGCATTTAGATGATTGTTTACATATAGTTTTCTAGCATAGTTTAAATAGTTAGTTGGTTATTTGTATGCCATAATTTGCATGTGTGACTGACTAATGCTTCTAAAAATGTAAATTTGTGTAGTTAGTAAAAATTCAAACTTAATAATTAATAAAATCATTATTAAACCATTTTGACATTTGAGATGTTACTTGAATTAGTAAATTTACAAATTTTCCTATTAAATGAGAAAATGGAAACAAAAATTTAAAAAAAATTAAAAAATTATATATTTGAAAAAATATATAATTGAGAAAAGAAAATTATTGTAAATAAAAAAGAGAAGAAACTCTCAAAATAAGTAAAAGTGAAAAAAGAAAAAAAAATTGGCAAGATAAATAAAAAAAATAAGATTTAATTAAATCTCATGATTTTCGAGAAAGGGAATAAAATAAATAAATAAAAGAAAAGAATCATGATTTAAGATTAAAATAAAATAAAAACTCTTAAAGCCCAAAAATATATGCCCTTTTTAATTGGGTGGTTGTGGAAAGGATATAATAAGTGTCAGAAAAAGGAAAAAAAAGAGTTTTCAAAGAAAATCAACGCCATATTTTTTATTATAAAAAAAGAATTGGATCATAAGAGATGAGGGATGAGAGAACGGTGTAGAGGAGGAGCTTTTGGAAAGGAAGGAGAAGAAACAATCGAGAAAATGAGAAGGGACGAGTTAGCTCAATCCATCCGGTCACCACTAACGAGGTATGGGTTGTATTTATGTTTTATGCGTTGTGTATAAATAAATATAGATGTGTCTATCAAATTATATAAACTTTTATATATATCTATATACATAAATTTCAACTATTGAACAATAAACAGACAATAAATCCAAATTACGAGTGATAAAATATACAAACTATTGTTATTAACATGAAATTGTTACCTCGTATACAAATCTAAACGGTAAGAGTGGTGGTTTGTAAGTCGCTGTGTGTGGGGAGATTTGTATGTACAAATAATCCTAGAAGATTACAGCGGACCCCTCAAAAATATTCTAGGTGAATACATTATGTTAACAGGGTCAATTAGATTATTCCATGAGACCCAATTTTATTTTTGCAAACCTCTGTTCTGCAATCCATTTCCAAAACCTCATCATGTCTCTGCTTCAATTTTTTTCCAGAAACAGCACTTTGATGGCATTTCTTGAAGACAGCTATCTGAGTGGCAAACCCAGGATCCTCAGCAGTATCACCAACACCATCAAATTCTACAGTGTACCCATAGTCTTTAGCAAGGTTTCGTGCGCAGGCACAAAATTCTCTCTGTCTATTCAAACTTATGGTCCTCATCCTGAAACTTGGAGGCTGCATCAACTTTTCCTTGTGCACCTAATTCAGACTTTTCTCCTTCACAATCCATCTTTTGTTCCAAAGCCATTTTTTGTAGAACGGGGTTGTAATCGTAATTGGGTGTTGATATCATCAGCACTCGAGGGCATAATTCACCCAATACGCATTCTCCAAATTCAGATGCCTGGTCATCCTCCATGTGCTCAATCACCTGTAGCCAAATGTTCAATTACAATATCCATCGATTACAGAGAAAAGCATCTGAAAGTTGAAACATATTACTGGAAATAAAAAAGTTGAGTCAAGAATTTACCTCTATGCAAATTGCAACATCGAAACCATGAAACCGTGGATCAAATTCAGTAATGGAACCATTGTATAATTTAGCACTTTGGATGCTTGAGGTAGGGGAAGCCTCACCAGATGTACTATCCATGCCAAAAAATTTATGAAGTACCTGACAAATATCAAACCAGCTAATTCATTAGTGCAGATTAACTAGTGGCAACAACAAAATCTTGTAATAATCATTTTACAAGTGAGTAGGATACAATGATACTGCAAAAGATTCTCAGCACCATGAAGATTGAGGAAAATTGTAATACCCATATACACCTAGGTCCAATTGGAGTATTTCTTCCCAATTGTGCCAATTTGAAGGTCTTATGCAGAGTAATCTTTTCTGAAAGTGAAATGATAAAAACCATGGGCAAATAAAACAAAGGCCCATGCTGGGCTTCGCATGGTAACTCTCAAAATAAGTGGAGAGTAAACATAATAATTGGAAGAATAACCAACGGAGAAAGTTTTATCTTTGATTAGAGATCTAGTGTATGCCCAAGTGCCAGATTGCATGAAGGTGGGGAAAAAAATATTGTGGAAGGGTTTCCAATTGTTGGTGAGAAGGTTATAATAACAAATAATAATTCTGTCTGCATATATTAGAAAGTAATCTCTTTGATAAGACACATCTTGGTAAAAAAGTTTTGATAATAAATAATAATCCTGTTTGTATACACTAGAAAGTAATCTCTTTGATAAGAAGCACAACCTTATTGAAAGAGGACAATATAGGAAGTGGAGAATCTGACCTTATAGATGGTTCCCTTACAGAAGAATAGAAGGTTAAACAGATGAAACTTCGATGTTGTATCATAACAACTTGCAGTAAAGGTTTGTGCATTGAACTCTCCTCCCCTTCCCCCCTTGGTCTGGGAACCAAATGACGTCTTGAGTGAGGGAGTAAAAGTATCCTATCCTAAAATCAGCCATGTCTCTGGTGCATTTTGTTATGTCCCTGAGATAAAACTTACTCATTGACTTTATGCAGGAATGAGGAATGTGAATGCAGCCTGAGATTTACAAATGTATTCGAGGCTAGCTTTTCCCTAAATTTGGAAATGATGTTGCCTCACTTCTATATATACATCATCTAAATTCGGATTATAAACTCCTTAAAGAAGATATCTTTGGCATTGGCCGAGATGTCTACTGCTAAAAAGATAAAATAAACCTAAGGGAACAAATTCAGAATAAGCCAAATAGGTTTATAGCATGGGCCAAAAATGTCCAAAAGGACCCAAGGCTCAGATGGAGGGCTAATGAGAGGCACAATAGTGGTTTCCACTTTCCAGGCCAAGAGAAGCCTAATGAATATAATAAAGGGTGGTTGGTGGACGAAGTAACCTAGAAGTACGTTGAATGGACCCAATACACTTGGGGCTACAGGGCAACAAAACATGCTTTGGCTTTCAGCCAAGCCCACCCAAATCCCATCAAATGATCATATATGAGGTCAATGCATCCTTGACAATAAAACGTGCTGCTAAATGTATCACTTGGCAAGAAAACAAGTAATTGAGTGCATTTGAGAAGACACTAAAAACTGACAGTTTAACCTGTCCTTGTATGCCTAGACTTCATTATATAACGCTATTAACATGCAAAGGGAGAAGCTCTAGGAGGGATCACGTCTCAACCCTTACCATAAAATAAGCCTACTGTTTACAAGTGAGTGCAGTAGGGGTGCCTAGATATACTAGGAAAATCATATATCACATGCCACTTTCCACCAGAAAACTAGCAAATTATAGGTACACTTGCAGATGCAGGGAAAGCACAAGATACAGAGAATTTATATTGAGAAAGCATGTGGCACTTAAACAAACAAAAAAAATGGTTTTATAGTTAGAGACAGTCAATTTTCAATTTCATACCACCCTTCTTATATCCATGACAGGAAGGCATAAGAAGGCGTGAAGAAGAGGATAATAAGAATCTAAGTAAACAATGACAGAATCTTAAATTAAAGATGATGATGATGATGATGAGCATTCTTGTGAGGATAGTGCCGACAAAGAGATGAAAAAATCATTGCTTGCATGATTGCATCTACAGATATATATCAGTGTCTAGCCAAATATCCCATTGAGAAAAACTATGTTCCTCAAGGGTCTCCCTCTTTTCCCATTTCGTTAGAATGAAATGTTTCTTTCATTACAAATGAGACAAGGGATATTCAAAATTTAGCGGTTGAGAATCTTAGAAAGAATGTAGAGTTGACAGTCATTGCATCATTCAAACACCCTTACAATGCCCAATATTAATACTACCATTGTGCCCTTATACACTTATACAAGGTGCGCGACGACTTTTGCATTAATATTTCCCACCGATCTGCTTGTCCATCCAGGTGTCATGTTCATATATTGGGTACTTGCACAGGCTTCTGTCGTTAAAACTATAGTTACCCCTACAAATTCAATTGGTGTCCTCTCGGTTTCAGTTGCAGTACCCTATCAATCAGTTACTTGCCTCTTCAAGTCAGTAGTTATTGTTACAAAGGAACGCATGCATGAGTTTTCAGAGACCTTATTTGGGTTCTTGCCTTCCTGATAAAGAGATTGTAGCTATGTACCTCCTATCCCACTTATCTCCTCAAATTATCCCAATGCCCGTAATTTACTTAGTGATATACATCATTCAAGATAGCAAAGAAAGCCCAATACAATTATTCAATAGCCTTCAGTAATTTAGTCAATTAAGAAACCCATAGACCAGTTTGTGCTACTTAAGATAACAGTGATAGATAAACAATCTGAAACAAGTTTGCGACCAATAACAGTTGAATCATCTGTTGAGCAGATCTTATCTCTGCCCTTAGCGGTCCAGACCCTGATGAACTGGCTTCTGAGTAAAAAGAGCAGTCTTTATCTATGATACAGTTCACACCTTTCACTTTCTGATAGTACAGACTGGAAGAGTCCTTTCATTCTAGTACTCAATCAGTAGAACAATTGAATGTTATGCACAGAGACTTCATTAATACACATGCAAATATGATATGGTTGAAGGAAGCTGCAAATGTACTCAAGCAGAAGCAGGACAAATGTTTTGGTGGTAAAGATTAAAAGAGAGTACATGTTGTATGCAATAGAAAACATAAGCAAATTAATGGAAAGTTTTAAACTGATCCACTGAAATGGATGAAGGTACATCAGTTTATCTTTCAGGGAAAAGTAAAGGTGAATCAGATGGTTGATCAATCCATATAGAAGATGATTTACTAGTTAGCCATCTTGGATGTTGAAGTAGATGAATAGTTGTCAATGGTCATGGCATAATCACATGTGTAATGCCTCTAGTGTGCAGGAACAAAGGTAAATAACTCAGATATTGCAAGCCAAGGCATGATTATACCCATAGAAAAAGTTGAAATAATTTATAATTGATTTGTTTTAAAAAGTTACATATATGATACAATGACAGACTGGAAAGGTAACTTCAAAGAGAGAGGAGGAAAATCCAAACTTTAGCAGCACAGAAAAGGTATTTCTGTGAAATATCCACACTGACAATGCATACCAAGTCAGTTTCCTGTTCTAAAAGAGCATCAAATAAACTCCCTGATCCACAACCCAAATCAACCTGGTAAGAACTAAATAAAAAACATAAGCCCAGAACGAAATTAAAAAACAATATTCAATATAGAACTATACCAAAGACTTTGCGTGATGCTCTTTTAGAAGACGTAATCTATATCCTATTCTCTATTTTGATAGAGGAGGATTGAACAAGACTTTGCGTGATGTTCTGGAGGCTCTTGTAACTTCAAAAGCTTTACAGTGAACTCTAAAGATGCTCCTGAAATGTAAATGAACCATAAATCACAAGATTCAACTATGCAGAGTAGCAAAATAAATGGGAAAATTTCCCAGCATTCTCGCCAGCAGCAGCCAATATCTCATTCATCGAAAGCAAAGATGTGCAGAAGGTTTTAGATGTGCAGAAGGTTTTGAACTCATTGAGTGTTTAACTCTTTTTGAACCTTTGAACTCGTTAAACCTTTGAACCTTGCTGAAGCGGGGTTCAATGGTTCAATGGTTCATTCCATTTATTTGAAGCCTTCCAATGGACCTTTTGGTTGAACCTCGATGTTGAATCAACCTCGAAAATGCCTAAGTGTTTGGAAGTTGTTCCTTTATGAGAGCCCGTCTGTTGAAGTTGTTGAACCCATTGAACCTACGAGTCCCTTGACTGAAAATGCTTGAATAATTGAAGAACTTGAGTGCTCAAAATATTTTTTGAGAAGGGAAGAGAGAATTTTGGCCTGCAGGACCAAATTAGTTGATATGTTGTCCCCAAAAACAAGTGACAAATTTTGGAAACAACAGCTGGCTCCAGTTGGAGAACTTCCATCGATTATAAAAATAATTGAAGGGAGTAGAATCCAGAATCTACAGTCCCTTTAAGTATGTCATTGAGCTACAGAGTCATGCTACCCAAAAATAAAGGCACCAAAAAGAAATGAAAATGAAAAGCACCAAACAGAACTAAAGACTATACAAATATACATATGTACAACTGATGTCACCTGATACTTCAAGGATTGAAGTGCTTCAGATGATGCCCACTGTGAGACAGTGAAAATGGCGTTCTGTCTTGATATATCAGCAAGAAACCATTTTCTCTCCAAAATCAATGATTGTTGAATGGACCTCTCCACCAGGAATGAAATTTTCTGTGCATTCTTTTTGGTTCTCTCCTCTTGCCCCACAACAAGACTTGATTTCCAGTCTAAAAATAAAGAATCCTTGTTCTCTTGTAGAAGAGTTTCTTTTCTTAATTTTGACGTGCAGCAGTATGGTCCATTACCATAATTCACTATTCTTTTGGTTCAGTCCAACACATGATTTGATTGTCCCCATCAGATACCTGCCAATGATTGGCATTGTCAGGCACACTTGGTCGCAAGATCAGCCCGATAGTGTACTTCTGCTCTTCAAAGTCTTTGTGAGGAACCAAGACGGTCATAGAGACAGCCAATAAATCTGCACGACTATGAAGCTCTCTGGGCATTGCAGATATATTGAAAGTATCAAAACTTTCAATACAGTCCCATACCAGATTGTGGTAATGGTGCAATCTTTTGTTCTTAGTTTGACACAGGTTTCTCACTTGACAAACCATCAGTTTAGCATCTCCTTTGGCGTGAAGGAGTTTGACACCTTTGTCTTGAGCAGCCTTCAATCTGAGCAGCAACAATTCATATTTAGCAGTATTGTTGGTGTTGCTAAATTGTAACTTGTATGAAGAAGGAAAAATATCTCCTTGAGGAGATATTAAAACAATCTCGGCTCCAGCACCGGTAGAAGAGTAGCTGCCATCAAATTTTAAAATCCAGACATTATTAGAAACTGCTCCTTTCTCAGATTCCTCCTGGTCAAGGAGGGAGGATTCTTTTGCATCTAAACTTTGCTCTACCAATTCTCCTACTGTCCTGTCTAAACTTTTTGGATCACCACCTATAAGACTTTCATCTGCTGAAACATGAACATCCTTTGTGGTAAAGAAGTAATTACCCACCCTTGAAGACTCAAACATAATTTGAGCTTCAAGGGCCGATGTTTAGGTGACAATATATTTTGCCTCCTTCTCAGGAAGCAGCCTCTGCATGATGCCCTTCACACGGATCCTTGCCTCAGACAGGTCCATGCTCAATTCTCCTCCAACATCTTTGCAAAAATTTCGTCCAAGCAGAATGCCATAGGAGGCTGGGACGTCAGCCACCAGGACCGTCATCTTAATTTTTTTTTAGAAAGGCTGCAAATGCAAACTAGGCATCCTTGATTTGTCCCAGCAGTGGCACTTGTTTGTTCTCCATGGAGAAACACCTCCCAAAGGTCTTGGTTAGATTGAAGCCAAGAGATTCAGCTACTTTGGTGGGCATGAAGTTGTCAGATGCGCTTGAGTCGATGATGCAATTATTCAGCTGATGACTGTTTATCAACAGGGAGACATAAAATGGTTCTATCTTTCCGGGAGCAGCAGGAAGAGTAATGACAAGGTTATTTCGAGTGGATGTAGGAGTCACCTTTGGAATAGCTGGTCCTGCAGGGATGGCTTTATTTTTTACACATTGAACCAGCTTATCCAACTGCTCAGGGTTGGATTGTAGGAATTTAAATTCAGACATTTGAATTTTAGTTTTCTTGACATGGTCGATTATGTCAAATGTCTGAAATGAATTAGGAATAGAGGAAGGCAGTTCATCTTTCTAGTTTTTAGGAGGGGTGGTACTGGTCTATGAATTTGAAGCATAAGATGAAGAAAAACTTGATGTACTTACCTTTTTAGCGATCACTGGCTCCTTTGATTGAAAAGGCAGAGTGGTTCCCTGCTTAGCAATTGAAATTGCTAGTTGAGATCGCTCCTCTATTTTTTTCTTATCAACTTGTTGGGCTGACTGGTTCTAGGACTGGGTCAATACAACGTATGATCCATCAAACGCTTTACCTTTACTTCTAGGTTCATCCTGGTAATTCAAGAACCCAATGTTGGAGTCGCCAGCTGATTCATCTTGGTCTTCTGCAAAGAGATCAGCGCCATCTTCCAGGTTCAACTCAGGTTGGAAAAAAATTTTTATTAAGTTTCAAGGTATCCAATTGCTAAGTTGGTTGGAGCTGCCTCAATGGCAAGTTTCCCTTGTGGAGGAGGAAGATGATTTGGCTGCCCTTGATTCCTGGTAGCGTTGCCTTGGTATGACTGATTAGAGAATGTCTTCCTTGATATATCTCGGTATGAAGGAGGAGCAGACATTCCTTGTGCCATTTGTTTTTTGAGAGTTAGCAACTCATTTGCCAGCTTTTGCACCATTGGATCAGTGGTGCCTGTAAATGAATATTTAGAAGATGAAGAAGATTTACCTCTGTTAGGATCTCTTCTTATCTTTTCTGCCAAGATGAGATCATCTTCCACCTCAGTAGCCAAATCTTGAGCTGCAACGTGGTCTATGTGGCCAGCCCGTCTCAACAAGAAACTCACTTCAGGAAGCTAAGAGTTGATGAAGAAATATTTGAGATTCTTAGCTATTGGTTGAGCAATTGTAGGAATCCTATTCCTCAACTTGTCAAATTAGGCTATGAAATCTCTCATTGGTTCATGAGGCTCCTTCTTCATTTATGTGACTTGGGCCAGCAAGGCATGCACATCTTCTGCAGGCTTGAACCTGGCTTCGAATTTGGCTTTGAAGGTGTTCTAGTCAATCATAGTCTGGGCCTATAGATGATAGAACCAGTCTGCAGTAGTGCTTTGCAATGTTTCCATAAACAACTTAACTGCCATGTCTTCATACTCCACACATATTACGCCACAGGCTATGCTGAAGGCTGCAATATGTTCATCAGGATGAACTCTCCCATCACCAAAGAATTTGAAAAAGTTCTTCCTTGAACTGCGTGGTAGCTCATGTGGAGGTGGAGTTAAATTGAGTGGGCTAAAAGAGTTACTTCATGGGCCTTGAACTACCATTGTATGACTATGGAAAGGGGGGATAACAAATCTTAGTGGGGTATGTACGGGCAAAGCTCTGCTATCAGAGGAAAAAGAAGCTCTGCCTTGTATTGGTGACTTGGTGTTGGTAGGAGGAAGACTCCTAGTTCGTTGAAAGTGAAGTTGTGGAAGAAACAAATCAAAATTGCTCTGCTGCACCAACTCAAAAATAGGGTCAATAACACCTTGAGCTTTCTAACTTCTTATATAGCGTGGAGCTACCAAATTGTAGAATAAAAATGGAAAAGAACTAGAATTACTTCAATTTGAAGCTTGAGGCTCTAAACTACGCGTTCTTCCCCAGTGGAGTCGCCAAAAATTGTTGGGTGAATATTTTGTCACCAACTAACTGAGGGTAATATTTCAACCATAGCATAGGGAGATTTATCGGTCAAATCTATAGGTCGACCACATCAAAAGGGGAAAAATCTCTCCTCTCATTAAGGGGAGGTTCCCTATAACTATGATATGCTATATATTATATATATAAGCTGAAAATAACACTCAGGGGTAGGACAACACCATCTATCTCTCTTTTTTTAGAGATGATGTTCACAGACAAAAGAAAAATTCTGGGTGATTGCTGGAGGTACTTCTCTTTTTTGAAAAGTAATATTCAGTCAACGGCCAGATTCCTTCCTGGTAGTAATAGTAACCATGAAAAACCTGTTGATGTCTTAAAATGGCGCTAGATCTTAATCAACAACAATGGAAAGTTTCAAGCTGTGGGACAATGCGGCTTGAAAACAACCTCCAGATTTTAAAGAAGCTAGTCTCTTCTTTTGTATTGGGTGTTGGGGAAAAGGGATAGGAGACTAAATAGAAATGCAAAATATAGGAATTGAAACCTAACTATGGCGATGCGCCTGAGAGTAATCCTAATCCTAACCTGAGCGCAGTGAAACTATTATGTGATTCTATTACATTTAAGAGCAGACAAGTGCATGATCAATGTAAAAGATTGGAATAACAGAAACAGAGGCTCACAACAGGGGAGTCTTTTGCTGAGATACAAGGATTGTCAACAAAGGCATAGTGTTCAATCTTCTTAATAGAATCTTTCAATCACATTAGAGGCATAGAAGTCATGCACAGTTATGTAGAACTTCAGACTCCAGAAAATGGGACAGAAGCAAATAACATTTCCAATCACAACACTAAAAAATCTACAACATAGACTACTTTGCAAATGACACAGATGACATCAACAAGGGCATAGTGTTCAATTTTCTTATTGAATCTTCCAGTCATACAAAAGATGCAGAAACACACACAGTCATATAAACCTTTTAACTCAGGAAAATATAACAAAAGCAAATGATATTATTGGTCAAAAACTCTGAAAGTCTAAAACTATGAGAATTCCCCCCTCCTTCCTTTTAGATTTTACAATTCTTCTTCTTTTATATCCCTGGATGTCTCCCTATACTTTCTTTCTCGCGCAATCTTCTCCGTCATTCGCTCATAGGAGACAAACAGAGGGCGCCTTCAATGCTGTGGGTGGCTCCAAAAATATACCCGATGAACTGTTTCATCTACTCGAATTAACTCCAGCCGATTTTCCCTCCATTTCGGTTTTGGCAACCAAAACACGGAACACTCTGCTATGTGTGAAATAGGAGAGGACACTTAGTCAATTTTTTGAAAATCCCCTTGATCACCTAGAATACACCAAAAAATGACACTTGGCGCCTTCCCCCTGATTCATCGAAGACACGTGGCTCTTTCTGCTCCCCTTTGGCTGTGCCGTAGTATCATTAGGGGCATATATCGGACTTCTACGGATGGCGACATTTGGCAGCTTTCGTAGAATTTTGAAGTAACACCCGAGACCCACCGCCGTTTCATATTTGTTAATAGAGCTTGGCGATGATTCTCTTGGGCGTTGACATGTGGAGACTTCCATGGCTTCGAGGAAGATAAGTGGCATCTTCCGCTTCTTCTATGGATGGAGTAGAGGGGGACCCGGAGAGTGACACTTGGCAGCATCCACTGCTTTGTGGTGCTTAAGCAAAATAAAACGACGCCTTTGTGCGTTGAATAGAAAGCATTGGACTCATGGCTTCCCGAATGCTGACACGTGGTGGCTTGCGATTTTTCTCCAAAAAGGTCTTTCAGGGCCTCCGCAACTGCCACTTGGCGCTTTCCGTCTTTCTGCTGCCTTATGGTGAAAGTCTCTGAATGAAGTGCAGACGCCGATATGAGACGCAGATGCTGACACGTGGTGCGTTCCGCTTAACTGCTACTGGGTATGTGGCACAATCTGCGGTTCTCGAATGTTACAAAAAGGTGACTCAGGGGACACCAACTGTCAGCTTTGTCTCCCAAAAAGTGACGCTTGGAAGCATCCGCTTGAACTAATACTCGGGAAAAAATGAGAGGAAGGAAACAAGAAGGGGAAAAAGACCTGCTCGGAGGGTGACACTTGGCAGCTTCCGCTGCATCTCAACACTTGGGCAAAACGAACTGGCCCTCTGCTTCAAAATTTTGCCGCTTCACCTGAAGAACCAAAATTACAGTGCTCGAATAAAAAAAATTAAATACGATGTAGAGTAGGAAATTACTCTACAAAACCCATGAAAGCACAAAGTCTTTCATTGCTTCCATCACTGAAACATGGCGTAGTAACACAACATAATGAAATTTAGCACAAAGTCTCCACCTCAACTGCCAAAGAGTGAAATATACGAAGGATAATGGGGGCACAAAGTCGTCCCAAGATCTTTTACATAGAAACAGAAAAACAAATACACTAAAGTCAATTGTGGCAGCACAAAGTCTCTCCACAGTTAGCTTCAAGACACCTTCCTGATTACTTTCACTAGTTCTGCTTGTTAAATTAAATGGACAAGAATGCTTCTAGGAAACAGACATAAGAACAATTTCCTCAATAACACAAGCTATTCCAACAAAAAGTCTGAAAGGTCACTTGTTTTCTCATTCAAATAAAGAAATATGATGAATAATCTGAGCTCAAAGTCTCAGAAAATGCCTTTCAATTTGGGCAAAGTTTTTGCTTCTATAACAGAGAGATCTCTTTTGCCTAAAATAAGAGATTACAATATATAGCGCTCCAAGAAAGATTTGGGCGCTTTGTTTCATGGAATGGCCCATGCTGCATTCAATGCCTTGAATGCATTTTCATTTTTGTCAAGGGGCCATGCTGGAACAAGGCATCTGCCTTAATTGTGGCGTGTCAATTCATCTCAAACGTCTCCTCCAAAGTATAGGCCACTTGGTCCTCTTCCTGATATTTACGCAGCTGTCCACTTCGCCTTTACTCGATGGAGAAAAACAAGTCGCATCCTTGAGTGCTCGTGCTCTCTAATGTCCATCTGGTGGACTGTTTCACCTACTAGAAATAACTCCTGTGCAGATATTTCTAGTCTTTCTACATCGTTCCCTCTTTTCTTGTTGTATTTTGTTTCTTCCTCGCGATCTGAGCTTTTGAGCTATCTCTTCCCTTTCTGCTGGCTCTTTTGGCTTCTTCTTCAGCTGGTCGCTGAGTTTGTTTTAAGGTTTCGTGCCATATTTGAAAATAAATGGGTATTTTATTACCTTGAATTTGATGTCCGTGGGGACGTCATTGGTCACTTGGTTACTTGAACCACGTTGAACCTTGAACCTTTGAACCATGAGAGTTCATTGGTTCAATGGTTCAATGGTTCGGGTGGTCCCTTGGTTCAATCGGCTCCTTGGTTCAATCGGTTGAACCATCTCTTCGAACTTGTCTTTGAAATCTTCTGTTTCCTTCCTTCACTTGAAGCTTCCTTTCAAATTTTGAAATTCCTTGAACCTTTGAACTTTGAACCATTTTGGTTCAAGGTTCAACGGTTCATTCTCTTTCTTTGAATCTTTTGGTCCTTCAAACTTATTAAACTTTAGAACTTGCCGAAGTCTTCGAACTCGTTGAACTCTTTGAAGCGGTTGAACTTCGTTGAACTCATTGAGCGCTTAACTCTTTTTGAACCTTTGAACCTTGCTGAAGCGGGGTTCAATGGTTCAATGGTTCATTCCATTTGTTTGAAGCATGCCGATGGGCCTTTTGGTTGAACCTCGGCATTGAACCAGCCTTGAAAATGCCTAAGTGTTTGGAAGTTGTTCCTTTATGAGAGCCCACTTGTTGAAGTTGTTGAACCCGTTGAACCTGCGAGTCCCTTGACTGAAAATGCTTGAATAATTGAAGAACTTGAGCGCTCAAAACATTTTTTGATAAGGAAGAGAGAATTTTGGCCTACAGGACCAAAATAGTTGATATGTTGTCCCCAAAAACAAGTGACAAATTTTGGGAACAACACTTTGGAAGTCGATAAAATATGCTAATAACACCTTATTTGTCCAATAATTGATAAGCACACAAACATCATAAAATCATGCAATTTAATGACTAATAAGGGATTGACAGAAGGGCCAGGGACCATAAAAGTTGACAACACACACTAATAACCCCTAAGTTAGACCAATAATTGATAAATACACAAACATTTTAAAATAGTGTAATTTAATGACTAATAAATGCCAAGGGGACATTTTTAGATGTCTACAGTCCAAATGATCTTTTAAATATTAATATAAAAATATTGACTCTTTATTAATCATTAGATTGTTCACCCAACCTAACATTTTAGGTACACTTCAGGAACATTTACATCATTAATATAAAAATATGAAGTTCTTTAAATAGTTTTTTTATGATTAGTATGTATCAATAGACACTCCATGTTTAATCTCAAAGCAACATTTTATAACAAGAAAACTCAATCACAATTTGATTACATTGAGGAAGAATCTTAATGACACACCTTTACAACAAGAAAATTTAACCACAAATTTGATCACAATGATGTTAACTCTCAATGCCACACCTTTACAATAAAAAAAATTGATCACATTGATGTGGACAAAGCACGAATCTTAAGCCTATCATATTCAATTAGGTTGGTATAGAGCGAGGTAGTACCATACCATTTATCTTATATATTGTTCAACAATGTGTTCAACCTTACATTCTCCAGATTGAAATATGTAACCTCTTCTATAAAGTATATATATTTTCACCATCAAACCCACTCAAACTCTACTACCAAAACAAATTCAAAAAGGCTCTCACATATTAAAAAAATATCTTAGATAAGAATATGAATCATAAATATTATTCTCTTTGCTAGCAATGCACCTTCTATCATGTATGGAAATGTCCCTACAAGTTCAAACTGTGTAATGGATTAGGTTTACATTATTTTTAGCTATCATAATATCTCTATCTTATATGCCCTACAATTTCCCTCCAAGATCTATATAGAAATGTCTCTACATGTTCAAGTATAAATGGATTAGGTTTACCTTATATGCGCTGCAATTTCCCTTTCCCTCCAAAATCTATATGGAAATATCTCTACAAGTTCAAGTGTAAATGGATTAGGTTTACCTTACATGCCCTGCAATTTCCCTTTACCTCCAAATACTATATGGAAATATCTCTACAAGTTCAAGTGTAAATGGATTAGGTTTACCTTATATGCCCTGCAATTTCTCTTTTGCTCGAAAATCTATATGGAAATGTCTCTACAAATTCAAGTGTAAATGGATTAGATTTACATTATTTTTAACTATGAGGAATCCCTCTACTTTATATGCCCAACAATTTTTCTCCAAGATCTAACTAAGGCAATCCATGTAAATCATGTTGCCTATAGATTAAAAAAGATGATAATACAATAATTTGTAATTATAATAAAACAAACTTGTGACCAAAAAATTTTTTACCAATTAATATTTATTTATAATATAAAAATAATTACAACAATAAAATAGCTGGTTGGTATATACGGGCTGTGAGAAATCGAGCACATATACCTCTTTAAAAAAAAAGGGGGGGCTGGCACAACACGGCAACCCAGATGTATTGTATCAAGCTTTCATGATACCACAATGTTCTTAGGGAAAAACGATGTTTTTGTTAGCAAAATCCACTCAGCCATGATATATAGTTCTCCTTTTCGAAGGCAGACTATATGATATTAGTTAAAATGAACAATAAATCTAAACCAGACCAAAAATGCTTATAGATAAACAGTCCTCACAATTAGCCCCCGATAAATAAAACCTAATTTTTACAAACCTCTGTTCCGCATTCCATTTCCAAACATCTTTATATTGCACCTCATCATGTCTTCGCTTCAATTTTTTACGAGAAACAACAATTTGATGGCATTTCTTGAAGACAGCTATCTGAGTGGCAAACCCAAGATCCTTAGCAGTATCACCAACACCATCAAATTCTACAGTGTAGCCATAGTCTTTAGCAAGGTTTTATGCACAGGGACAAAATTCTCTCTGTCCATTCAAACTTATGGTCCTCATCCCGAAACTTGGAGGCTGCATCAACTTTTCCTTGTGCACCTAATTCAGACTTTTCTCCTTCACAATCCATCTTTTGTTCTGAAGCCATTTTTTGCAGAACGGGGTTGTAATCGTAATTGGGTGTTGAAATCATCAGCACTCGAGGGCATAATTCACCCAATACGCATTCTCCAAATTCAGATGCCTGGTCTTCCTCCATGTGCTCAATCACCTGTAGCCAAATGGTCAATTACAATATCCATCGATTACAGAGAAAAGCATCTGAAAGTTGAAACATATTACTGGAAATAAAAAGGCTGAGTCAAAAATTTACCTCTATGCAAGTTGCAACATCGAAATCATGAAACTGCGGATCAAATTCACTAATGGAACCATTGTATAATTCAGCACTTTGGATGCTTGAGGTAGGTGAAGCGTCACCAGATGTACTATCCATGCCAAAAAATTTATGAAGTACTTGACACATATAAAACCAGCTGATTCATTAGTTCAGATTAAATAGTGGCAACAACAAAATCTTGTAATAATCATTTTACAAGTGAGTAGGATACAATGATACTGCCAAAGATTCTCAGCACCATGAAGATTGAGGAAAATTGTAACACCCATATACACCTAGGTCCAATTGGAGTATTTCTTTCGAATTGTGCCAATTTGAAGGTCTTATGTAGAGTAATCTTTTCTGAAAGTGAAATGATAAAAACCATGGGCAAATAAAACAAAGGCCCATGCGGGGCTTCCCATGGTAACTCTCAAAATAAGTGGAGAATAAACATAATGATTGGAAGAATAAGCAATGGAGAAAGTTTTATCTTTGATTAGAGATCTAGTGTATGCCCAAGTGCCAGATTGCACGAAGATGGGGAAAAAAATATTGTGGAAGGGTTTCCAATCGTTGGTGAGAAGGTTATAATAACAAATAATAATTCTGTCTGCATATATTAGAAAGTAATCTCTTTGATAAGACACATCTTGGTAAAAAAGTTCTGATAATAAATATTAATCCTGTTTGTATACACTAGAAAGTAATCTCTTTGATAAGAAGCACAAGCTTATTGAAAGAGGACAATATAATAAGTGGAGAATCTGACCTTATAGATGGTTCCCTTACAGAAGAATAGAAGGTTAAACAGACGAAACTTCGATATTGTATCATAACAACTTGCAGTAAAGGTTTGTGCATTGAGCTCTCCTCCCCTTCCCCCCTTGGTCTGGGAACCAAATGACGTCTGGAGTGAGGTGAGTAAAAGTATCCTATCCTAGAATCAGCCATGTCTCTGGTGCATTTTGTTATGTCCCTGAGATAAAACTTACTCATTGACTTTATGCAGGAATGAGGAATGTGAATGCAGCCTGAGATTTACAAATGTATTCGAGGCTAGCTTTTCCCTAAATTTGGAAATGATGTTGCCTCACTTCTATAAATACATCATCTAAATTCGGATTATAAACTCCTTAAAGAAGATATCTTTGGCATTGGCCGAGATGTCAACTGCTAAAAAGATAAAATAAAGCTAAGGGAACAAATTCAGAATAAGCCAAATAGGTTTATAGCATGGGCCAAAAATGTCCAAAAGGACCCAAGGCTAAGATGGAGGGCTAATGAGAGGCACAGCAGTGGTTTCCACTTTCCAGGCCAAGAGAAGCCTAATGAATATAATAAAGAGTGGTTGGTGGACAAAGTAACCTAGAAGTACGTTGAATGGACCCAATACACTTGGGGCTATAGGGCAACAAAACATGCTTCGGATTTCAGCCAAGCCCGCCCAAATCCCATCAAATGATCATATATGAGGTCAATGCATCCTTGACAATAAAAAGTGCTGCTAAATGCATCACTTGGCAAGAAAACAAGTAATTGAGTGCATTTGAGAAGACACTAAAAACTGACAGTTTAACCTGTCCTTGTATGCCTAGATTTCACTATATAACACTATTAACATGCAAAGGGATCATGTCTCAACCCTTACCAGAAAATAGGCCTACTGTTTACAAGTGAGTGCAGTAGGGGTTCCTAGATATACTAGGAAAATCATATATCACATGCCACTTTCCACTTTCCACTTTCCACCAGAACACTAGCAAATTACAGGTACACTTGCAGATGCAGGGAAAGCACAAGATACAGATAATTTATATTGGGAAAGCACGTGGCACTTACACAAACACAAAAAAAAATGGTTTTATAGTTAAAGACAGTCAATTTTCAACTTCATACCACCCTTCTTATATCCAAGACAGGAATGCATAAGAAGGCGTGAAGAAGAGGATAATAAGAATCTAAGAAAACAACGACAGAATCTTAAATTAAAGATGATGATGGCGATGAGCATTCTTGTGAGGATAGTGCTGACAAAGAGATGAAACAATCATTGCTTGCATGATTGCATCTACAGAGATATATATCAGTGTCCAGCCAAGTATCCCATTGAGAAAAACTATGTTCCTCAAGGGTCTCCCTCTTTTCCCATTTCTTTAGAATGAAATGTTTCTTTCATTACAAATGAGACAAGGGATCTTCAGAATTTAGCGGTTGAGAATCTTAGAAAGAATGCAGAGTTGACAGTCGTTGCATCATTCAAACACCCTTACAACGCCCAATATTAATACTACCATTGTGCCCTTATACACTTATACAAGGTGTGCGACGACTTTTGCAATAATATGTCACACCAATTTGCTTGTCCATCCAGGTGTCATGTTCATATATCGGGTACTTGCACAGGCTTCTGTCGTTAAAACTATAGTTACGCCTACAAATTCAATTGGCGTCCTCTCGGTTTCAGTTACAGTACCCTATCAATCAGTTACTTCCCTCTTCAAGTCAGTAGTTATTGTTACAAAGGAACGCATGCACAAGTTTTCAGAGACCTTATTTGGGTTCTTGCCTTCCTGATAAAGAGATTGTAGCTATGTACCTCCTATCCCACTTATCTCCTCAAACTATCCCAATGCCCGTAATTCACTTAGTGATATACCTCATTCAAGATAGCAAAGAAAGCCCAATACAATTTTTCAATAGCCTTCAGTAATTTAGTCAATTAAGAAACCGATAGACCAGTTTGTGCTACTTAAGATAACAGTGATAGATAAACAATCTGAAACAAGTTTGCGACCAATGACAGTTGAGTCATCTGTTGAGCAGATCTTCTCTCTGCCCTTAGTGGTCCAGACCCTGATGAACTGGCTTCTAAGTAAAAAGAGCATTCTTTATCTATGATACAGTTCACACCTTTCACTTTGTGATAGTACAGACTGGAAGAGTCCTTTCGTTCCAGTGCTCAAGCAGTAGAACAATTGAATGTTATGCACAAAGACTTCATTAACACAAATATTATATGGTTGAAGGAAGCTGCAAATGTACTCATGCAGAAGCAGGACAAATGTTTTGGTGGTAAAGATTGAAAGAGAGTACATGTTGTATGCAATAGAAAACAGAAGCAAATTAACGGAAAGTTTTAAACTGATCCACTGAAATGGATGGAGGTACATCAGTTTATCTTGTAGGGAAAAGTAAAGGTGAATCAGATGGTTGATCAATCCATATAGAAGATGATTTACTACTTAGCCATCTTGGATGTTGAAGTAGGTGAATAGTTGTCAATGGTCATGGCATAATCACATGTGTAATGCCTCTAGTGTGCAGGAACAAAGGTAAATAGCTCAGATATTGCAAGCCAAGGCATGATTACACCTATAGAAAAAGTTTAAATAATTGATAATTGATAAAAAGCTACATATATGATACAATAACAGACTGGAAGGGTAACTTCAAAGAGAGAGGAGGAAAATCCAAACTTTAGCAGCACGGAAAAGGTATTTCTTTGAAATATCCACACCGACAACGCGTACCAAGTCAGTTTCCTGTTCTAAAAGAGCATCAAATAAACTCCCCGATCCACAACCCAAACCAACCTGGTAAGAAGCAAGAAAGTAGACATAAATAAAAAACACAAGTCCAGAACGAAATTAAAAAACAATATTCAATATAGAACTATACCAAAGACTTTGCGTGATGCTCTTTTAGAAGACGTAATCTATATCCTATTCTCTGTTTTGATAGAGGAGGACTGAACAAGACTTTGCGTGATGTTCTGGAGGCTCTTGTAACTTCAAAAGCTTTACAGTGAACTCTAAAGATGCTCCTGAAATGTAAATGAACCATAAATCACAAGATTCAACTATGCAGAGCAGCAAAATAAATGGGAAAATTTCCCAGCATTCTCGCCAGCAGCAGCCAATATCTCATTCATCGAAGGCAAAGATGTACAGAAGGTTTTAGATTGATTAACAGATAGTTGAGCTACACATTCCTGAGTGCCTCTAGCTGGGGAATTACAGCACCTATCCCAAATTCAAATTGAAAGTTTTCTTTGCATTCCAAGCATTCGCTTACAGATTCATTTAATAAGCAAACACTGTAAGAGATGAATGCTATAGTGCCAAATGCATTATTGGAGATGCATAAGGTAGACAATGGCAGCTCCAGTGAAGAAAATTCCTTGTTTAAATCTATCATCGAAAGATGATCACCCTTCTCTGCACTTACAGGCTCGCTTCCAAAAGTGGCTCCAATAAAATGCAGATTTTTCAAGGCAACACTTTGGAAAGCATCACTCTTGTTTCTATATAAATTCTCAGAAGTGAACTCAGTGATAACCTCTCCTTCCTTATTCAGTATTTTTCCACAGCACCTGTGTCCACCAGTCTGGATACTAGCATTTGAAGGAGAGCTTTCAACTTTCTTCCTACGTTTTGAATTCGGATGTTCTTCTTTGGAATCATTCTGTGATGCTGTCTCAATCATGGAAGAGAAAACAGGTTCAGATAAGTTGTAATAGTTATAGCAATCAGTTATCAGTTAGAAGGTCTCGGGGTAGCATTCCATGCCAGTTGGAACGTGTTGTAAATATGGTTGGTAATTCTGCAACTAAAATCGCATCTCTAGAGATCTTGTAGAAACCTCTAGGATTTTGAGAGAGCAACACCCTGTAGAATTGATACAATCATACATGAGTAGAGATAACCAAATATATATGTGTATCCACAGTTAATAGGACAAAATCCCAAAATTACAGAATGAGTGAATATGTACAGCTTCGCTTAGCATTGATGATTGTGGCCTACATCCTCATAAGGAGATATGAACGTAAAGGTAAAATGGTAATAACACAAATTTGTATGTCTATCAGAAGAAAAAAAACATTTATGGGTTATCCAAAAAGCTCTGAGCATTCACTTACTGCAAAGCAAAAAAAAACAAAAAATAACAGGACATTCCCACATCACAATATATGAAAATATTGGTAACATATAAAGCCATACCACAGAGTAAAATTGGTATGAACAGAATATTACAGACATCCATAGTGCCTTCAAAATTCAAAACTAGCGTATCAACCAAAAAAATTCATAATCACATTGAAATAATAATACTCAAAAATAAAATACATAAAATTTGTGAGAGAGTGGGGAAAAAAGAAAAAATCTGACCTGCCATAAATGTTGAGGTTAAAATTTTCCCATGACAGAACTCCTAATGACCCCCATTTAGATGCAACTGATGCTAGAATTGCATTTCCGTGTATTTTTTTGACCCTGCAAGCTAGATGCCCTTGGAGTAAACCTTGTATTATATTCCAACTGAAAGGCACTATGCTTCTTACTTTCAAGAGAGATTTCATTGAGATCTAGAACCAATGGTAAACAATCTGGAACTTGAAAGTACAATCTTGATTCTGACGGAGCCTTCTTAAGTGTCCTACAACAAAGACAAGTCATGCAAAGTCCATATATCACAGTACAGTCAAATGCATTCCTAGGAGGCACAAACCTGAATATAAAAACAGATTAATAATATCTTATTAAAAATTGCTCGTGGAACTCTTCAACTTAGCATTTAATTCCATATTGGTAATAATTGTGAGACATAGATGATTTATTAGGCACTACACTCATCAAAAGCTTTACCAATAGAAAAAGAGGCAAGAGAGTAAAAAACCTAAAGTGGTGAATTACATTTACTATTCCTAACCCCACAAAAAATAATATTTAATTAAAATGATAGACATGTTACCTTGATATCAAAATGTGTGAGGAATCTCCAACTACTAGATGATATGCCATTACATCCATAAAATATTCTTGTGGGCCGATCTTCATTGTCAACAATTCAGCTGACTTCTCAGAAGAGCATGGTATATAAACAGCTTGAAAAGAACAAATTTCAATTTCAATGGCATCATTTTGTTTTCCCGTTAACTTCTTTACCAACTTTTCCTTGGTTTCCTCAGAAAATGGCTCTTTTTTACCAACCCAAAGGCTATCTAGAGGAGAATATAGGAGACTGCAGGATTTAGCAGTTCCGAGAACTAATTGCAAACTGATTGCAGGATCTTTTTCTGCATTTTTGTTTATGGATTTGCATAAAGTCACTATCTTCTTGTCCAATACAGAAAGAACTACAGCTGGAAACTTCCCATAGTTCACACCTTTCCTTTGAACAGCTGCTGTGAAGTGGGCAATCAATGGGCAGGTTGAGAGGAGAATCTTCATCTAAGGAAAGCAAAGGGTCAGATTTATAAAATGTGAAAATACAATGATATTGCCATCTCATATGAACCAAAAGAAAATGTAGATGCATGTTAGTTATTTCAATCATGAGCAGAACCAGGTAGGAATCCACTAGAGATAATTTTATTTCAATAATTATGTGTGTTCTCTTTCCTATTTTTTATGACTCAGAACTCATTCATTCATTTTATTAAAAAGAGGCCAACATAGCATACTTCAAGGCCTGAGCTAGGAGAAAACCTTCTCAGAAAATGTAGTGCAAAGACGGTCCTTTACAGCTTGCCATTTTCCCTCTTCAGTAAGATCGTGAGGGTTTTTTGTTCCTCTTGCTTCTTGGTGGTAGCATCCTTTGATGGCTGTATTCCCAGCTGCAAAAACATTTTGATATCTTATAAATACGTACCATATTTCTTTTATAAAATGAACATTGTCGTCTACAGGATTCAACTATCCAATTATAAAATCATAAAAGGTACAGCATTGAAAGGAAAACACGAAACACACTGATAGATCATGAGGTAAAAACTATAATGCATTTGTCATTAATACGAACATTGTTGCACAGAATCACATTCTTGTGAGTTTTCCTAGATTATATATTGCAATACCCCATACACATTAAATATCAGTATATTGCACTGTATATTGAATCCTATGCATTCACAACTGTAATATCCGACAAAAATAACATTTCCATTATGATTTTATGGGCACCCATACCCTATTCCAAATATCTGATTTTAGCATAGGTTGGGAGTATCCTAAAAAAGATAGAGTGATTGCGTTAAAACTTGAATGTATTCAGACTATTCAGATGCACCAATGAAATTTTTGAATGGCAAGAATGATGAGAGTGGATATGATTAAATTTTGTCACACACCTTCAGCATGCCTCCACATTTTGAGTACGTCTAATATGGAACTGGCAACTAGAACATATAAAATTAATATGGAAAAGGTTGTAGAGTTTGGTTTTACGTGGGTTTTACACCAAATTGCATTTGCTCGTATCCTTCATGGTTGAAGTTTTCTGTATATCTAGTGCAGGATGGAATTGTATCCTTCATTGCTGTAGTTTTCTGTAGGCTATGGGAAGTGGGTTTCAAAATCTGGCTTCAAATGCCCATGTTTCTTTCTTGTGTTTGTGGGTTTCGAACCCTGGCTTGAACCACCAAGGGATTTTATGTTTCTTGGTTGACACTGACTATTCTGAAATAAAAGAGAGAAATCAATTCAAGCTAAATGATTACATGAAGCAGACAAGTAAGGAAAGGCACCTACACATATCCGTCTCTGCATGAAACAAATATGTAGTGCAGCAAATATCCCTTCAAAACATGACACACGTTTATTTTGAAAAGGTGGAATTTGAACTTTGTTCCAATGTAGACCAAACAAAAACAACAGATTATACTGCACATATATCACCTCATTGACTATGAGAACAAGACGGATATTTAACATTGTTGCACATTAGAAAGTCAACAGAGCCGGTCCGTTAAACTTTCAGCATTTACAATATTCAAATAAAAAATTGTGTCTGAATGTAACATATTCTCGTCCTTAATTTTGCAGCTGCTCTATAGTTTATTTTTTCTCAATGCTGTCAGAAGTACTGCAATGCATATAATGTAAGGCGACACTCATGCATACAGGGCCTCCTCATTTTGCAGCTGCTCTATAGTTTATTTTTTCTCAATGCATACAAGGCCTCCTCATACACTCTTAAAAGTTAGTTCATGGTTTTTTTACCAACGAGCTGATATTCAAAAACATTCCATTGTGAACCTTTTCCCTTGTTAATATGTTGGACCTCTACATTCTCAGAGTCCTTTTGGAATTACCTGTAGGGCCTGTCTAATGATTTTTTGATTCTTTCATTTCGCCAATTGTGTTTTATCCTTACTGATTAGTTTGTGTGCATCCTCTACCTCGGCCCGTTCAGTTAGATTATTTGAAATGGAAGTGGTGAAAATCTCTGATGGATCAGATAAGAGATTCCTTTTTTTATAGAGCATAGAACGAGGCTATATCATCCAATGTCAGTGGGTTTGATGTTTATGGAATCTTTGTAATCTGCTTTTCTTTTTTAATCTCAGCAATGCTATTAAAACCCTTGAGATGTTGGGTATGACTGTATCAGAGATATGTTATACTTTTAATGATTGGTTTTGGTACACCCCTTCCCTCAGATAGTTCAATTATGTGATGTCAGATGAGAGGAGTGAAAATCTATAATTGATCAGATAAGACATATATTTTTTGAGCATAGAAAGAGGCTTTGTTATTTCTAGTCATTAGGTTTGATCATTAATGTTTATGGAACCTCTGTGATCCACTATGCATTTTTGTTCTCAACAAATTCTATTGAAAGCCTCTAGATGTTGGATATGACTCTACCAGATGTTATAGTTTTAATGCTTGGTTTTTTACATCCCCTCTCTCAGACAGTTCAATTAGGTAACACCAGAAAAGAGCTAAGGTCTATCATGGACCAGATCCAAAGAAGCCCTGGCTCAGCCCCAACAAGGGCTATACCTATAATGTGTCACAAATCAGATGTGTTCTGTCCTATATAGCAGTTTCCATAGCTTTCAATCCACTTATGTGATGTCAGATTGGAGGAGTTAAGGTCTATGATGGAGGTGATAAGATATGCATTAAAGTAGAGAGTGAGGTTGCATCATCCACTATAGGTTTGATGGGTTTTTAAACATGTGCAATCCGCTTTGCTCTTTTGGTAGAAACAATTTCTATTGGAAGCATCCAGATGCTAGGTATGACTGAACCAAATATATGTTCTAGTTTTATATTTTAGTTTTAATACTTGATTTCAGTACATCCCCTTCATCAAATGGTTCAATAAGGTAATGCCAGAAAGAAATTAAGGCCTATGATGGATCAGATCTACCCTTGTCCATGGCCAGGAAGGGCTAGATCTATAATGTACCAAATTTTGGTACGACCTACTTTGGTTGACTTGAAATTCTCGGCTTATTTTTTGGCTTGTCAGCAGATTTACCATACACTACTGTAAGTACATTGAAATACCCAATGGAAAAAAACAATACCCATATAGAAGAAACAGTGAGAACAAGATTGACAACAACATTATCATGTTACAGAACCAGGGGTTATCTTTAGCAATACTCCAAAAGGATGCCATGGAAAATAAACTTGACAAGAACATGGTTATGTTACGAAACAAATTGTTATCTTGAACAGAAGTTTGCAAAAGGATGTCATGGCTCATGAAAATTTTGGAAAACACAGAGCATATGGAAGAGTAGACTATAAAAGACGCTTTTATTTTCTTTTCTTTTCCTTTTTTTTAAAGTTCAATGGATAAGGAAAATATAACATATTATTTTGATTTATTTTATTTTTTTGGTTTTACTTAAAAGGAAATAAAGGTTCTCCCACCAAGCTCTTGGAGTTGATTACTCTAATATAAGATAAACCCTTTATATACTTTGGGTAGTGTGAAGTAGGTTTTCACGTTATTTTGCTGGATAAATTGAAAGCCATGGCTATATGATGCCAAGACCAAAAGAAATATAATATATTATTCTATCACAAACAATAACAAATTAAGGTAAAAAAAATGAAAAATTAACCCTACTCAATATAAATTAAAAGAGAAAAAAATTGACAATACCCAATTTATAAATAGATAAATATATATTAATAATATTATCAATTTTTAAAAAAATGTAAAAATAAAAAAATTATTAAAATGAAAGGGATTAGTTTCATGATGTAGTTTACAAAATTACTGGAGTATTTGCTTTGATCTAATTTACCTTATCTTACTTTATATAATCTTGAATCTTTGTTTTTAATCTTGAGTCCTTATTTTTGATCTGTCTTTACACACAGTGTCTTTGCTTTGATTTAGTTTAAACAATTTTAAAGATCTTACTTTACTTGTATTTTCATTAAAATAAACAAATTATATTAATATGATATAAAAAAATTATAAACATATAGAATATATTTATGAATAGTTTTGTGAGTTTTCACCTTGATCCGTGAGTGTAATAGCTCAACTTTTTATACAAGTTATACTACTATCATATTACAAAAATATAAATATATAGAAGATACTTATGCATAGTTTACGGGTTCTAGGTCAACTTTTAATCTAATTAATGAGTAATTTATACAACACGCAATATCTAATTTGACCATTAATATAAATAATTTATACAAACCCAATAATTAATAGAACTGCATTATGTATTTATTGATTTATTTTTATTTTATTTTACTTTTTGTATGTTTGTTTTTGTTTTGCTTTGAAAGAATACACCCCTTTGGGATATATGAATCTTTTCTTTAAAAAATTATTTAAAAAGTAAGAGATTTTTTAACTTTATTTTAAATATAGTAGGACCTCCATCCCCCTTCATTAAGCTTATAATTAAAGCTTGACAATCTATTTATATCTTTAAAGGTGCATTTACATCTTTAAATATTTAGAGAATGTATTATTTTTTAAAGATTTACTATTTTTATTTAATTATGCATAGAACAATCATAAAAAATAAGGGAAACCATTATAGAATTGTATATTAATTTCTATCACATTTGAACCATTTCACAATAAAATTGATCACTATATATAGAGTTTTACTAAAAGAAAAATATAAAAAAACAAAATTAAATTTATTAACATATATATTTTTTTAAATATTCTATATATAAAATAATAATATTTTATACATAAAAAAATATGTTAATGTGAAACATAATCTCATTCTAAAAATATGTTGAATATATTTTATAATTATTAACATGTTTTACCATATGTATAACTTTTCAACATAATTTATAATGTATATAAACCTTTTTTGGTTGTATAAGAACTTGATAGTAAAAATGAGGAGTCTATTTAATTTTACCTTTTAACTAATTTTTTCAATTTTTTAGGGATCAAATACATTCGCTAAGATACTCAATTTCTTAAGTATGTCTATACATGGAATGTCTATGCATGTCTCCATTACTATTCAAACATATAATTAATGTCTCAATTACTATTCAAACACATAATTAAGGTTAAAATGTTGATTCTCATTTCCACGTGTGTCTCCATTACAATTCAACCGTTATAATTAATGTTTATCAATCTTCCTCCACCACTTATACTTCAACATATTTGAAAAAGGTGTCACATTCCCTTTACTTAGCCAACTAGATTGTGTGGTGGAATGATGTTATCATGCGCACCGCTACCTTTCTCATATAGTATGGAAAAAAAGTGGAAAGAATATGTAAGAGATATGATAATGCTCTGGCCAAGAAATTTCTTTGTATTTCCTCTCAAATTGATTTTGGCCCTTTTTATAATCAGTTATAGTTTTTCGCCACTCATCTCAAACTTAAACTCAAACTTGAAAAATGTCATGAGGCCAAAGGAGCCCAAATTCATGTTTTCCTTCATTGGTTTGAGATCGGAGACAATCTCAGAGTTTTATAAACCCTAGCAAGCCAAATAAGCTATGGATCATATTAAATCAATTAAATTTTCTCACAATCACCTCATTGAGCCTCCAAAGATCTTAAATGCCTTCTTGGACCATTATAAATTAGTATTTCAAATGGATTCTCTCGAAAGAGCTCAAGCTTTGTAGGAATGTTTTAATGTTGTTATGCAAATTCTTAGCTTGTCTAATCAAAAGCTTCATGATGCGCTATTTGTGCTTGATGAGCTTTATTCAACACTACTTTACATGGCTAATAACAAGGTCTCAAGCCTTGTGATCCAAAACTCAAAAGTTTTGATTGATAGATATTTCAAAAAACACAGAAATAACATAGTAACAATGAATTCTCTGAGAAGAGATGTTTTATTACTCAAGATCGCAATACAACTATATGCTTATCTCTGGGAAGAGATGTCTAATTTTTATTTCAGGTTACATCTTCATTTATACACATTTTGAAAGCAAGAGGAAGATGTGGAAGGTCACCAATCTTGAGGGAGATTAAGTGGTTTGACTTCCATGATTTAAAACAATACAGAATTTGAGGAATTACTATTTTTAGAAACTTAATATTTTTAGACTGCACTACTAAAATTAAAATTTGAGGCACTTCCATTGGGTTTTCTATGGTCAAAATATATTTAGAAACTGTCCATGTCATCTCACCATTTTTTCCTCATTCTTAGCTTTCCAACGGTTCAAACAGTGAGTCAATTGGAGCTACGGTGCAAAAGTCATGGCTCCCAAAAATCTCGTCATCAATTGGGGTAGAACCGTCACCCGAATTATCGTCTGAATTGTTTCTCGGATCATTCCTCCCTCCTTGAGAATCAATGGTCCCCATTGTGTCAATATTCCTCATCAGGTGTGGAAGTTGTGTCTTAATTTGATTCTCTGTGAGCCACTCACCTTGGTGGCTAAGCTAGCCCTTTGTGACCACCCGATAAAGCGGGATAGAGTGTCCTCTTGTTGTCTTCATCCAGGTGTCCATAATCTGATCCTCCTCCACTGGAGCAAAAATATATGGATCAAGCTCGTCAATGTCTAGTTGTTCTACTATGACTAAAGTATCCAAAAGAGGTGGATGATATGGTTTGAGGAGCTCCATGTTGAATATTGGATGCAAACCAAGGTAGGCTGGTAGGTTCAACTCAAAAGCATTTTCTCCAACTTTTCTAGTGATGGTGTAGGGACCATATCGTAGAGGCCAAATTTTTTTGTGTGGGCCTGCAAGTCATTCCTTCTGAAGCCGCAACCAAACCTTGTCACCCATAGCAAAATGGTGTGCAATCCTATGTTTGTCATGGCATTGCTTATACTTTTGATTCATCTTCTCCAAGATATCATGAACTCGTTGCTGGATGTGTTGCATTTATTCAATGAACTTTGTTGCTTTTGCTACCTCAGATCTTTCATGAGGTGTGTATTCCATGGTGGAGAATGGAACAACTATATCAATTGGTGCCATGGGTTGGAACCCAAAGCATACTTGGAATGGACTGTGCTTGGTCAAGTTGTGCAGGGCTCGATTGTATCCATGTTGTATGGAAAGAATCCCCTCATCCCATGTGCGTGGATGTTTGGAGTGATACATCTGAATCATTTAAATAATCAAGTGGTTCACCACCTTTGTCTGACCATCAGTCTGTGGATGGAAGGCTGTGGACTTCATCATCTTGGTATCCATCATCTTCCATAGAGTGGACCATAAGATGCTCAGGAACCTACTATCTTGATATGAGATAATGGACTTGGGGAAACCAAAATGGAGCCATACATGACTAAAATATAGTTGAGCAGTTTCTTCAGTAGATATATTTTTCTTACAAGCAATCATGATAGCCATTTTAAAAAAATGATCAACTACAACAAAAATATAGTCCTTGTCATGTTTTGAAGTGGACAAATCTGAGAAAAAATCCATTGAGACAGATTCCCAAGGTCTGGTTGGTTTTAGCAATGGCGTGTACAATCCTTGCTCCTTATTTATTGGTTTGGCTATCACACATGGGGTGCAATATTTGAGATACCTTTCCACATCCTTTCTCATATGGGGCCAGTAGAAGTGTTTTTAAAGAACTGCCAATGTCTTTTCTACACCAAAGTGTCTAGCTGTCCTAATGAAATGTGCTTCCCATATCATCTTCTATTGCTCTACAACTGAAACATAGATGTGCCCCATATGACAAAGGATATTATCTTGCAAACAGAAATCAGAAACATGTTTACCTTTTTGAAGCACTCGATATGTATCAGCAAAGTAGGATCTGCTTCATATAGAGCACCCCAAGTGGCAGTCTCATGTCTACATAGGTCAAGAACTATTGTGAGTGCAATAATTTTTGGGTGGCTCAAACAATCTATGGATGTATTTGAGCTCCCCTTTTTGTGTTTGATTATCAGATGGAATTGCTGCAGATATGTGGCCCACTTTTAGTGCATCTCATTTCACAAGTTGCTCTATGTCTGGATGAATTCCAATGGTCTATGGTCAGTGTGGATGATCGTCTCTTTCCCCAAGATGTAGTGTTTCCATTATTTGCAAGCTTGCAAAATGGCATAGAGCTCCTTATCATACGTCAGATATTTCCTGACTGTATCATTGAAAGTGTCACTATGATATGCAACAGGATGGCCATGTTGTATGATGACAGCTCCCATGGCATATTCAGATGCATCTATCATCAACTCAAAAGGTTGATGCAAATCTGGCAAGGCAAGAATAGGGGCTGAGCAAAGTCTATTATTCAAATTTTCAAATGCCCTTTGTTGTATTTCACCCCACTAAAATGTAGCTTTAGCTCCTCCTTTAGTCACTTGGGTTAGTGACCAAATAGCATGTGAAAATCCAAGAACAAACCTATGATAAAAATTTACAATACCCAAGAAGCTACGAAGTTCTGTGAGGGTCCTTGGTGTAGGCCATTCTCGAATAACCTGAATCTTTTTTAGATCAACATGGACCCCTTCCTCATTCACAACGTACCTAAGGTACTAAATTATTTTCATCTCAAATGTGCATTTGTCAAGATTTGCGTACAACTAGTGCTTCGAAAGAGTTTGAAGCACCTTACGAACATGTTGCAGATGTTCCTCCCATATTTTACTGTAGGTGAGTATGTTATCCAGGTATACAACCATGAATGAGTTGGTGAAGGGTCGTAGGATGTCATCCATCATCCTCATGAAGGTTGTAGGTGTGTTAGTTAATCCAAAATACATAACCAACCATTCGAAGAGCCCCTTCTTAGATTTGAATGCAGTCTTCTAGACATCAGTGAGATCGATGGAAATTTGGTGATAGCTAGATTTGAGATCAATTTTGGTGAAGAACTTCATACCACAGAATTGGTCCAGCAGGTCATCAATCCTGGGGAGGGGGGTAGCAATTCTTCACTGTGATTTTATTCAGGGCTTGATAATCAATGCAAAGCCTCCATGTTCCATCTTTCTTTGGTGTTAGGATAATTGGGATACCACAAGGTGAAGAGCTTGGCCTAATGTGACACTTTTGGATCAATTCTTAAATCTATCTTTTTATCTCATCATTCTCCAAAACTGATCTATGATACACAGGATTGTTAGGCAAAAGTGATCTTGGGATCAAATCGATAGAATGTTTTACCTGGAAATGCAGTGGAACTCCTGTGGGTGACTTGAATAATTCATCATATTCTCCTGTGATTTATCCCATCTACTTCTATTGTTATGTTGATTGTGTAGTCAGGACTGCAACATCAGCCTTCTTGGATTTATGTGGTTTGACCACCATGAGAAGGAATTGCTTTGTCTTCTCCACCAATCTCTTACATTGCTTGGCACTAATCAGGGAGACAGATGTGGGAGGTGGTACCTCTGGTACCCTATAGCACCACATTCCAACAGTGAGGGTGATTCTTCAAGTTTGTGATTCATAGATGCCATGCTGATCATACATGAATGATTGACCAAGGAGTACATCACAAACATCTAAATTGACCACATCACACAAGACTTCATCTTGGAAAGGTTTTATTACATATAAAAGAAGGCATTGATGGGTGACATGAAGGTCTCTCCTTGGGCTCAACCATCTAATACTTTATTGCTTTGGATGAGGCTTCACAGATAGATTTAGACTTTTCACAACTTTAACAGAGATTAAATTCTTTTGACTTCCACTATCAAGAATGAAATGCAGAAGCTTACCTTTTACCCATAATTTGGAGTGAAACAATCTTTCCTTGTCATCTGGCCTTTCCTCATAGGTCTGTGATGAAGTGACAATGGTGTCGAGCTCAACATCGACAATCTCTTCTTCATCCTCTTCGATTATAGGTTGTGTATGAGACATAGTAGTAGATGTCGAGTATTGTGACTCAAAAAGTAGTGACTTAATGGCTTGACATTCTTCTTTGGAGTGAGTTCTAATTTTGTGGTAATCACACCATTTTTTAGCATTCCCCTTATGGGGTTTCTTATCTTGAAACTCCTTTTGCTTCCACTTTTGGCCTCATGTTTTACCTTCCTTATCACTTTTCCATTTTGAAGGCCGACTCTTCATATTCTTTCTTCCATGCTTCTGCTCAATCTTCATTGTGAACTTGTATGCCTCACTGAGGGTTTCCAAATTGAAGAGTTCCATTTCCCCTATATGTACCATTGTAGTCCACCATGATATTTGAGAGTCTTATGTTTCTCACTTTCTTGGATTGCCAATTTTGTAGATAGAGAATGAAAAATATATGCGTAATCTTGAACAGATTGGTCCTTACCTTGGTGAAGTTGTTGCCACTATATGTACAGATCATCATATTCTCCAATGGGATAATATTCTTCTTTTATCACTTCCATGAAATCATCCCAAGTAGGTTCCACCTCGAGGCCAATGTCATTTGTGTTGAACCTCTTTTTGTACACTTCCCACAATTTTTAACGGGCAATGATGCTTTCAAAAGAGTAAAAGTGATCTTTTCTCCATCGGTGAATTTATTTACAGATAAGTAGGAAGACAATTGATCCAATTAATTTTATACTGCATCAACATTGACTTAACCTTCAAATGTAGGAATATCAAAATTCACCTGAACGTTAAAGGGAGTTGAGGCACTGAAAGGATGTTCCATGGATGACGAGCCAGGAAGTGCAGGTGAGGAGCCAAAATTTCCCATCGAGAGTTGTTGGAGAATTTGGGAAAATTGTTGTAGCATCTATGCTTGTTGCCATTGGAGGGCTTCATTCACCATTTCTTTGAAAGGATCAGATGTCTTAGTGTCATCCTCCATTTGAAGTCATTTGGAGTGAATAGGTGGATAGTTTGGAAGCTCTATTGTTTTTCACCCAAGATTCTTGTAGCCTGACCTCATCCTCGGGATCATACACTCTCAAGACAAACCGCTCTGATACCAATGATCCAAAACTCAGAAGTTTTGATTGACAGATATTTTTAAAAACATAGAAATAACATAGTAACAATGAATTCTCTGAGAAGAGATGTTTTATTACTCAAGATTGCAATACAACTATATGTTTATCTCTAGGAAGAGATGTCTAATTTCCATTTCAGGTTACATCTTCATTTATACACATTTTGAAAGCAAGAGGAGGATGTGGAAGGTCACCAATCTCAAGGGATATTAAGTGGTTTAACTTTCATGATTTAAAATAATATAGAATTCAAGGAATTACTATATTTAGAAACTTACTATTTTTAGAATGCATTACTAAAATTGAAATTTGGGGCACTTCCATTGGGTTTTTGGGGGTCAAAATCTATCAATAAAATCTCTATGTCATCTCACCACATTCTCCTCATTATTAGCTTTCCAAAGGTTCAAATGATGAGTCAATTGGAGCTACGGTGCAAGCGTTATGGCTCTCAAAAGTCCTGTCATCAATTGGGGTAGAACCGTCACCCGAATTATCACCTGAATTATTGCCCGGATCACCTTGACGACTTTCCTTGTGAATCCTACAAAGTTTCTTTGTAGTTTATTATCTACCAAAATTTGTCTAGGTTTACAAAGAAGCATTAAAAACCAATTCCATAGGAAATCTCATCAACCAAGGCAATATTAAGTTTACTCATTAAGCAGGGGATACTAGAATGGAGGTCCATCATTTCATGTTGAATTTTTCCTACAATATCCTAGTTAAAGATCTTGTGCTCTATTTACACCACCTTATTCTTACAACTTTTATACCGAAGTATAGGGGTTTGATTAAGATCAAATATATTAGGGACAAAAATATTTTGTTTGGGAGGGCATGGAATGGGCTCACACCTCTAGAAAACATGTTTTGTTTCTCAAACTTGACTTTGAGAAGGCTTATGATCATATTGAGCAGCCTTTCATTTTAGGCATGCTTAAATATTTAGAGTTTGGATGCTTCATTATCTCTGTTATTCAAACCCTCTTTACGTATGCCTTAAACTATCTTACCGTTATAAGCTACAAGTCTAAAAGGTTTGGTCCTTTCCTTTCCACTAGATAGGTTTTCATGTTTTCTCCTTATTTTTATGTCTTGGTTCTAGAGGCATTTAGCTATATATATGCACACAAAGCAGAGAAATATCTTATCAAGGTTATCACTCTCCCCAATAAGTAATCTAGATGAAAATTTGGGATAATCTTTTGGTCAGAATACATAACAACTTAGTATATCACTAGTATGTCACCTTGTTGAGGGCATGTCCCTAGGCTGTTGATCAAAATTGTAAATCATAATATGGGTTGGAAAGCTTATGGAGATAACTATTTTTTGTGCCATACAAGTATTCCTTTTAGCTACCTTGTAGGGTGAATACCAAAGTCTAGGACCCAAATTCCTATAAAAAGTATGGATTTTTTATTGAAGATCATACAAAATACACAATTTCTTTTTCAAATTTATTGCTCTGATACCACTAATCTAGATTGGATCAATATTTTGGTGCAAAACACAATAAATCATATAAACTTAATGTATAATAGTTGGAAGATATTTAACTAAAATAGTTGTAGTAGTGTTTTATCTAAAATTGGATTATTGTGACACTAACTGTTTAATTAGATATAACTAATAAAATATAATCTAAACCATGAATTGATATAAACAAACACGTAATATGATTTTATAATGATATTTTGAACAAGCCAATTTGAAAATTGTAATGATAAATTTAAGGGGATAAAGAGAAAATTAGCTTATTTATTGCACTTCCCTGATCTGTGTAATCTGATTGATTGATTGACAGTTGTGTGAACTGACTACATATTGTTCATTTCTAGATCTAGTCTAGGTCAATATCATCATAAAGGGTCAATAATGACAGTCGATCTTAACCCCTATGGGTTGATCATGTCCTTATAACAGATTGGATTTTGGAAACTTATATGAGATTTTAGTCTTCAAACAGTATCAATAAATTTAGGTTAGGAATGCCAGTTGATCTAACCCCTATGGGTTGATCCTAACATTTGAAAATTGACTTTTGACAACTATTTTGATAAATATGGTTTCGTTCGGGAATGGCAGGTACAAGACGTGAATGAAAAATGATTCTACGGTCGATTCCAACCTTAGGATTTTAAACTTTCCCAAATGTTTTAGATACTTAAAAATGTATTTTACCACTTTTGTAAACACCTTTTCTGAGTGCATACACCTAAAATATCAAACCCTAGTTTTATTCACAAACACTTGAAATATCAAATAAAGGGGGGAAATGGGAATTAGGATTGAGTCATACTGACTCAATTCCTTTTTAAATACCAAGTATTGCACTAATTGCCAATGCTCTGAAGAGGGATCATACTCAAATGTAGTTATTTCACTTATGTGTGTGTGTGAAATGGTGGTATGCAAATATATATGCTATTTATCCTAGTTTTCCCTTGTCAAAAACATGAAAATGTAACAATACTTAAGAATATATCCCTATCTATTCAATATACGTAATGTATAAGTTTGTATATCATTTACAATGGGAGAGTACCTATTTTTAAGCTTGCTAGTAATTTTGTTTATATAGGAATCTCTTAGAGTTTGAATTAGCACATGATATTCCTAAAATACCTTAAAGGAGACTCAAAATCAGTGGCTATAAAGAGGAAATGTGCCATAAGATAATTTAAATTATCAAATGTCAAGATCGTTGGGAAGGGGTTAGGATATAGAATTTTTCCTATATCCTAACCCAATCCCAAAATAACCTCAAAACATAAAAAAGGTTTAGAGATCTCTATTTTTAAATGTGTTTTAGGTAAAGAGATGAAAAAAATCAATCATAAGGTCATACAAAATCATAAATCAAAAAGGGGAGACTTAAAATACATGTACCATTTAGTGTTTAATTATTAGTTAAAATCTAAAAAAATGGTTATAATACATTGTAAAATAAGTTTTATGCCAAAATTGGTTATCTATAGTACCCTCCCACTCGAACATCCCCTCCGCCCACCCCCCTCCTTAATCTATTGTTTTAGTAAAACTACAAACACTAGATGAAAGGGAAAAAGAGAATGCAAATCTCATGTAGACAATTATTATGTAGATTTTTCATATGCCATGATGATCCAAAGTGTTCCTAAAAATGAGATGTATGTAATTAGATGTGATTATTATTCAATTAAAACAAAATATATAGCCATAAATGAAATATTACAGATATTATTCAAGTAACAACTACCCCTATATGCATGCCATGGAGAAGTAGGAATGGCATGGGTCTAAAATTGACTTGATCACCATGGAGATGAAGAAGGGACTTTTAGTGTCTATACATTTCCTTGCCAAAGAAATGGATAAGCTTTCAAGTGGTCAATATGATGGATAAAATTATTAAGGGACGCAGAAGCCCCAATGTGTTGACTATAGTAATTGTGATGTTTGGAGAAATTTTCTATTTTCTTGAAAATTAAGAGAATTGGGGGTGATCAAGCCCCAATTTGAATTTTAATTGTATAAAATAAATAAAACCCATTAATGGACGTAGAGACTTAAATTTGACTTAGCTAGTCTTTTTAACCTCAAGACATGAAACAAGTTGGAATGAAAAATCGATTCGTAGGCTATAGTGTTGGTGGGCACAATATCAACTAGTCATGCACTATGCACTTTAACTAAATCAAACATTGTGTTAATTTTCCCCATGGTTGGGAATTGATGATTGATTTAATCTTTGAAAATTATGAATATGGACATAACGAATGAATAATATTTGGTATAGCTTAAATTTAATTTTCAATTTGTTATTGAATGCATAGTTAAAAGAGAATTGATGTCATCCATGCCCCTACCATGTCCAAAGATAGAAAATAAGACATATTTTTAAAAATATGGTATGAATCTAAGATATATCCCTTGAATTTGAATAATAGTGATAGGAAAAATAAAGTCCTCAATTAAAATAACGTAGTCTAATCACTATATGTACAACTCGATAAAGGTGCTCCATGGGGCAACTACTTGGTTTATTGATTATGCTAAAATCATTAATTATCAATCTAAGGGATGTAGTCATTCAAAATGTCAGCATGTATGTGTGGCATTATTCTATTGAAGGTTGGGATCATAATCGTTGCATAATATAAATACACTTGTAAAAGGGAAATGACAAGAATTGTAATCACACTTACATGAAAGGGAAATTACAAAAAATAAATCTAGACTATCTTGGAATTGAAATACGAATTTATGTTTTGGAAATGAAATAAAAATAAATGATTTGGAAGATTCCCATGCTTGAAAAATGAAATGTATTGAAATGGAATATGCTTATACACATAAAAATCATATACATAACATACTTAACAAAAAAAACATGCATAAACAAATCATAAATAAAACTAATACTAACAAACTAGAAATCAATCTACCAAATCCATGCGAGTGGGCCCTTCCTCGCTTAGGCTAGAGTTTGAATTCCCTCCTATTCTACAACAAATTTAATCCAACTTGATTTAATTTCAAAAACATCATAATTACATAGTCACAATACTCATACTCTAATATCTCTCTAACTCTATTCTAAGTATTTATAATCATTCTAAGTCCAAGCTCAAGAACTCTACTAACTAGGTCACCACCTATAGTTCTAATCCTTATATAGGGGAGTTAGGTGTTTTATTTATAAGTTACAATAATCAAATGGTTACAACCATAAATCTTATGGTTGTCCTCAAAATATAGCCGATTAAAACAATAGCAACAATAAAACTATATTGTAGTAACAATAAAATCAATAGATTATTATGTTGTAATAATAAAATAATTAGGAAAGAATATGATATTCATCCTACATTCATGGGATCATGTCTTTGTCTTCATTTATGCTCTAATAGTCATGGTTAGAAACTTTTTTACATATCCAATTGTTACAAGTGAAGATAGAGTCATCTACAATAACATGGAATAATTATTGTATAAATATGCTTGTAGGTGCTTAGCTAGTTGCTATAGTTGCTTAGACATAATATTTATTAAATCCACATAAAAATCATTAAACTATACTAATTTATCTAGAAATCATGTTAATTTATATCACAAAAATGAACATATGCAACAACGATAGAAATATGGATAAAGATATGGGTGAGGGCTACAATAATGGCCAAAATAAAAGAGGTTTTTATCATAGAGTATGTGCATGGAATTGGGAAAAAATTCCATGGACATAACCAATAACGCATACGTGTTATAACAATAACATGTATGCTTTATGTAAACTTATAGAAACATGTATGTATTATAGCAACACATACATGTTCCTATAAGTTTACATAACACGTACGTCTTATTGAAACTATAAAAAAAACCCTCATCCTCCTCATTCTTTCCATCACCATTTTGGTGATTCTCATTCACATTTTGGCCTATAAGATCACATTTCACCCTCATGATCTCGTTTTGACCTACAAGATTCACGTTTTTCCCTCCATTTGCCAGATCGACGATGCCACCATGAAGAAGAGGTATGTTTTTTATAGATTAACTCAATTTTTTTGATTTTTTTTGAAATTTTTGTGAATGTAAATTTCATATAGTTTGTTTTTTTAATTTTTCTCCAATAGGTCAGCATGCTCCACCTAACCCTCCACCAAACCTTTCGCTCAACCCTCCTAACCCTCCACCTAGCCCTCTGCCTAACCCTCCTATAGTTCCTCTAGATCTCCCAGGTAATCAAGAGGATATAGTTGCTTACATAGTGGAGAATAGAATTTAAATTGAGCAAATAATTAGGATAATGAGGTAACCCACTTCCACAAACTCCCACCACACCTATTTGGCCAATAACCTAGAGTTAGTATTAGGTCAAGTTGACTCGATAACAAGTTAAATTGATAGATGGAGGTCATATAGGGATAGTTGTAGGGCTTACTATGCTGATAAATTGTTAGCATTTGAGGTGAAGAACAAAAATATAATAAAAGATAATATTTTTTCCTTTTTTATTGACTCAACCACCAATGCCCCATTTCCCATAACAACCAAACATTTCCCAATCCACCAATGCCAACATGATTTGATTAAGGCCAATTTTTGGGAGCGATTAGTGGATGGTGTTTGACTATTCCCCTTGTAACAACCATGAGGTCCCTTTGTAATTTTTGAGGAAACTCTATTGTGAGTTTGTCCTCAATCAAATTCCAAACTACTTTAACTATGGTGAGTTTTAGGGCTGAGGGAAAGGATTCACATAGGATCGACCAGGTGCACACTGTGCTTCTAATCAACATACAAGGATCCCTACCCAAAATCCACTTCATCCATAGATTCCCCTTATGGTGACATAGGTTGTGGAGATAGACACTTTGCATGTACTTAGTATGCTTATTGATACACTCGTTCATCATACGAGTAGACTTTTAGAGACAAATTATCGAAATACTCTAGCTAGTGGTCATACTCGACCCCACCCATGCAGATGTTGTGGTGTTATATGCACTGGAATTTTAGATAATGACGGTGGTAGTTCAAGGGGCTTGGAGGATATGGTCTTGATTAATGAGTTGTTTTCACACACATTTGGTTTGGATATGTTGGGAGTCTCTACACACATGCAGGTATCTTTTATATAAATTTAATGTTAAATTTTTAAGTTATATTTACAAACTAGAAAGGTAAAAACTAATTTACACGTTTAAATTGAATAATATATATATGTATTGTTTTTTTGTTTCAGGAGGAGATGTTGCCTTCAACATCACAACTTGGTAGTGGGCCAACCCAGGTTACTACATCTATCTGTGTTAGTATGACACCATATACATTTACAAAGGTAAAATTTCAAGTGAATCTTATATACTCTAGATATACATTCATACACCTTAATTGCATCTTTGGTGAATTTTGTGTAAGAAAATATAAAATACCTAATATAATTTTGTTGGAATTTTTAGTGTTTGATGTATTAACATGGATTGGCGTAACTTGTTAGAAACTCATCCTCCATCTCTACTACATTTTCAATAACCAAAATAGTGAGTTGAACATTTGCTTGATGTCCCATTATATGTAATTTCCATAGCGGGTCAATCGCAATCCATAGGATTGGATGTACACACACACACACACACACACACACACACACACACACACACACACACACACATAGAATTCATTTGATAAAAGTTGTTTGGTACAATATATTTTTATCAATTTCCCAATAGAGCATAACATGTCTTCATCAATATGCACACCACTCCTTTCTTTTAAATATTAGATTCATATCCAAGAACTTGATTCCTTGTTATCCTAATCACATATAGCGGTTCAATATTTATGATCGATATCCAAAAGAGTCATAGCTAACAATTCAATTCCCATCTTGATTCCATCTGAGCATAATAATTTCATCTCTATCTATGGAGTTATAAATTTAGATGGCATAGCCTCTTGATCTCATTGTACCTAGTCAATTCCATTGGTTTGTTAGGAGAGTGTCCATTAGATCCCATTGTTTTTTTGGGAGAGCGTCGACTATAAACTATAGCCTATATGTATATGGCATAGGCCTTGCAACCATATACAAATAGGGGACCTCAACCCCATATAGATAGATGGGGTTGAGTAGTTTGTTATCACCACCTACTTAGGGGCCCCAAAGACCTACTATATCTAGGTGGCGGATAGGTCATATCTGTATCCATTGATGTAGAGCTATATCAACTTTTATACCAAACTCTACCTATATTCCTTCCTTTTAAGGTTCTCCTTCATCCATTCATAACTCATTCCCTTAGTCCTTTGGGCAATCAAATAACAATGATAATATTAGTCAAATCAATCCATCTATCTTCCTATCACACTCTCTTTACATCCTTGGTTGTGTCACTAACTTAAACTGTCTGTCTACTTACCCCTCACATACACCTTTCTAGATTTACCTTCTACTAGCCCTATTTTTTGGTAAAGCTCCTTGTTGGGAGCATCTAACAGATCTTCACCAAAATTTAATTACATATATAAGGACCCATTTTTCCCATACAAGTCCCACATTAACCCTATAACACAACTCTAAAGGAAAATTGTACTTCCTTCTTTAGGCCTCTCACCAATTAGCCCTCCATTTGTGCAAACCTCCTTAGTATGAAACATGCACAAACTTTCTCTATAATATATTTACCTTTCCTGATACTCATTTGTCTCTTTTATCTAAATCAATCATTTTTTTACCCCCTTATTTGGACAAATCCTCCTGTTTATATATCACCCCTTCTCCCTTAACCCTTCTCTAGGTGTAGCACTAGATCACAACCTCATTTACGTAATTTTCCATGCTTTAAAAGCCTAAAACCACCTCCATTATTGATAAGACATCAAATAATGTAAGATTACAAGTTTTTGGAATTTTCCAATTGTTAAATCTCATTTTATACACTAAACCCTAGAATCAGGGTTTTTAGGCCATTACCAGGGCTTAGAGCACACTAAAGGGGATAACTTTTGTCTTTGTGGGTTTCAAAACCCCAAACCTTTTTCAATGGGTTTGTACTAAAACTATACAACTTTCTCATTTATACAACAAGTTCTGAAATCCCACAATCAATTACAAACTCAAAAATCTCAGTTTACAACCTTGTCTATTCACATAGGAAAACAAAGTATAGGGTTATTTTGACTTTCCTTCAACTCCCACTATCTTCAAAACCTAATATGGGATTATATATAATTACATTGAATATATTATACCCCTTACAATCTCAATGGAATCCCAAACTAGTTTCAATATAATATAACTTAGTTCTTTGATTGTATGTTGCCCTTTAGAAAACATGGTACTTAGGGATTGTTTTCTCTTTCAATGTCAAAGCACTATAAAACTATATCAATATGATCTCCCCCTTTATATGGTCATTTAACATCCTTATTTAAACTCTTTATAATCCATAACAATTAACAAGACTAAACACAAGGCACATAATTTTTTAGTTTACAAACTATATGTTTTCCAAGAACAAGGATTGTAGACAAATAGGATTTTACCACTTCTTGACCAATTAGATTCCTAAAAAGAATATTTTAAACACTCTTTTTTTAATTATTCAACCTTCCATAAAACTTTATACCAAAATAATCAAATGCTCAAACTATAGTTAAATCTTGGACTGTATACAAGACTAAGTTTGTTAGCAACTTGTTTAATCAATAAATTGCACAAGTTATTAATTATTACGCTGTTTGTTCAATTGATGACTAGGGTGGACACTCCATCATTGTGACTTGAGACAAACTCAGGGATTGTTTCTATAATTTCATCTGCACAGGCACTCACTGAGGTATGTATATTCACTTTTAATTTAGTACTTTTGTTTTAATAATTTTACTATATACTTTGGAAAATATAAATTATATGCATGAATGTATTGTGTATGCAAGGCTGTCATATGACATTTTATAGTCTGATTCAGATGCTTACTATGACATCTCCTCATGTGTCTTCATCATTTGACACACATGTTCATGTAGCTGAACCTAGTACTGACCCAATCGAGCGTCAACAACAAATTAAGGACCATGAGATTGCAGTAAGTGCATTTATAAATGATTTTTTTATTATAGTTTAAAACATGAGTTTCTTAAGTTAGTTTCATGTATACTTGTTAATTTTATAATAATTTTTGCATTTGAACAGGGTCGACTACAAGCGATCGATGAGCATAGTTCCTACAGTCTAACCTTGGAGTAATCCAAGGCATTCATGATATCTCCATCTACAAGCATGGCATCCCAAGGAGAGTCTTCTTTGAATAAGGAAAAGAGAGGAAAATAATTTGATGATTAGGATGTTGTAGATGATATACTTTTTTGTATGTCTATATGGCAACGTATGTATTTTTTGGCATTGTACATGCATATATGATATATTCACCCGACATTAGATACTATGTTGTTAGACATGATATAATTTTTTGTATGCCTATATGGTAATGCATGTATTATTGACATTGTATGCCTATATATGGCATTCGCACATGCCATTCTTATTTTTTACATGAATATTTAAGAAAACCAATGAAGTAAATATTGTTTGAATCACTTGTGTTTAGAGTATTATAAATGATTAGTTTTTAAGTATTCTTAAGGATTATAAATGTTATGAGATTGAGAATAGCTTGTTAGGATAATGTTACAAATTAGACCCTTATAATAAATTAAGAATATTAGTGATTGCATTTGAATTATGTTTGTATGATGATGTAGAGGTATAGAGGATAAGTCTACAAAAACATCATTAGTTGGTTCTAAACCCAACTAATGACATTCACTTGCTATGGTTTGATTTGAATCTTCTTTCACAAGCTAGCTCCTCTTTTGACTCTTTGGACTTAATTTATATTCTTATACCTAGTCCTTATTCTTTGTACTCTTAGTATCATCTCCTTGATGGCATTGACCTCTTTTCATACATCCTTTACTTCATTCCATTCATGTCTCATTCATAAATTTCCTCTCAATCTCTTTTTAGTTTCTTCCTAGGCACCTTCTTTGGGTCTCAAGGACCAAATCTTGGTCTATGTTTCAAGATCTTAACCTATTGTCACATATTGTCTTAGATGATCATAACATACCTGGTATAACCCCCTTCAAATACTCAAACAATATCATACTCTCATTCTACACCTTATGGACACAATGCTCTCTCAAGGCTTATAGCCTTTTTTAAATGTATTTTGCCTTGTATGGAAACATTACGATTTCTAAAGAGAATATAAGGGTATTTATAGGTACAATCTATTCTTTTTGATATCTATGTCAAATTTCATAGCCCAACTCCACCTCTAACTATCACTTCTTTCATTAGCCTACCCTCATTTAGGCCTAATTAGCCCTATTCTAAACCCTTAGTCCTATAATCCATACACATCCATAAAATCTCAGGTTAAAACCTTTTTATTCACCTTATACATGTATAGGGGATCAAGATGACAAAGTTTCATTAAATTCCCATGGTTAAATCTCTCAAAAATGATTGAAGCTTACTAATATAGGGTTTCCCACGCCCTGTACATACTCTCCAAAGGACCAATTTTACCTTCCCACTGATCTTATTTTTTATTAAAAAATACTCATGACAAATAAAACATCTCATAACACCTTTTTAATGATCAAAAAACCAACTTTGCCTTTATGCCTTTGAGACTGCCTGTGGGGATTTGAGCCTGCATGTGGCGATTGCATGAATTTTGGAGTGTGAACACCCTTGAGAGGTGTTTAATAGGTTTAAAACCATCTTAACATACTTATAAAATACTTATCTAATCTTTTAACCCTCAAACACATCTCAAAACTCCAAAAATCATGCCTACATGAATAGTGACCATTATGAGACATGGAGGGGATTGTGACAAAACAATGAGAACTTCCTCTTGTCATACGACCTTACAAAAATGATATATGGGTAGATTAGTTCATTAATACCAATTATACCAAGTTTAAATTCATTTGGATATATGTATTTTGTCCTGTAGACCCTTTTTACCATAATTTACCTTGAGCTGCCTGCATGCCAAAACTTGTCTTTCTTCAAACTTTTGCATGAAAACCCTAAATGTGATCACTTATATAGGATAATATATGTTTCCAACATCATATCCTATGGTTTTAAGAGCTCTCCAAGGCCTAAACTACTTCTTGGCATCCAAAACTGACAAAATTTACAGAAATCTCTAATGGTTGCCTTCTTGACTGTAAGAGGACTATGTCATAACAATGGGCACTTTCACTCTTTCTAGGAGATTTAGGATGGCATGGGATGTTTTGGTAGGTCATAGAGACCATTTTTACCAAATTTGAAGCTACATAAATACTGACAACAAATATTATCAAAGTTGAAGCTATGGTCTGAGAACTCAATTTTAGGTGTTTGTTGGCTAAACAATCGCACTGCCAGCACATCCAAAAGGGTGAATAACTTATAGGACCAAGTTATTGACCTCCCATCTGATCTGAATGATAAATCCACCATCCATTTTGGGCTCAAGAATGCCCTTCCCAATACAAGAATTATGCTTATTTTTATCCTAACTTCAGGTATGCATAAAAACCAAAATTATAATTCATATGGAGGAACCATAACATACCTCTTGTGCATGGGAAAGTACTCTAATTACATATTTAATCTATATTGAATCACCTCTAAGAAAAATCAATGGTAGAAGTCATAGTAAAGAGTCCTAAAATGCAAAATTTTGGCAATAAAGAGACAAGTTCTTGACCTCCAACTAGAAACTTTGCCTTCAAGACTGGCAGGTACAAATCCACCACTTCGAACATGTCTATATAGGCAAATTACATGTGTTCCAAAAACTGTGACACCTACTTCCACCTGGAAGTGCATTTAAACTACTGTTTCAGAGCATGAAAACACTGACAACAAATGTTTTCAAAGTTGAAGCTACGAATTGAGAACTCAATTTTTGGTGCTTGTTGGCTAAAAACTAACCTTACCAACATGTCCAAAGGGGTGAATAACATCCAATACCATGTTCTTGGCCTCTAATATATCTCTAATAACAAACCCACCACCCATTCCAAGCTCAAGAATGCCCTTCCCAATACAAGAAAGATGATGATTTTAGCCTAACTTCAAGCATGCATAAAACCAAAATTGTAAGTCATATGGAGGAACCATAAGATCCATTGTTTGCATGAGAAAGTCCTTTAGTCACACCCCAAATCTAGTCTAAATCATCTCTAAGATAAATCCATGGCAGAAGCTGCAGTAAAGGGTCCTAAAATGCAAATTTTGGGTAGTGAAGAGACAACTTCTTGACCTCCAACTAGCAACTTTGCCTCTGGTACTGGAAAGTGCAAATCTACTGCTTCCACATAAGAAGGCAAATTACACATGTTCCAACAACCGTGACACCCACTTCCACTTGTAAGTGAATTTTCACTACGGTTCCAAAGCATGAAAACACTGATAACAAATGTTATCAAAGTTGAAGCTACTATCTAAGAAATCAATTTTTGGTGCTTATTGGCTGAAAATTGGTACTACCAACATATCCAAAAGGGTGAATAATGTCTAAAACCAGGTTTTTGACCTCCCATCTTGCTCGGATGATAAACCCACCAACCATTCTGGGCTCAAGAAAGCCCTTCTCAATACAAGAAAGATGTTATTTTTTAGCCTAACTTTAGGAATGCACAAAACCAAAACTATAAGTCATGTGGAGGAACCATAAGATCCCTCATGTGCATGGAAAATTTCTATAATTTTATCTTAAATCTATTCTTAAGCACCTCTAATGGAAATCCATGATAGAATTTACAGTAAAGGGTCCTAAAATGCAACTTTTTGGCAATGAAGAGATAACTTCTTGACCTCCAACTAGCAACTTTGCCTTTGAGATTGACATGTGCAAATCCATCTCTTTGAACACATCTATATAGGCAAATCACATGTGTTCTAACAACCATGACACCCACTTCCACTTGCAAGTGCATTTTCACTACTGTTCCAGAGCATGAAAACATTGACAACAAATGTTGTCAAAGTTGAAGCTACAATTCAAGAACTCAATTTCTGGTGCTTGTTGGCTAAAAACTGGCATTAACAACATGTATGAAGCGGTGAATAACATCTAGGACCAGGTTCTTGGCCTCCCATCTGGCCTGGATGATAAACCCACCACCTATTTCAGACTCAAGAATGCCCTTCCCAATACAAGAAAGATGCTGAATTTTAGCCTAACTTCAGGCATTCATAGAACCAAAACTACAAGTCATATGGAATAACCACAAGATCTCTCATGTGCATAAAAAATTTCTCTAATTTCACCTCAAATATATTATATAGCACCTATAATAAAAATCTATGGAAGAAGTTGTAGTAAAGGGTCTTAAAATGCAAATTGTTGGGAGTGAAGAGACAACTTCTTGACCTCCAACTAGAAACTTTGCCTCCAAGATCGATAGGTGCAAATCCACCACTTCAAAATCATATATATATGTAAATTACATATGTTCCAACCACCATGACACCCACTTCCACCCACAAGCGCATTTTTATTATTGTTCTAGAGCATGAAATCACTGACAACAAATGTTGCCAAAGTTGAAGCTACAGTGTGAGAACTCAATTTTTGGTGTTTTTTGGCTGAAAAATATCATTTATAACACATCTAAAGGGGAAAATAACATCTAGGACTAGGTTCTTGGCCTTTCATTTAGCCCACATGACAAACCCACCACCCATTCTGGGCTTAAGAATGCTCTTCCCAATACAAGAAATATGCTGATTTTTAGCCTATCTTTAGGCATGTATAAAACAAAAACTATAAGTCATATGGAATAACCATAAGATCCTTTGTGTTAATGGAAAAGTCCTCTAATTCCAACCCAAATCTAGTTTGAAGCACCTCTAAGAATAATACATGGTAAAAGTTGCAGTAAAGGGTCCTAAAATGCAAATTTTTGGTAGTGAAGAGACAACTTCTTGATCTCCAACTAGCAACTTTGCCTCCAATATTGGCAAGTGCAAATCCACCACTTCGAATGAATTTATACATGTAAATTACACATGTTCTAACAACCATGACACCCACTTCCACCTGCAAGTGAATTTTCACTACTATTTTGGAGCATGGAAACATTGACAACAAATTTGTTTGGAAGGCTATAAGGAAAAATAAACTTGTCATGAGCAATTATTTAGGAGTGCAGAAAAGCCAATTAGCTTCAAGAATATGAAAATATTTACTAACGATGCCAACCACGTGAAAGTGGAAGCTGATTTGGCACCACTAACCTATAAACAAATGTTAGTAAGTAATTAAAGATGAAATTTATGCATGTACTACCTAAAAAAATCAAAAACATTTGGTAAAATTGATTACCTCTACATTTTACAAGTCAATATACCTGCACATTTCAAATCAATAAACCACTTGGATATGCTCTAATCTTGATAGTATCAAGAATAGTTTCATGATCTGACTCATAAACTTTCCATAGATTCTTATTTCTTGGCCTCCCATGATATTTTTGCAATTGACTATTCATTGCAAGAACCAAATTTAAATAGTGTAGAATCTTCCTGTGAGTTTCAAAGTCTTCAAACAAACATACATTTGAATTTTTTATAGGATATCGTTGAAGCCAAGTTCTAGTGACTACCACAGACCCAGTGGGATAATCAATGTTTCCTCCATCTACAACTGGGGAAGTCAATTTTTGCTTTCTATTTACACACTGACATAAGTAGTAATTTATTCCTTCTTCATTATCCTCATATGTAATAACTACAAAAACATGACTTACATCATAAAAAAAAAAATTTAATGACATTATGAAGATATATTATGAGAATAAATAGTACATAAAGATTAATCTTCTACCTGGTTGTACTATATTAGATATATGGTCAAAGTCATGTGAGGATGTCATGTCAGTAAATTGAAATGCTGGCGGAACCTGATATGTGTTGATTGGAATTAGAGGTTTGAAACTCCAGTTATCCACCCACTCTTATCCAAAAAAAGTCCATGCATGCAAAACAAAAGCATTCCAAGTGTCACGTATGAATAGTCCAAGAACCTATATTTAAGCTACAAAATGAGTGGAGCTCACTTGAACCTATTAGAGTCATACAATCCTCATAGTTTACCAAGTATTTCTCCTCCATTAACCAAAAATGTCTACGAATAGTAGAATTTTCTTGACCACCATGACATATGTTCTCATTACACTAGTCAACCATAGTTTTTATGTCAATCAAATTAGCAACTTTATCATATTTTACCACCTCCCTTGTAATGGTTCTTTTTATACATGCTCCAACACCATCATGTTCCCCTTTTCCATGGCCAGTTTCAATGAAACTCTAAATATGTTCTATACCAATGGTAATGTGCATCCTGCTCAACTAATAAAATATCTATGCATTTTTTAATTACGATGTCCAATTGTCTGACCAAATGTAATGTCGTTTGAAATTAATGTTCCTCTGAGTCAACTATCCATAGAACTTATCAAAACAACCTTGCACATACTCTGTACAATGTGATCGGTTGTCACTAATATATAAATGGTACTCCCTTAATATTTTTTGATCTTCCTTTGTACTATCAGTTGCATTGCATGAATATGGTAATTTATGTTGAGTTGTAATATTGTGATTAAACTTCTATTTATGGTTTGAAAGTGTAATTTTTTGCAAAGTCGACTACTAATATAATAGAATCAAGTGGGAATGTGTCCTTTCTTAGCTTGAAATGTTTATCCAACCATTTATCCATATGTATGTGCCTTGCATACTCATAAATAATTTTCTCCATGAATTCGATCACAAATTTTGAAATAGGTATCTCTTTCATAACAAGCTCACACCTTTTAGATTCTTTAGCATCTTTTAATTGATAAGTCACAGATTTGTATTTGCTCAAACCAACTAATTCTTGTCTAATTGCACTTGTACACTCCTAATGGATGTTTTTTTCCAATTTTGGCAATCCATCATAAATGTTATAATTTCAATCCAAACATGCTTTCTTATAAAAGAATTATCCATCTAGTCTTTCACAAAAAATATTTGAAATAAAATCCCTAGATGATTTTGACAGAACTTCTATGCCACACTCATAAAAAATGTTAGTAGTATGCAGAGTACATCGACTATAGCAAAAAACATCATAGTACATTGAAAATTCAACATGTTGCCTACAATAACAAGTGGTGTGTGTGTGATTTATTTTTATATAAAATATTTTGGCCATCTTAAAAAATATTTGACTAATAAAAATTTGTGGATGTCATATCCAATAAATGTTTTAGATGCAGTTCATGATTATGAGAACCAACTCTTCTTTTCACTACATCTCTTGTATTGGATGAAACTCTTGTATTATCTTTCTAAAAATTATGCAAGTAAGTCTTTCAAAGCATTGGCTATAGCCTTATCCTTTCATGGAAGTCTACCATAGAATGTCCATAGCTATTTTGTATTGGGTTCAATAAGTCTTTCATGTCTTGCAATTGCTTTCATTAATATTTTTCTATTTATATCAAGTTTTCAACTTGTTTTTGAAATCAATAATTTTTTCCCTATTTCAACACTTATTGCACAAGTTGTCATTATACATCAAGAAACATTACAATCTTTTTTGCATGATTTTGGAAATATAATATGATATGCATCATGTATATTTTCAACAATTTCATCATTTTCATTATCCATGTTAGATGTTCTTAGTCTTAATGTGTACATAATAGGTCTCATTTTAAGCAATTTCATCAATGAAATAAATAATTGACATTTTTGACTATCATAGTCCAATCTATGAAAGAAACTATTCCAAATTTATTGAGCTAATATTCTTAAATGGTGGTTAGACATTTTGTTATTCATTGGTTTTAAAATATTTTCATCAAATTCAATTAAGTACTTATCTTTTCTATGCACAATTCTTGGAGGTGTTGTTATTGGTGGAATCCGTTCAGAGGGTGTTTCAAAATCATTATATGTTTCCATGAAATTTTCTTCATTGTTTGTTTTTTCATTATGTGTTTCCATGAAAAAAATTTCATTGTTAATTTCATCATTATTTGAGTTCATGAAATTTTCTTCATTGTTTGTGGGTAAAGTATCATGCATAGGCTCTTCATCAACATAATCAAAAACTTTAAACTTTGAATGTGAACTTTTAACAGTATCTAATTTTATATTGTCAATTTCATCATAATTTAATTTATTATTATGAATTTAATTATAATTCAATTCATTATTATAAATTTCATCATTATTTAATTGATTATTGTCAATTACCTCATTATCTAAGGCATCTAGCTCATCAGGGATAGTGTTTGTACCTTGACTGGAACAAATTGATTGCATTAATACCTTGGTTTTTTCCCTCAAATCTTCTAATTCATCCAATGTTTTGTTATTCAACTTCTTCCTCCTCCCAGAATGTGAACCAAAGCCCATTTTTACAAAAGCAACCAAGAAAGTACTTCAAAAATGGGGTCCAAAAAAAAACTGCAACCAAGAAAGTATGTAGAGAATGTCTGTAGGGACAATAATCCCGATTAGGGATAAAAATAGACATTGGAAAGTGAGTTTTTGTTTGTAATTTAATGAATGCATACACATTATAATAATGTGTATGCATTCTTATAACGCGTACACATTCTTATAACACATACGCATTCCTATAACATGTACACATTCCTTGAAGTATAGGCATATACTATACAAACAAGTAAAAAGGCTCATATTCAAGCATTTTTTCTATTATAATACTATAATATGATGCAATAACACTCATTAAGACCATAATATGATGCATAGATCCCTAATATGATGTAATAGGACTATCAGATGTTGCAATAATGCTATCATATCATGTAATAAGTCTCAATATGATGCAATAAGACTGTCATACGATGCAATAAGACTATCATACGATGCAATAAGACTATCATTTGATGCAATAAGACTATCATATAATGCAATAAATATCTAATATGATGGAATTATTCTATCATATGATGTAATTAAACTATCATATGATGCAATAAGGCTCAATATGATGTAGTTAGGTTATCATATGATACAATAAGGCTCAATATGATACATAAATCCCCAATATGATGCATAAATCTCTAATACATGATGAAATATGACTCTTGATAAGACTATGAAGCAATAAGATTAACGAATGATATAATAAGGCTCAATATGTAAGATGAAATGAGCTAATTTTTCCCAAAATCTCATCATAGGTCCTTACAAAACTAGGTGAATAACAGGTTCACAAATTGGCACTAATCACATTCATGAATTTATGTATTTGTGATGAAATCAAGGAACTTAGGGGTTATGTTTGTTATAAAATTAGGATTTAGGGTTAGGGATTTAGTGTAATAGGTTTGTACATGTGTATATGTCATGAAATTAGGGTTTAAGGGAAATACATACATGTTTAAGTGATAAAATTAGGGTTTAATCCAATTTAGGTTCAATGGGTTGAAATTGGCCACATTTGCATTCATATTTGCATTTCTAATTAAATTAGGGTCAGTTAAGTCATACATATTACATCTAGATTATACAATCGATTGGGCCATAAATTGGGTTTAGGGTCTCAATTTTATCCAAATCACATATCTAATTAACCAATCGACTAATTGGTTTAATTCATGAAAGATAGAATCATACTTAATTTTATCCCAAATCATATATATCATGATCTTATAGTTATGTCAAGAAGGGGTTCAAATTGGCCTCTCATGCCTCCTCGATTGAATTTCACCTATAATTGAACCTTGTTGTGCCATGTGTGTACCTCATACACCCAAACATGTTAAATTTATTAGAGATGCATCATGTCTTGAAAGTTTCAGAGTTGATAATGCCCTAGGAGGCCAAATCTAATTATATATCACCATGTATACCTCGTACGTGCTCAAAAGTGTCAACACTATTAGAGGTGTTAGGTTCTAGAAGAATTAAAGATCTCTATCAGATCCCTGTGAGGTCTGATCCAATTAGATATGTATACACATGTGTATCTTATACACACATATATTTGTGTTAGAGATCTAACTATCACTTGTCCTAGAAGCATCAAATTTATCAGAACCTCAGGATGCCCAATCTAATCACATATTTCCACATGTGTAGGTCTAGTACACCTGGAGAAGTGTTAGAGTTGTCACATATGCAAATCTTTGATACTTAGACATGTTCCATCATCGAGCCAACCAATCCAACTAAGGCCTATTCACAAATTTATCATACATACATAAAAGCCAATAATGTTTAAAGATTGACATTGATCCAATGAACTCATGTCTAGTTAATAATTCACATGGTGCAAGCCTCTAACTTGCCATTAATGTACAAAAATTATCATGTAGAGCCTTTTAAGGTCCCATCCGAATTGAGCAAGCACCGAACATTATCAATTTTTTACATGTATGTATTAAAATCATTTATATCCCTCTTCCTTGAATTACCTATAGAAATCCCAAAACTTACATTCATATTAAGTCCTACATGTAGGAGAGAAAATAATTTAGAAATAAGTGAGCCTCAACCACAAATCCCAAGCTGGAGCAAGAATTTTGAGACATGTACTACTTTATTGCAATCCACATCATAAGGTTCAAGCTCATTACAATGAATTATGAACAAGATGATTGAAGATATATGCATAAAATATATATAATATTGAAACCTTTAGTAAGGGGGTACACATTGGTATTCAATTCTAATCAACTGTCTATAGGAGGTGAGCAGTTCATCATCCACATGAACAATTATTGGGTCTCTTTGCTTAGCATCATCCTTGAAGGGAAGCAGGTCTCAGATTTAGGGAACATTGTCACATGTTTAATGTATCTTGAATAGCTTTAATAGAGTTTAAGTTTGTGTAACTTATGCATATGTCATACTTGGTCAATTCTAGATCTACGCCATTCCTTAATGATTTTGAACAAAGTCCCTAGTGTATTTGGATATTTTCTAAGATATATATTCATCACTACAGGCATGACATCTTAAAACCACATCATCACTAATAGATGCATGTGACCATTTCAAGTTTATTAAGCTCAAAACCACATCTTATACAAAAAAAAATGTGTACCCAACTTGACCAAAATATTTAAGAATTTAACATGTACATACATTGTAGGTCCATCATCCCACTTTTGTATCTTACCATCCTAATTACATAATAAGGTATAAAACTCTATAGTATTGATAAGCTTCAAGTGTTGTCTAGCTTGTTTTTGAGATTGCAATTATTGCATCTATGGTGTAGCTAGGACTAGTCCCATGTCAAAGACACACTCTTCAGATGATGTGGGAATGGATGGAGTGGTTGATGGTTGTCCCATGTGTGATGGAGGGGTAGATGAAAGAGGTGCACAAAATGGAGGATTAACCATATTTTCATAAGAGATCTTAATTTTGGAAAAATTTGAATAATATATCTGAATACATTAGGGGAATCAAATCGAATAATTGTAACAATAGAAGACTCTTGTTAGACTTTCAATTGGGACCTCAAAATTCACCTATTGAATTAGATGCATTAAGTGACCTTGGAAAAAACTTAAGGGATTTTATTCAAAAATATTTAAGAAATGTTATTGGGACAAACCAAGGCATGATTCATAGGTATTGGGCTCCATTAGATAGCATTCTTGAAATAGATATCAAAGAGATGCATTGTTACACCAAGGACTCAATTATTATTTCTACTTACACAAGATTATCTATACTACATAGTCTAATTCAATGGGTTTGCCACTTAAACAAATTAGTTCAAAATTTATAAATAAAGGTGTCTAGTCAAAGATATCAAAGAAACAACAAAAGGGTAAGATAGGATTTTAGGCAAATAGGATAATATCAATAAGAAATAAAAAATTTAAGGGCAAGTAGGATTTTAGGAAAGTAAGGTGGTAAGGTATATCTTTGCCCTACTAGGGGAAAGATCCCAATAGTTGTGCATGTTTCAATTGTCAAATAAGGCTTTTGTTAACATGTGTTCTATTGATGAAACATATTGGTGTATATAAATATTAAAGCGCACCAGAAGCTGAACATGTAATATCTAATACTTGTTTAACATTTATTTTATAAAATTAAAATAAACCAATCACATCTTGACAAGTAAGAGTCAAGTATTGATACTCTAATGCACAATTATTGGTACACAAAAGGTTAAGTTTTGATCATAGGTTTCAAAAATAAAATTTATGACCTCTCATGATAAAATAAGTTATATTGTCAAATGTATAATGTGTTAGACCTTGAAACCTTAGTTATAAGTAGCTAAGACGACATATTAAAATGGGTAAAAATTTTGAAGTCTAATGCAATGTTATGACACCTTAAATCACTATCCAAAGCTAATGGGACCTTTCCCCTATAAGAAACATGAAATTTTACATTTCCCCTATAAGGATGCACAGATAATGGGACCTTTCCCCCATAAAAAACATGAAATTTATTTGTTTCATTTTATGTTAAAGAAATGCGTATGCATTATATAACATGTATGCATTTTTTATTATATTATATAACAAGTACACATTATTTAATTTTGAATTTAAAACTGAGCCTTTAGGCTCGAAAATGGCTTGGATTTCCAAACCAAAAGCTTGGGACTGTGCATCTATAGTCGAGATCGAGAGTTTTTTAGAAAAATAAACAAATTTCAACTTCAATCATCAAATACGATATGGATTTCAATGTAAAAAATTGAAAATTTATTACTATTACGATGAGAACATTGTCCTATTTTTAAATGTATGATTTTTGTAATTTTTGGGCTATTTTAAGGGTTCAAACTATATTTATTTATAACAACACCTTTTTTAGGCCACTACATGCCTCACCCATACATGTCTATTCATGTTTATCTAATTTATTTTTTGTTGATCCAAATGCAAAACACATTATATGGTAATAAACTAGGCCTAATTATACACACATTAAAAAAAATCAATTTTCATTTTTTTTAGGTAGTTAGGGTGGGTCACATGGATGCCTATCCATTTTTTTGTCAGTTTTCAGGATATACTTAATTGTAAAAAATAATATATATATATATATATATATATATATATATATATATATATATATATATATATATATATATATATATATATTCATTAAAAATATATATAAAAAAGTTCATAACACACTAGAAGATCTAATCTAAATATTCACTTAAGTGTTTCTAACAATATTAAATGATGCTAAAAAATTGGTGGGTCACATGGAATGGTACAATTCAATTTTTTTTTTTAACATAGGAGTTCCTCTTCAAATTTCATATGTTTGACCTATTTATACTTAACCATTTGAAAAAAAAAAATGTTTTTAGAAACTAGACTCGAAATTATACAATTCATATTTTTATACCATCTTCAAAATTTTAAGTTTGGCCATCTCTAATTATCTGTAGAAGTTCACATTTCAAAAATTTCAGAAAAATCATGTCCACAGGTAGGCCCTTTTTTGTCCCCCAAGTTGGTGAACTTACCCTATAATAATATGTGAGATGAGTTCTATTTCTTAGCCTCATCATACCCATTTACTTAAACTATTGCACATCCTCATGCAACCATACTAGGATACTTTAAATAACTTTTTTAATGAAACTACTTAGATTATTTGTGACAATAGAATAATATATAGTAGAACTAAGAACAAAATAAGTAATCCACAACAACAATTGGTGAAAGAGTAGAATGCTTGAATATTATGACTAAGCTATTTGAAGGGGGAAACCTCCACAATAATGCAATAAGAATAAAATTTGAAATATGATGATAAAATACTAACCAATTTCTCTTATCTATACTCTACTTAGCCATGGTTATTCCATAGGCTGACTATACGAAGAATATTGAGAAATAAAATAAAATAATATAAGGGTATGTAAGCCACAATTTAGCAACAAATACCTCTAGGTACACTATAGGTTAATGACGTAGCATGCTAGTCCCCTTTAGAATAGTATTATCCTTAATATTGTATCTAATCAAGATGTTGCAACAACACTTCATTCTCCCATGTTACATTTTAGAATACAGTTTCCTCTATTTGATCAAATACTACTTAATTTCTCTAGTATGTAGTTACTTAGTGCATGTTTGAAGGATCTTTTTGAGATTTAGAATGACTTTGCCTTCTTCATCTAATTCAAGTAACTCAGTCTAAGTAGAAACTCTATGTCTAATTACCTTTTTCAAGCAAAATACATGAAATACCAGATGTAAATGAGTGGATGGGGGTAATTCCATCTTATAGACCACACTACCAATTTTTTGCAAGATATGATAAGGGCCATAATGTTAGGAATTAATACATTTGCAATGAAAGATCTGAAGGCTCAAAGTACACAAAACACAAATTCAATCAATCATCTTCACTTAATTTATTAATCAAACATATTATACGAAGTCTTCTAACAACACTCACTAACAATAGCTTAGTTGTTCTAAAAACTAACAACATGCATTTCCCATTGATTGCAATGTGATATGGATGCCTTTATGGATAAATTTAGTCTTGATACTATATGCATTTCCCATTAGAGGCATTTATTTACCTATTCTACACACATATAATTATTATAATATATAATATGATATTATATGTATGTATATGATATATTAATTAATATATTATATATTATATTAATATTATGATATATATTATAAGAGCATAAGTTCATAGATGTACCTCATCAAAACCTGCAATTATTGGCCCCATTTGGGCTTTTGTGCATGAAGTGTTAAACAACATTAATCTTATAGTTTTGGTGGAGGTAATGATGGAAAATGATGTTGTGTGTTCCTTCATATGGTGTGGCAATGTGTTTTGTGGAGAGGATATGTTTCATTTGATGGTGATGTTGAGCAATGAAAAAGTGGTGTAGAATGGCAACACCATCCAAAACATACAAGCGGTAAAAAATTTCAAGGTGAACTTGGTAGTTATCACCAAGGGAAGTGATAG